>CM038478.1:8899116-9295885 GCA_021464305.1 Kandelia obovata | reverse complement strand
ATGGCTGCTATTTAACTGGAGCTACGAGTAATTATATTAATTTTAAAATGGTAGATACAATTAGGTAAAAGGCAAACGAATTAAGATTCCACGTTCTTACTGTCACACAGCCATACACAGGAAATTAAGTGGACTGTGACTGTGTTTTCACATGGTCCCAGAGCTAAGCACTAAGGACATTCACAAGGGACCACAGCCCACATTTATTTTGAGGGGACACCACGGGAAAAGCATATCTTATTACTCTCCCTAGACACAGTCGTGGCAGGGTCTTCAGCCTCATGTGACTACAAAAGAGGTACTGCAACCATAGGGACAAGAATGGACAGATCATCCATTTAATTTAAGGAGTGGGAGATGGAGCAACTGCTCATCCATTTAATTTGAATGGATTGCTCATCCATTTAGTTTACTGAGTGGCAGATGGAGCACCTGCTCATCCATTTAATTTGAATGGACTGCTCATCCATTTAGTTTACTGAGTGGCAGATGGAGCACCTGCTCATCCATTTAATTTGAATGGACTGCTCATCCATTTGGTTTACTGAGTGGGAGATGGAGCACCTAGCAGAGCAGGAGGATTGAGCACCTTCAAGTTTTGCCTGGCATAGAATAATTGCTTCTCAATTTGTACTCATATTTCCTCCCAGCACTAAGTTCGATGCTTAAAGATCCATTGTCATAATAAGCTTGTGTACAGTCTACTATATATATATTTCCCCCACACTCCTTAATGTGTTTTAATATTAATATTGTAACAACACTTAATCTCATTGTTTTAAAAATACTAAATACAATTAAGTGAACAACACACATACTAACATGTCACATCCTTGGATATAAAAACACATTAATTAATTAATTATTCAAAACATACCAAAAAAAGATTTAATTATTGCAATACTACTTCACTGCTAACTTGTAGAACTCTGGATTAACTTTAAGATATAAAACATAGGAAATGAAAATGCAATGCAATCAAAAATATTATTATTTATCGATGGACAAGTTCTTGCATATTTTGGACAAACTTATCAATATAACTACCCATCAATCCTTGGCTTCGCAACGTCTTTCTCCACTTGTCATGGTTCTTCTTCACTATAGAACCCACCCCACTACCTTTGTCCATGACACACTTGATGGTTTTGCATAGGTTCTCTTTTGAAAACCATCCATTGTCGTCTCGCTCCACCTCTACAGCAACCTTCAGCTCCTCAGCCATTAACCTAGCGTTCAAGATCTGGTCACCCAAGTGTGGCACCAACACTATTTGGCAATGTCTCACTAGAGACTCCCACATTGAACCAAACCCACAATGGTTCACAAAGCACCCCACTGATGGGTGATCTAGTATCATTACCTGTGGTACCCATCCTCCCCAAACCAGTCCTCTCCCTTTAACCCTCTCTTCGAACCCCTCTGGCAATGCTTCCTCGATCGTTGACAGGCCGGTTGGCGGCTTTAGGGCATCCAGAAAAGGTAAGCCAGACAACTCGAGACCTAAGACCAGTTCTTGAAATTGGTTCTTCTCTAGAATGTATTGGCTTCCAAATGCACAAAAAACGGCCGAACCTGGTTCAAACCCACTCAGCCATTTATCCCACCGGTCTTCTAACCGTGTATTGGTGGTGGGTTCAGGCAGGACCGGTCCGGTTAGAAAAACTGGTTTTCCATACTGACTTGCCAAGTAGTCACACAACTTCCCTTCCGTTTCCTGGCAAGTTCTGATGGCGATGGCATCGCATTCTTTCAGTCCAGAATAGATTCTCTCGTAAAACGTTATTCCCTCGCCAAAGGGTTGTGATACGAAGGTCAATGATCGCGCTTCGAGCTTGCGAAGGACAACAGATGATGAGGGATAGCCATGGGGTGGAACTGATAATTCCTCCTCGTTCATGGGCTTATCTTTGCTGATTTTACGTGCAGGGACGAGTGCGATTGCGATGGACGCAGCGCAAAGACAATGTATTTTATGTTTTTGATGCCGAGAGGCTTGGTTATTTCCGGCACCCAGTGCGCCATATCGTAGAAAACTATTTTAGGCTTGATTTCACCTATGACTTTCTCCAGTTGGTCGCGGGTGCGATCCACGGCGATGGAGAGAAAATGAGTCAAGTGAATGGGCACATCCGAGGCAGTCTCGGTGCCGACAGGAAGGCCATCGACGTGAGGGATTGTGAGAGAATGGAAATTGATGCGATTAGGGTGGCGATTGAATTGTTGCAATTGCTGCATGGCTTTGTTGGGCAGCAACAAAGTTGTTGCAACCCTTTTCTGCAAGCTTGTTGGCAAGGTGGAGGAATGGAGTCATGTGGCCAAAGGCAAACCATGGGAACATTACTACACCAAAATCTGAGCTTTTGCCTTGAGCCATCTTTCTTTCTCTCTGTTTTTTTTATTTTTTATTTTGGGTGGAGGAATGCCTACCCACGCTAGTGTTTGAACTCTCTGGGGTTTGTGACAAATTGAATTTTTATTTCACATATTGGTCATGGTGGCTGGCTAGGAAGATATAATGGCAAAGGCCTTTGGATGGTAATATGATTGGACGAGCATCTAACTAACTCTCTGTGCTCACATTAATTGAGATATTTAGACGGCAAGACGTAAGGGGATGTATTCATTGATGAGTGGGTGGCAATTGCCCCACTCAAATTACTCAAATTGAAAATATACAAAGGAGGATATATTAATTTTTATATTTGCCACTAGCCTTAAAAAGAAAAAGAAAAAAGAAAAAATAGAGGATTCATGGATGGTTAATCGCATAATTAAATGCATTCTAAATGGAATACATGTTTTTTCTATGCAAAATAAAAGAGCCCCTATTGCTCAAGTATTCAAGAGCTGCCAGCAACTGAAAGAAGTTGGAGCATCTTGGACGCACATACCATGAACCAGCACCCTCTTTACAGTCATCAATTGTTCGATGTGATCATCTTCAGCTTTCCTTCACGCAAATCTTATCTACTGTTTGCATGATTTCTCCCAAATTGAGTACGTTTTAATAGAAAAACAAAAGGAAATTTATAATAATATGTAATATGTTGGTATGATGAATGACTGAGTAATCGGTTTAGTTGCGTTTACTTGGACTTCACGGGTTTGAGTGATCACTGATGTGATCGATTCATACATGTAACATGTGAATTCAAGTATTGTATAACAGAAAGAACACTTATCCCTGTTGTATAACATGTGAATTCGGATGCTGCGACGGATGAATAGGAAAACGGGACTTGTGTTATCATTTTTTTTGTTTTTGTTTTTTGTTTCATGTAAGAATTAAGAATCCATTAGCAGGAAATGCGTAAAGTTTGTTGTGGTCAAATTACACTTACCCCGGTTTATCTCCTAAAAAGCTAAATCTATAACCACACACATATCAAAGTGGCCTTTACTGCTACATCAATTAGCAGGAAATGCGTGAAGTTGGTTGTGCCCAAATCTTAATCAACTTGTGCCCTAAAAATCTTGAACACTCATCCAATCATCACCACCACCATCCAAGAGGCCTTTATTATTGCTACATAACCAGCCCCCGTGAACAATATATATGAAAAAAAAAACCATTTTGCAACAATACCCCAGAAAATTCAAGCACCAAGCGTGGGCAAAGATGGCTGAAGGTAAAAGCTCAGATTTTCATGTAGTAATGTTCCCATGGGTAGCTATTGGCCACATGACCCCATTCCTCCACCTTGCTAACAAGCTTGCAGAAAAGGGTTGCAACACAACTTTGTTGCTGCCCAACAAAGCCATGCAGCAATTGCAACAATTCAATCGCCACCCTAATCGCATCAATTTCCATTCTCTCACAATCCCTCACGTCGATGGCCTTCCTGTCGGCACCGAGACTGCCTCGGATGTGCCCATTCACTTGACTCATTTTCTCTCCATCGCCATGGATCGCACCCGCGACCAACTGGAGAAAGTCATAGGTGAAATCAAGCCTAAAATAGTTTTCTACGATATGGCGCACTGGGTGCCGGAAATAACCAAGCCTCTCGGCATCAAAAACATAAACTACATTGTCGTTTGCGCTGCGTCCATCGCAATTGCAGTCGTCCCTGCACGTAAAATCAGCAAAGATAAGCCCATAGACGAGGAGGAATTATCAGTTCCACCCCATGGCTATCCCTCATCATCTGTTGTCCTTCGCAAGCACGAAGCGCGATCATTGACCTTCGTATCACAACCCTTTGGCGAGGGAATAACGTTTTACGAGAGAATCTATTCTGGACTGAAAGAATGCGATGCCATCGCCATCAGAACTTGCCAGGAAACGGAAGGGAAGTTGTGTGACTACTTGGCAAGTCAGTATGGAAAACCGGTTTTTCTAACCGGACCGGTCCTGCCTGAACTCACCACCAATACACGGTTAGAAGACCGGTGGGCTAAATGGCTGAGTGGGTTTGAACCAGGTTCGGCCGTTTTTTGTGCATTTGGAAGCCAATACATTCTAGAGAAGAACCAATTTCAAGAACTGGTCTTAGGTCTCGAGTTGTCTGGCTTACCTTTTTTGGCTGCCCTAAAGCCGCCAACCGGCCTGTCAACGATCGAGGAAGCATTGCCAGAGGGGTTCGAAGAGAGGGTTAAAGGGAGAGGACTGGTTTGGGGAGGATGGGTACCACAGGTAATGATACTAGATCACCCATCAGTGGGGTGCTTTGTGAACCATTGTGGGTTTGGTTCAATGTGGGAGTCTCTAGTGAGACATTGCCAAATAGTGTTGGTGCCACACTTGGGTGACCAGATCTTGAACGCTAGGTTAATGGCTGAGGAGCTGAAGGTTGCTGTAGAGGTGGAGCGAGACGACAATGGATGGTTTTCAAAAGAGAACCTATGCAAAACCATCAAGTGTGTCATGGACAAAGGTAGTGGGGTGGGTTCTATAGTGAAGAAGAACCATGACAAGTGGAGAAAGACGTTGGGAAGCCAAGGATTGATGGGTAGTTATATTGACAAGTTTGTCCAAAATATGCAAGAACTTGTCCATTGATAAATAATCATATTTTTGATTGCATTACATTACATTACATTTTCTTTTGTTGTGTTCTATCTTATTTCTTATTATTTTTATTTTTATTTTTATTTCTTCTTGTTATTAGAAGTCAAGAATACACATATATCTTCCTCCTCCTTAGTATGTAGCCCTTTTCAATTTTCCTGTTAAATAAACTTGTCAGCAAGATCCCAGGATGATTTTATATAAATTAATCTTCATTCACATTTACATTACCTTTTGAATTTACATGAATTAATCTTAATTCATCCAAAAAAAAAAATCAAGACTGTAATTTTATATCTTTTTAATAAAAAGTTAAAATATACGTATTGGATTTGTTGGCAAACGAAGTGGTCTCAAAGCTAAAAATTCTCTACGTACGTAAATAATAACCCCAACAGCCCTTGTTTTTTTTTTTTTCTTAAAAAAAGAAAAAAGAAATTCATATCCTGCAATTTCCAGCGAACTTTAGGTAGGAGTGCATGAAGTTCAGTTTTGGGTAGGTTTTGCTTACATATCCAAACATAAAATTCAACGATGGTTGAAATAATTTTGAAATCACAACCACAAGGCAGAAAGTAAAAACCAATTAAATCGCAATAATTGGTTGTGGATTGAATTAGTTAGTTCCACAGTTTATTTGGTTGGTGTGTATGTTAGACAGGGTCGGTACAGATAATACTAGGTTTAGTTATGGGTTAGGTTGAAGACATATCTCTAATGACGAAGCTAGGGGATTCACAACCAATAGTGTCACCCCTAAAATTCAAACTCTAATCATCAGAATGAGAAATTAATACCTTAATTAGTTCATATGAATAGAATACTACGTGGCCAGATTGGACCCATTTTTATGGTTGATGCGATTAGAGTCAATTGTATGAATTTTTTTATTTATTTTTTTATTTTTTTTAATAAAAAAAAGGGCTCTCTCCTCTAGTGTACCAAAGAACTGTATCTTTCACTAATTTGTGGTATGCTTGCTGCAGGAAAGGAAAGATGTTCTTTTGTTGGCCATTATTTCCTGTCTCAATACTTTCTGGCCTCAGCTGTCAAACAATAATTGGAGGAAAAAGCAATGTACAAAGGACACTTAAGTTGCTTCATCAGCCAAAAAGACCCTCACATGGGCAGTGTGCTGGCATGACATTGTCATGCAGCTAAGCAATAAATTTCACTCTTATTTTCTTAATATGTTATATAATTAGATTTTTCTGTTCTCAGTTGAAAACTTCTCCCCCTAAACATGGTCTGTTTGGCAATAATACACCATAAAAGTCATAGTTACATATAAACTATTGAATACCATGAGCTACAAGCACATGGGGTACTGGCCCACAGGACTTCCTGTCCTATCTGCAGCTCTCAATAGATGACAGAATATATAAGTTACAAACACAAGAACAACCATGTGGATCTTCCCACTTATTGTGGATCGAGTGGGTGCAAAAAGAACAATGGATTCTTTCGATGATGACCCTTTTGAGCCTTCTTCTAGCAGGGATGGAAAGGGAGAGGCTGTCCATAGCCTCTTGGAGGAAGGTTGGTTCTATGGGAAATTGCCAAATAGCAGACCAAAAATGTTCACGTGCTATTCTGATCCTTCTCCAAACTTTGGTCAAGAAACCTTAGCAAAGAGTCATCGTACAGAAAAATCTTCATCAACAAGGAAAGCAACCTGTAAATTGAGTCGGGCACCATCCTTGCCTCCTTGCATACGAAGAGAAGAGAAGTTTCAGGAGAAAGAAATCGGTACTGGAATGAGAAAGTTGACAAGGCAGTTCTCTGATGCAAGTAAGGTTCAGAAACCAAGTGAACCAACTTGCAGCACAGAAAAGAAAGGAGGGATTCAAGAGAAGGTAAGGCATGCTAGAGGGGACAAAAAGAACACAGGGCAGTCATTAAGGCACAATTTGCTGAGAACACCATCACTGCCCCCCTGTCTTGGAAAGGAATCTGAAGATGTTGAAGATAATGAAAGTGATATAACAATGAGCAGATTGATCCGGGAGGCAATGCCCAATTCTTTGCCCGTCCAGCCCAGGCACCATGCTTCAGAGGTAATGATACAGTAACCTTTTTACCTGTACAACGTTACTAGATCAATGTACACATATTCTCCCAGTATAATCTTGCATGATTAGTGATTGAAAAACCCAGGATCAGGGTTTGTGTTTGCTGCATATTTTGCTCTGTATGGATGATGTTGACTACACACCCACTGACCGTGAAAAAAAGCGTATCTAGCAAAAATTTATTACCAATGATTAGATCTTCACCGTTGGTTTTGCCTTTAAGCTGTTGCTCCTCTTGCTGCTTGACTGTTGGTTTAGAATGCTTAAGCTGTCAGGAAATAGACCCGAGTATACATCTGACATACTTACTCTTTGACAAAATATTGTGGGATCACTCAGGAACACAAGCTTTCCTCTTTGACTTATGTGATTGGTTATTTTTATTGGCTTTGTCCGTAGTGCATAATTCAAGATTCAAGCATGCCCAAGTCCAGAGCAGCAAGAAAGCCAAACTCGGACATCATCGATAGAGACAGCTCCAAGGAAAGCAAGCAATACCCCACACGAGCAAATTCAATGAAGAGCCTGAGAGATGTTGAATTCAAAGAACTACAGGGGTTCAGGGACCTGGGGCTAGCATCCGAAACAAAAGACTTGAACATAAGTGTGATTGACCAACCAAGATCAAGGAGGCCTTATCCGTCCGTGGCATGGCAAGTGCAGAGTTGTGCCCCTCCAATCCCAATCTGGGCCGCCAGAAATTCCACTGAAGATATGAAGGCACAACTTAAGTTTTGGGCCAGATCTGTAGCATCTTACGTCCGCTAGATTTGCTGATATTTCCTATATACACTTGCAAATTTGCCAAATGTGACTTGGGAATATTGGGAACCAACATATTGCTTTGTTTCTTAAGTTGAGTAACAATGCTCTTTTCATATAAAAACCAAAACCAAAACCATACCAAGCAAAGTAAATGCAGCCTCAATGATCATCAAGCACATTAAAGAATCCTTTTTAAATGATACAGTAAATTGAAGGAGCACCTTGCTTTACCCATTTACTTAACTACACAGCTCATATAAAAATACCAAAACCAACATTCAAAAGGCAGTTGTCCTTAGCACATCAAGGAACCAAAAGCAACATTGAAAGACTAGTTTCTGACGATCCCTTGCAAACATTCGCCAATCTCACTTGCCTCCAAACTGCCCTTTTTCCTTGCTTTCTGTTTGGAACTCCATCGGTTGCAACAGTCTTCAACATTTGCATTATTTCCCACATATGGAGCAAAATTAAGGTTGGCACACAAGAATAGGATCTCACTCACACAAGGATAATCCAACCAAAAGTGTAGTTCTCTAAATAGTTGTGTCTCTGGGTGTTCTACAACTGTCTTTGTTCTGAAAGCTTCTGCTAGAGCTTCAGCAGTTCTCAATACTCCACTCCATAATCTTGTTGGGGAAAGAAGAGGACTCGAAATTGGGCGAATTTTCAACAAATTCACGGCTTTCACGTCATATCTCAGGTATCAGTTACAAATCTTAAGGTTTATGCACAAGGTTTTTTAATTATATAATTTATACATTTACACTTTAAATTTTAATTAATTTTTTATTAAATATAAATTTTTTTCACATTAAATTTATTACCAAAAATTAATTATCATTTTATTAAATTTAAAATATAAGTATGCTAAGCATCTATCTTACTAATTTTGTTTTTGTTTTTTTTTTTTATTTCAGAGTTACATTTTATCATTCTAGTAAGTTTTAGTGAATATAATCTTAAGAAAGTAATAATTATAAAAAATATACATCGCACTAATTTATTTCTTACTAAATCAATGGGTTTAGTATCACTTGCTGGACTTTGGTACTCAGAATCGAAATGTTTTTACGGCACTAAAATTTTTTTATTATATAAAAATTATAATAAACTAAGTACTAAATATATCATTTTATTATAAATAAATAATCTTTTTTTAGAAAAAAAAAAAAGAAAAGAAAAGAAAGACTACTCTTATTCAAACTTCTGCGTTGCCCTGCCCTGATAAATGCTGCTTAGAGTCCAACAACTCTCCCATCGCCCACCAACTAAATTGAGAATTTAATCAAAATATGCAATGGAGGAATCTCTGCATGCCAATGCCGATAGCTGAAATTGATTAAAAACTTCTTCACAGGCTCTGTTGCATTTGAGAAATGAGTCGATTAATTGAGTGTAACGTATAATTGTCAACTGGCATTGTATCAGGCGAGAAAAAAAAAAATCGAATCTTTAGAAGAAACATGTGCTTGTAGATGGCAAAATTCTCACTCTTTTCCTCAACTACATCGTGGGTAAGTTTTATTACGTTTTTGGCATTGGGATTTGGAGGATCGGCTGCCCAATTTTGTTGCTTGTCGTAGTGATTCAGTCTGAAGCTTTAATAGGTTGGGCTTTACTTTACTTTTGTGTATGTTTCTGCTGCGACTTTCATTGCTTCGTGGGATAATACGTCACTTAATCTTTTCATTCAATGCATTACTTTATTCCAAGTTGGGAATCTTGTTTTATTTCGGTTTTGTGTACCATATCAGCCTGTGGGGTAGATTTTTAGAAAAGGTGTTATTTGCAAACAAATGTAATCCCAATTTGTAATCTCGTAGCATTTTTAATTTTTTTTTAATTATTATAGTTTAAATCACAATCTTTATTCAAGAAAGTGTTACAGGGAAAAGTAGAGCATATGTAAAAGGACCACAAGCTGCGGCCAATGAGATAACAGGGAAAAAGCCAATGAGAAGTTGCTTTGATCCACTTTTTTTTTTGTTTTTTTTTTGGTTGGGGTTTGCATCCTTTGTTCTTCTAAAATGAAAACAATAAAGTATGCGACAGTGGGAGAAAAATAAAAAATAAAAAAAGGAAATCCAACACCTGGGAAAGGCTGGAATCTCTGACAAAGATGAGTCCACTAATAAATAAATATTACTGGCTTTGAAACTTGATCTGCAAATATACAGAACATTAGTAGCTGGCAGTGTTCCCTTTTTTTTTTTTTTTTACATCTCCCAACAGTTCCTTAAATCAGAGAAGAAGGTAGTAAAGAGGTATTTTTAGGTTTCCTTGGTTCAGCTGCTTAGGCATCATATTTACTATTTCATGGCTTTGTCCAATCCACTTATCTCTGATCCAAGGAGGTAAACCCCCCCCCCCTCTTAACAGTGAAGAACAGAAAAAGGTTTAAAAGCCAACATGACAAGGAAAATCTCTTCATTCATTCAACCAATCACTCGGTTGACTAGTACAGAGGATTGAGTTAGATTAGGCTCAAACAGGGAAAGAGTAAATAAATAAATCTGTCCGTTCATCCAACATAACAAGTCAGCTTCAAACACCCATCATCTCGGCGATCAAACAGCATAATCGATCCCAGGTAAGATGAGAGTATACCAATAACAAGGCAGCCTCGAAAACGAAAAATCAAAAAAAGACCAGATGACAGGAAAAAACGAAAAACATGTTTTCAGTGCTCGAAAAATAATTACAACAAAATTTGCTTGAAAATTATAGAACTGAGATTTACAAGGATGCCACAAACGATAGAAATCCCTATAGAAAACTAGAAACTGCCTCCTAACGATACTTAAAAACTGAATGCACTTCGTTCTTGAGCATTCATCTTTTACCGTTTTACCAAATTGGTTTATTCTTAAAGCTTTAGAACCCAACCCCAGCCCTGCCGACTCCAACCGTAGCCGGCCTATGCGGCTCAAGCTTCCTGTTCTTCCAGAAACATGCCTCTGGTGTAAGCTTGGCCGCAGACCTCATCGGCTCCGACTTGCATCGGGTAAGCACAAACGGCTCATAATCCTTGGCTCCCACCAGCCTCTGCTCGATCACCGTGGCCATTGATTCTGTGCCCGGTACCCGAGCCGGCGGCTTAGCCGGATACGAACAAGAAGACCTGGGGGCCTGCTGTAAGTTGGGGTGCGCCGGCGCAGGATTACAGTCAATGCTGGTCCTTTTCTTCTCCTCATCTTTACCACTCTTTTTATTGACCGGCCGCGAGTGTTCCGGTAAACATTTGATGAAGTCCGTGGTGCAGACCCAAGTCTCCTTGGATACCTCCATTGACAGCTTGGGCTCGCACATCATCAACAGCAAGCAATCCGGCAACATTGGCTGACTTTCGCTCTCCTCCGACTGGACACCCACTTGACCATCTCGGGTTTTTGAGTCATCGGGTTCGGGTCTCTCGTGGGTCAATGTTTCTTCTTCTCCAACCTCCTCCTCTCGCCAGCTTTTATCTGTAGTGTCTCGGTCTTGCATTGACTCTTTCAAGTCTTGACCAACTACTCCATCTTCTTGTTCTGGTTCTACGGACAATGACGTCCTATGCGGAGGGAGGACCTGAACGCAATCACCAAAATCAACTTCTTGTTCTTGCTCTTTTTCTTCATGTCGGTATGTTTGACAGTAGTCATCTCCTTGAACCACCTCCTTGTCTTTGTTTTCATTATTACTCTGCAAGTCCCCTGGATCTACGACTTCTTCAAGTGAGCAGCCATCCGTTGCAATTTCTTGTGTTAAAATTGGTTGGCTTACTTCTAACACTGTTCCCACTTCCAAAACATCCGGAATGGCTTCAATTTCTTGGATGTGATGCTCTACAGCAGCTTCATTGGAAGACTGTTCGCAAATCAAATCCTCCTTATCCACCAATTCTTGCTTCAACACATTTTCCTCATCTTCTCCAACTTCATCTGCACTACTCCTTTCTTCTTCTTCCTCATTTCCATCTTTTTCATCCTTTTTAACTTCTTCGTCATCCTCTTGATCCTCCTTCTCATCCTCCTCGTCGACATCGTCTTTTGGAACAGGTGCGTCCCAAAACTTGTTAGCAAGAGCAGCCATTCTTACAGGATCAGATCTGCACCTCATCAACAAGAGAGCATTTTTGGGTGGTATGCATATACTCACCCTCGCCTCCTCTTCTTGCACATCCTTGTTGCCTCCCTCAAAATTTTCATCTTTGAACTCAATCTCTTCAAAAACATGCCTCCTATAACTCCTCTGCCTACTTTCTGCTCTTTCTTCGTTATCTTCTTCTTCTCCTCCAACTACCAACTCTATCTCCCTCCCCTTCTCATCTCCCTCTTGCATCGACACGAGCCACCGACCAAACACAGATCCACAAGAGCCACTAGTGCTTGATCCCGCAGCAGCTGCCGCTGCTGTATCTCCCTTCTCTTTCTGGTTGGCCGTGCACGAGGAACGGCAAGGCAAAAAGCAATTAAATTCAGTCCCGAACGCCCTTAAAGCTTCACATATCAACACAGGCAAATGAACCCATCTCTGGTTCCTTTGCGACAAGCACTCCTGTTGCTGCTGGTGGTGGTGGTTGGCTAACTGATGATTCATATGACTCTGTTCACAATCCTGATAATTGCTACTAGCTTCAATGTTGTTCGATTGCTCTAGCCTTTTGAAACTCACCTCCCTTTTTCTCTTCGATCTCGTTCTTATGATTTTCTTGCTCTGTTTCTTGGTCTTCACTCTCACCTGACCAATACAGGTGACTTTTGGAGAGGAGGGTTCTGGGTTTTCGAAAGAGCAGCCTCGTTTCTTTCCATTGCTGCTGGTGGTGCGGAACATGGGGGACGCTTGGCCGCCTTTCATGCTGCCATTGCTTTTCAGCCTTCTGCTAAGAGAGCTAGACAGCAAGGTCTGAGCAGGTTCCCCGGGGCGACCAGGGCTGAGGATAGACTTGGAAGAGATCTTCATGGAGGAAGAAGAAGGAAGGCGTGACGTGAAGCAGACAAACAGCTCGCTCGTTGTAGTGCTGCCGATGCCACTATTGCCGTTGTTGTTGTTGATGCTATTGCTTCGATGGGGTCTATCTGTTTCCATCTTTTGTTTCCTTGTAGATGTTGCATTCACCTGCTTGGCCCTTGGGTCATGGGATCAATAATTTAAGACTTGTAGGAGAGAGAGAGAGAGAGAGAGAGAGTGCGTGTATGTGCGTGAGAGACATTGAGATTTTATTTATTTATTTTTGTGTGTTTTGTTTGGTAATGAAGTGGGGGAGTACTAAATGTAAATGGAACGGAACAATTGAATGGATGGTGGTCTTGTCTTTGTTTGGCCGTTGTTGGCGGTGCTAGTGGTGGTGTAAGAGTGACCTTGCAGGTGCAGAAAGTAACAGTGCAAGCAGATGGAGAGAGAGAGAGAGAGAGAGAGGGAGGATTGTGATAACATGAAATATATATTAAAAAGTTTTTTAATTTAAGTTTTAATTAGGATTAATTAATTTAATTTTTTTAATAAAATATGTAATCAATAATTTCTAATTAGCTTCCATTCCAACATAATTATGCTTTGTTGGAAACATAAGTTGGTAGGAGGAAAAGTGGCTGCATGTACACAAAGGTAAATAAAAATAATTGAGTTTAGAAAACTAAAAACAAAAAATATTTATCATTAATAACAAAAAAAATTGAATTTAATTACTCTTTAAAGGTAAGAGACATCAACAGTATTGTAAATAATTTTTATTGCATATCTAATTATTTAAAATCCCAAATATTTAATCTAACCATCCATTTGATTTTGTTAATTCTTTGCAATTATTTATGTTTATTAGTATTCAGTTTACAATGACTTGTATCTTAAAATTATACTGAAATCTAATGATAAAATGTTATAAAGAAATAAAGTATTGAGTTCTTCATAAGAAAAATAGGAATATTATTGAATTATATGATATAAGAAATTGATAAAAATTGCCTTTCACTAATATTTTGTGTTTTAAAAAAAAAAAGGAAAAAAAACAATGTAAAATACTGATAACTCAAATAATCATATTAACTACTTATACTAATTTATTAAATGCATTTGTCACTAAAAGACAAAAATAAGGGCAGACTTGATATTCGGTGGAAAAGAATGGGCTTTTTGAAGTTGGGGATCACATGGGTGGGCAATCGTTGGATGGCGACAGGTGGAAAAGCGCAGAGGGGAGGAATCCAAGGGTGCACGTGACATCAGTCCGATAGATAAGTTTTACGACCGACTGACTGATCGTACGATCGTTTTCCCCACTCGCTTTCCCCTTGCGTTCACGACACTTTTTTTATTTTTCTAATTGAACCACGGAGTTTGCGCAAATTATCTTATTCAACGAAAAAAAATCATAAAAGCTTCATTTCTTCTATTGGCATAAACTCTCTCGCCATTATTTTTTTTATATAAATAAAATGTAATAGTTTATTTTTATTTTTTTGACAATTGGAAAAAATAAAAATTAATTAAATTTTTAAATAAAAAATTAACTTAATAAATATTTGTTATCTAATTTGCAACAAATTTATTATCAATATAATAAATGTTTAATTTTAAAATATTAAATTTATAATATATTATTAATTTATTTCACATTTATAATAATAGTATAAATAAATTAATTGAATTTAATGTAAATAAATTAGATTAATTTGTTAATAAAATAAAAAAAATACAAATTTAAAACATTGTAAAAAATATAAAATACTTTAATTTATATTTATAAAAAAAAATCTCTTTCGCAATTGAAAATGTTTACAATTCAGTGTAACTAAATTAATTAAATTAAGTTTCCTCTATTTCTACTATCACTTGAAAAAAAAAAAATTTGTGCAAATTGTACGTATAAATTATTTTTCATAAAAATCATCTCGTTCTCTTATCATAGTTTTTCGGCCAATTCAATCCATAATTTCTCAACCCTACTATTCATATTTAATTCGAGAATTAATAATAATGATCACAGGAATCGCACGCGCATAGAAGAAAACCCATGCGATTATTATTATTCTAAAAGACCAAAGCTGAAGGCCTCGTTGGCATTCGACTGTCTGCTACGTCGCATGTGGTTGCTCATTGGCTATCCACTACGGCAATCACCACAGTATGATGACCAGACTATGCACCAATCACTTGCCACGTCAAAGGCCAATACACATATTGACCTATCCAATGGAGACCTACCGAGGTTTTCACGCACGCCACCGTCGTGCATGGCAGGGTAGCAAAACCCTGTTCCAGGAAACCTCAAGGAGAAATCATGAGAAAAGATGGGGCAAAGGCTACCTCAAAAGGAGGGCCTTAGACCAGACATCTGCAGCACATGCAGACAAACTAGGTATTGGGGTTTCTCTTAAAAACAGAGATTAAAGTATAATTTTAGGCATTTAATTTAATTAATTGCCTCTTATACTCTAATACAAGATTGTTGGGTGGTCCAAAAGGGGAGTGTTAGACCACTGATTACACTGAGAAGAAGACAGGTGACTCGGTTCATCACTGTAGCTTACAAGTGACAGTTTATATATTGGGCAGGTCTTTTGTAACAGCTTCTTTTTTTTATTATTATTTTTTTATTTTTAGTAGAAGTCCAGCCCACGACCATGATCCGACTTGGTCTATGAAAGAACATAAAAATATGAAACATCACTAGAAATCAAGCTGTTCGTGCCCATCTTCACATGGATTTCCTTCTATATATGTCTTGTCACCTTTTTTCTAAATAAATAATAAATTTATAATTATATTTTCACTTAAAATTTTAAAATATTAAATTTATGAGTTTTTTTTTTTAACTTGTAAATCACTTACTCTTTTTCTTCTATTTTTTGTTATAATTTTTTTTAATTATATGGTTTATATTTAAAATATTAATTAAAGTTTTTTTTTTTAAAAAAAAAGGAAACAAACCTCAGAGTTGGTGATGCTTCCACATGTCCATGGCTAAAACTTGTGGGCTCATGGGATTCCTCGTGACAAAAAAAAAAACCCTTTATTAAAATGAAACAAAATAGTTACAAGAAAACAGAAATATTAGTTTAAGAGAAGATTGAAAATAAATAAATAAATAAGGAAATTTGAGGTGTAAATGACCAACTCTGCTTACCACACACACACTGAACATGTCCTATTGTATAGCATAGAAAAAGAGGGGAAGGTGGTGAGAGGTTTTAGGACTTGATTAGGATAAATTGATAAAAGAATTTCACTAAAAAAATTATGAAAATAATGATAACTTATTACCAAGAGAAAGAAATGCATAGGAAAGAAATTTGAGTGATTAAATATATATATATATATTTATTTATTTATTTATTTTATTTTTTTTTCTGGACTTTGTTTGGATAGACAAATATAGGGAAATGTGAATAGATAAAAGTATTGTTTTTATTTAAAAGCTTGAAAATTACTTGGCTGAAAATAGAGTTTGAAAATAGTAAAATTACATTATGTTATTTGCTTCATATTGTTCAGAACAAATAAGCAATGAGTCAGTTCTCTATCTCACATATATTTGATAGTAAATACATCTGAATTCAGAGCTCAGTACAAGAAGCTCTATGTCCTTGTGACCGCAGTATATTTTCGTTGTTTGTTGATTGACAATTCTGAAGGGTTACAGCAGTTTATAGGGCATTCTTATTTGTACTTGATGCAAAGATCTACTTCTTGTCTTCTTAGTCAGGCTTATAAAGCATTTTCGTTGCAGAAGGATTCGCCAACCTGTTGAGTTACAATGTTTTGACAATGCCCCTGGATAAGTAAACCTTTTGACAAATACCCATTTTAGTTGTAGAAAGTCTTGTCATACTGAAACTTTGTTTCAGAAAAATGGTAACAAACAATTTTCACACACACACACACACACACACACGGGACAATAAACCATTCGCAGACACTTGAAATTTCTGCTATACGTAAGAGGCTGTGTTGACTTATTGTTGAGTAAAGATCACAGAGACACGAGGATGTATGGGATAAGTGCATGGTCTCAAATTCGAATTCCCTCAAGTGCATTCCACGTTTCAAGTGAGAAACTGTGGTGGTAGAGTGTTGTGCTAATTACCTCCGAGTTCACCTGAAAGGGATTCGCCAGCATCAATAAAGGTCACAAAGACAATTGCAGATACTCTAGTGCCCAGGCAGCATCAATGAAACTGCCAATCGGCAATTAACTCGGAAACATGGGTAATTACAGGATTAGACTGCAAAATTTTAGTCAAAGGAACATACCACATCATTTACAGGTTCCCAACTGAGGATATTTGAAGTTTCCACCCACTAAACTTCTACCTCCTATACAAAATGTTTAGGCACTTATTGTACAGGTCTTTCCTATGATGCAAGAATAATCTTAAATGCATCAACAGGAATTACCTTTCACAGAAATGAGAAAAAAAAGACTTTAGCCAATAAATTCAATAAATGAAAATGTTGGTGTGACTTGATGGAATTTACTTCAGTCGAGTTCCAGCACCACCTTGCCGGGGATTAGCTTTTTGTCTTTAGCCTTATGAGCCTCTCTCACCTTTGTTATTGGAAATGTTTTCTCCACGGGTATCTTCAACTTCCCAGCTTCAGATAATCGGCGGATCTCATCTAGGCCATCTGGATCAGCCCTCATGTATGTCCACCAATACTCTGTAACATCAAACAACATCTACTGTGATGGCTGTATACGTTAACATGCAATGCAATAACCATGTGAACATGATAATTGGACAGCATTCAAGAATGAATTGAAACACATAAAAGAGAATCTTTTCCATCAGATTCATTCCTCAAATGAAAAAAATAATAGCCAAGGAAATATTTGACAGGACAGGTGACAGAAGGCCACATTTTTGCGGATTTTGTGGAAATAATTGTTAATTTCTCCACAAAAGCCCTTAAAGAAATCCCCCATGTGTGTGATGCATGACAATACTATAGTGCTCTTCAAATGAGGCTGTTATGTCTATACTTTTCAATCAGCATAAGCTCACTGGAGTTCCCTATCCATAGCAGTTAGACATCTAACTGCATCTGTTAACCTGAACAATGCTACTGACCACATTAATTACTATTACTCCTGGCACACTCTTTCCATCAAAACTCCTTTTTCCTATCATGTGATCTAGTTGTGCAAATAAATAGATGCAAGAAAAGTCTAAGAGCAGCCTTAGTGAAGCCTAGAAGAGAATTTTGTATGGAGGGAGTAACACTCCATTTCAATTCAGGAAAAACAATTTCAGTTTCTAGCCACTATCAAGTGAAATTAAGTAACACAAAAGTACTGTACCTATTCCATGGGAATATCGGTATTGAATTTGTTTCTTCAGTAAAATAGCCGTAGCAATTGGAAGTCCAGCTGCAAGTCCATACCTATCAGTTAAGGATGCTGCCTCACCCTGCATCAAAGACAAAGGGATCCTTAAGTTCTAAAGGGATGAAGCACTCGGAATGCTCACACCAAAATCCATACTCTTATAGTTGATGCAATGTTAAGTTCCATCTCCTACCTGAAGTGTCATATAGTGTCCACCTCTCCTCAAAAAATTGATGCCAATTCTTTCTGTCTCTGGAACACCAATGGTGTCTAAAACAGCATCAAACTTCCCCTTTATTGCTCCTTCAATGTCCTGCAGGCCAAACACATTAGTGCACCAGTGAAAGCATCTGTCATGTCTCAAGTCACATAATCCAGGTGGAAAGATATATGCACATGATTCCTAGATAAACAAAGAAAAGAAATCAACATAAAAATTAAATTGTGTGATTTTAAAGGTTGGCATTATAGGGTGCAGCCATTAGGAGACATTGAGGCATTACGTCAGCTGTGTAGTCAACGGCCAGCTCAGCACCAGCTTCCAGCATTCGATTTATGCTTTGTCTTCCACATGTCGTTGTAACATGGCAGCCTGCAGCTACTGCAAGCTGTATTGCTGCGAAACCAACTGCTCCACCACCACCAACTACCAATAGTCTTTGCCTATAGAAATGAGATTAAAAATTTCATTTTGAGCAAACACATATAGAAAATTTACTAAACAAATTTGCATGTTCCACGTTCAGATGTCACACTCTTCATTCTCTTTGACAGTTTGATGCAAGAGGTTATCATTTATCAAGAGCTTATCATTTATAGACAAGGGATTAACTTAACTGCATACCATCATTCTTCACAAAAGAACAAAAAGACAAAGATAAGACTAAAAATGTTGGTTAACGTTTCAACTATGTACAGGAGAAAGTCAATCATTATCTTCACATTTTCTGATGAATGAGTTGCTCTAGGGTTTTGTCAATTGCAATGCAAACCAAAAAAATTCCTGATGAATTGTTTAAAACAAAGTAAAATCAAAATACAGCAGCTAATTGTTAATTGAAGAACTGGTAGCTCCTCAGAAATTCCAGTCCATATTGAAAAAAAAAAAAAAAAAGGTTAAATAGAATCCTCTATAAATGCCAGTTTGTTTCAAAATAATATAAGTTGAACTCATAAAACAGTGAAGTTGGTCCAAAGGTCAATTTCAGGAACAGGATCATACCCCTCTGACAACCTAGCAGTACTTTTCAGAGCACGCCATGCAGTTAATGCAGCAAAAGGTATAGCACTCGCTTCCTACAGGATCATAAAAAAGTATTTACAGGTCAGTTTCTAGAGTGAAAAAAGACGCAAGGTGAATATAAACAAAGCTGAGCAACCAAATGAAAATTAGAACTCAGTGTTCCTACACACAGAGTGAACAAAGAACTCAAAATTGTTCTTCCATTTAACTCTTTTCACTAAGAAATGCATAAGTAGATGTCCACAAATAAAAAGTGTTAGGTATGCAGATATGGAGAACAAAGCATGTGCATGTGTTTGCCCAAAAAGAAAGGGAAAAAAAAAGACATAGACCGCTAGACAGTTTTTTCTTTTTTTTTTTCTTATGGAGGGTGGGGGCCATTTTTTGGTGCATGAGGGTGGGAACCAATGACAATATAGTCAAGCAGTGAAATGAGATTGCATGGATAATATTTGTACATAAGAATTGTTAGCACAATACATACCACATGTGTTATTGATGATGGTTTTGCAGTAACTTCATCTTCTGAAAGAACTCCATAGTCAGCATAAGTACCTCTCACGGCAGTTGGATGCAGTGCACCAAAAACGTCTTGCCCAATACTCAGTGAATGCACTGAACTTCCAACAGCTGCAACTTCACCACTAATATCCCGACCCAAAATAAGAGGTAAAAGTGGCGCAAAAATTGAACGGCCATAGCCTGATCGCATCTGGAACCATTAAAATGCTGGATGTTCAATATCTGAAGATACTCCCCCAAGATAAAATCTTAAAGCACTTCATAAACACAGAGTATCTTTGGAGGACACTCTACATAGGGATTTAAACAGCTAACCACTCTCAGCAAAGTCAAGGATTTGCCAGGGATGAAAATCAGGTAACTTAAATGCTATCACATTGTATTAACTGGTATAGAAAATCATACATGTATCAAGCAGGCAGTATTCTAATTCATGCTAAATATTGCCAGTTTTCATCACCCCTAGTCAAGATCTAAAAGCAAAAGGAAATGCCTCATAACTTTTCTGGTAGCTTGCCTTCAGCATATAAAACCAAGTTACCTGCCAGCTAATGAAGCCTAGAAATGATAGGGAAAACCAATCGACGAGGCATTAGGTTAATGTTGTCACTTAGTCAATGGAGATATTGAGCAAGCACTAACAGAGCACATTTGACAAGTACCATCCATTTTCACCTAACGTGCGTGCAAGAAAAGGATTTTTTTTCTTTGAGAACAGTAGAGTCTATACAAATTTACCTAGAACTAAACTGAGTGTCAACACTAGGATGACTTTAAGTTAAGAGTACACAGCAAACTATTCTTCACTTGTGATAGATTATTTCTGTTTTTGAAACTTCCTGTCCGTAAAATTGTAGTCAACCTAAAAAGTTTACAGCTTTCTTGTCCTTCCTGGTGAAACCAATACAAGAAAAACTCTCGTCTATCAAACAATGAAAATGAAGTGGAAAATATTAAATAGCTCCCAGAAAATAATTTCCCCACTTTTTTAATGAAATTCCCTAATGTCTAAATCCCATGAAAGGGAAAACCAAACACCAGATTTGAATTCAGTACCACAAATCTATGACTTACGGTTAAGTGCTTGCATTGAACAACTAGACACCTATTTAAATTCAATGTTTTCAAGTCAAACGTGATCATTACTTCCTCTCCAATGCAAAAAATTTCAGATACACATTACACATTTGTTGCACGACCATCTTACATCCAAATCTGCTTTTACACGATCACTCTGTTCTATCCATTGACATTCCTCTCCCTTCTATACCATTTTGGCTTGAGTACACATAATCACCAATAACAACAATTGTACCGTGTTATACTCAAAATTCCAATGATGCCATACCACTCCCCAAACATAATATCAATAAAATTCACAAAACATTTCCAACTCACTCTGCCTCTAATCCTCATGCAAAATCCACTTCCATACTTGTCTCGCTTATCGAACAACTAGAACCCATTAATTCAATCGGTGAAAGAAACAAAACCCATCAATCAGAAATAAAACCCATTCAGAAAAATGAAAAAAAAAAAAAGATGACAAATTTACGCATTCCTTTGTGATTCAACGGCGAGAAATGCACTCACTC
The DNA here is from genome assembly GCA_021464305.1 of Kandelia obovata. Taxonomy (NCBI): domain Eukaryota; kingdom Viridiplantae; phylum Streptophyta; class Magnoliopsida; order Malpighiales; family Rhizophoraceae; genus Kandelia; species Kandelia obovata. The sequence continues at coordinate 9,274,365 of CM038478.1, read as the reverse complement.
TGGTATCAAGCGGATTAACTGCTACAGCACGGGCTCGAACCAAGACCTCATTGGGCTTGAGCAAGGGGACGTCAACGTCAGGCCTGAGCTCCAGCACCTCGGGCCCACCGAATCGGGGAAGCAACACGGCCCTGCAACTGGTCACAGCATATCTAACCAAACCCAATTTAAGGAACTGGTAATCAAAGTTGAAAGCTCCGTGCTTTAACCTGTGAGTTCTCAAGAATTGCATGTTTTGGCTGTGCCTTGTTTCTCCGTTCGACTGATGTTTATTTGTTGGGCTCTTTAGTGCATTTGGATGTTAATGATATGGAAACAGAGAGCCTTGTGTGTGCGTGCGTGCGTGCGTGTTGGGTTCTTAGGGTTTTCGAATGCAGGAGTAGAGAGTTAAAAGTGAGAGGAAGTGAAGTCAAGATGTAGGGGACGTGTCTTTGTTAGCATCCGCAGACTGGTTGGTTTGTTGCTCTGCCCTTATTTTTTATGCAAAGAGTAATCAATCCTCTTCCGTGGAAAAATACTCAATTTTCAAGTTTGTGTCAAACATTGAAAAAAAAAAAAAAAAAGCAGCATATTATAACCCTACTTAATTTACATAATTGATTTTTTATAATCAAATCACATATATTTTATTTTAATTTAATTACTTCATCACTCAATTAAGTAAAAAATTATAAAATTGTTTAAAGTTAAAAATATATTAAATGCATTTAAAGGATTATGTTAGTTGTTGGTAATCAATGGCATTGTCTTTAACATGGCCTTAGTACAGATGAACACACTGTGATGCTCTCTTATATGTTCTTCCATATGATATGCTATATCCACAGGTGACAAGTCTATATATCTTAGAAATGGATGTTGAAATAGTTGTTCAAGAAAACGAAATATTCTAGCTGTCATCTTGTGTTTCCCTCTCCAATGACTAAATCATTTTTCATTTAAAGCAATGACAATGCTTCATTTTCATTGTCCATCCTTCGGGCAGTTTCCAATACGCGAGAAAGTCCGGTGAGCAGACAGCTCGATAACAGAGCAAAACATTCACAATTTCTTTTGTGCCTCTCCATCTCTTTTTGGTGGTCGTCATCCAATTGCTTTATGAATTCAAGCTGCTTTCTTTTGCACATCCATTCCTGACATCTTCGTTAGATAATACAAAATTATGGTGGATAGTCTATCCAGGAACTTAGCATAAACAAGTGGCAACTTCCGGAAGTGTTAAAACTTACTTGTATATCGAATGCACAAATCTACTAAAAATCAGTCATTTTTTCTTAAGACTCCTTAAAAAAAAAATAATAATAATAACAAACAAGGTGGAACAGTTTAACATACAAAATACAATAACAATATTTTCCAGACAGAACAAACAACATTTCTCCCAAAATTTAAGTACGTACAAGTTTGACATACCAGCACCTCAATACTACAATAAAGCTAATAAGCATGAATGCATAGAATAGAGGAATATGCAACAGTCAGGCAAAACTAAGAAGCAAGCTTGAAATTTAGAGAAGATATCCATGAAGAAAAACCAGATATAAAAAAGTGTGAAAGCAGTTGGTCGATGGACTTGCCTTTTATCTGCCCTTTTCCTTCCTTGCAATCTTTATCACTTTCAAGATTAACATTTGCATTAATTCTAAGGTCAAGCAACACCAAGCTCTTCATGTCATAACTGCTAAAAAAGGAGCATACAAAGATGATCTAATCCCAAGGAAAGCAATCTTTTTGTTCTCTGGATTATATGCAAAGATATTTGCATCATTTCGTCCCCCCCAAAAAGTTCCATTCATTCTGAATGCCAATACTTCTCTAAGATTAAAGCTTGGTTGAATCACTAATAGCTTAGTCCAGGATTCCACCTCCCCATACTCTTTCATTATCCAACATTCGTGATCGCGAGCTAATTTAATGACAGCAATCAAGGAATCTTTGTATGGAGTAAGAGATAAGTCATTTGGCAAGGCAGTGGCTAGAGAGCCAGGCAACATAATCTCCTGAAACACCTCGTTGACCACCAAAACCACATTTCTTGTACCAAAACCTAGGCAATGTATAAACCCATTTACAAAGGCAAGAGAATAACACTCAATAATCTTTACACTAGGCAAATTTGCAGGTTTGAGAAGCTTCCAAGAACGGGCGTTATGAGAGAAAATTTCAACCTCCATAGATCCTTGCAGGTGGTAGTCACCAAAGTATTGTACAATTTTCAACACTTTATGGTCATTGCTAAAATGATCTAACCCAAAACCAAAGCACAACCGAAAAGGCCTTAAAGCCATGAAGCAATCCTGATGAGGCCGGGAAACCATTCTGGTTTTGGCTGAAACAGCGACTTTTGAATCGAAGGGTTCCACAAAATGATCAACCCGCAAGCAAACTAGTCCATTACAAGTACCCGCTGCATGAAACCAAGGTGTCGAGCTCTGGAAAGGCAGGGTTAGTAGCATGTACTCCTTGAACTCGTGGTTGTCCAAGTGAAAGGCAAGCCGATCCTCGTCTCCTTCATCTTCGCAGCTAACGAGGAGTCACCGGTCGCTTTCGGGTCCTGCAAGGAGGTTTTTGGTGAGGTGGGTCGATATGAAGTTGGGGTTTTTGTTCAGAAAGTACAATGACTTGCACGTGCTGGAGCATAGCACTATGGATTTTGATGGGTAACTTGCAGAGAATTTCTATGATTATTTCTTCATGCAAATAATCAAACAGCGCCACTTGCTTTTTGTACTTCCCGTCGCATGTTTTGATTTTCTCCATAAGAAACATAGTGTTAGGAACCGCGAGTAGAAGGACAGAGACGATGGAAGGCCAATTGGGCTTCGCTCTCTGCTAGGATTTGATCAATGTCCAAGACTTGAGGAAACAGTTATCGTAAGCATATTGAGGAAACAAAACAACATGCAAACATAAGATTCTGACGAAAGTTTAAAAAACGAACGTGTAAAAATTACTGCCAACGCCTGCATTTTGTTCTTCTTACTTTCTTTCTATCTACAAACTGCATCAATTGCACAATTTTTCATCCCTGATGTCATTTTCAATATGGAGAGAGCAATGCACAATGTGATGGAGACACAAGAAATTTTCAGACTGAAAAGCCAGCCAGATCACTAAATTGTTGATCAATTTCCAAGAATTGAGGAAACAATTATATTAAGCGCATTGAGTAAACAAAACAACTTGCAAAAAAAAACAAAAAAAAGATTCTGATGAAAGCTTGAAAAATGAACGCTTAAAAATTACCGTTGTGCTGACCATTATACGCCTTCTACGGTTTTGAGTTTCATAATACATGAATTCAATGGAAAACAAGAGCTTCACCTCAACTGCATTGAAACATCAGGAGTAGCATGTTGTATTGTCTAATCAAAGGGAACATTTTAGTCCCTAGTTTCTTTCACTTGCTAACCACATTCAATATACTCTCGGTAAGTATATGAGTAAAATGGCTATGCGCCATCATCAAGCAAAAGGAAGGAATAGTCAAAGTTTTAGATTTGCTTCTGTGGAGATTGGAATTGTAGCAAGTACCATCTGACTTACAATTGTAATTAAATTGGAGGAGATTAAATAATTATGTGGCCCCATGATGTTGGGTTATGGTTGCAATTAGATTTCCATGCCAAGGTAATCTCAATAGTAGAAAGCATGGTGGGATGTGACTCTACTGCTCTAAAAGGATATCAAACAAGAAGCTAAAGAATCATTAGAAGTTCTGTTTCCCTGTTTGTCTTGAAGTTTTTGTTTCGAAACAGATTTTGTTGCCTTGAGTCAAGTCTTGAACTTTCCAGGTCGGAGCTGCAGGAAACTACCTGGGTGCCGGACTTGCAGTAAAACATTGTTCTATCGCTAAACCAAGTTGTATCTCCAACACTTTCAAGCTCAATAACTTCCAACGCACGCTTCTATCTAGGAAGATCACTCAAATGTACATCCAGTCAAGCAAGCTGGCAGCCGAAAGTCAGATGTAACCAATAATTGGGGGTGCGGATGGGGGAGGTTAGAAGTGTCCATCCAAGTAACAAGAAGAGAGAGAACGTTCCGCAGTTTCTACCACTAGTTGATCCAAAGATTCAAATGCAACATTATTTAAGATTTCTACGTGCCTAGACTCAAGGAAACAAAGTGGAACTTAAAAAAAATTAAAACATGATACAAACTTAAGAAAGAAATGTGAAAGAGATGTTTACAGTCACCATAAAAGAAAAAAACAGAAACATGAGTTTGGGAAATTTATTCCCAAAATCTCATTTGCCTGTCCTCCCTAATTTTTCTGCAGGAACTGCACCAGTTTCATCACTCGTTCCACTTCCTCTGTCAAGCAAAACTAAGCTCTCCACATGATAACATATACATTTGCTGTATTCTTTCCACCAAAACCGCAGATCTCTATGTTCATGAGTCTCGGTATCATAAGAGACTATGCCCCCTGCATAATTTTCGTCTGATGTTTGGATAATAGTTTTCAAGACCAACTCTCCGTTGTTCCTGCACGCTGCCAACCCAGAAAGTCTAATGCGTCTGCGGGGGCTTTCATTAACAATCAACAGCTTAGTCCAAGATGATTCCAACCCATATTCTTTCATGACCCATATGCGAAATTGCGAACCAAATGAATTGTCATCGACAATTCCAATGGACGTTTCCTTGTATTTGCATATAGATAACCCATATGGGTGCACAGCTGCCAGAGCCTTTGGCAGCATAACCTTCTGGAAAATCTCATTTTTCACATCAAAGGCCGAGATCGAATTGTTAAACCTCTCTGCGCCACGGTCAACGCTTTTGATTCTTTGGAACCCAACATAGTGAATGAATCCATTAACAAAAGCAACTGGACTAGTACACCAAGCAATTTCAAGATCAGGAGCTACGGAAGAGAGATTCCTCCAAGAACCAGTATTAAGAGAGTAAAGCTCAAAATCAACAGAGACTTGCCTAAAGGACTTTTCATCCAGGAATTGCATGATTCTCAGAAGTTTATAGTCATTGGTGCACGAATCAAACCCGAATCCCAAACACTCCTTGGGGAATAACCCATCTTTCAAGAGGAAAGATTGAGGTTGTGGTAAAAAAAGTGACTTTCTAATTGATGGGTTCCATAGAAAATAGGAATCAATGGTACTTTGGATATGGTGAGCAAGACAAAGCACACCATTGCAAGAACCAATTACCTTGTTCCAAGATGATTTGTCACAGGTCTTAGGTGGCAGAGGAAGGTCCAAGTAGTCACTGAACTGTTCATCGTCCAAGTGAATAGAGAATCTTTCTTCTCCATCATCAGGACAGTGCAAAAACATCAGTAAAAGGTTGTTGTTGTGGCTGGCTTTGGTGAGTTGGGTGGAAATGAAGATGGGGCTTCGAATGAGGGAGCACCAAGACTTGCAGACGCTCGTGCACCGCAGGATGGTTTTGATGGGCAGCTTGCAGAGGATTTCTATGAGTACTTCATGAGGCATGTGATCAGACATTTTTCCGTTCAGTTTGCTGTTGGGGACGGGGAGCTTTTTGAACTGTAAAATGGGTTACACTGCCCGGAGAGGAAGAGAGGCAGAAGATAGCCAGTTTACCTTATCTTGTATCCAATTATTGGGAGATTAAAGTGTGCTTTTCATCATCTTCTTCTTCTTCTTTTTGTTTTTTTTTTCAGTGTTCACGCAAATTTTCCCTTAGGCGAAAGCTCAATTATCGGATGCATCAAAGCAAGAAAAGTCATCGAGTTTTTGTCGGTGTCCCCCCCCCCCCGCCGCCAATGTTCGACGTCGGAACATGGGTGAATCAAAGTTTTCAGGCAAGACTAGTCAGAGTTGAGTTGGGACGCATTTGGTTTTAATATTCTTCAATCCACAGCCACTAGTTTCTCGCAAAGGTACAATGTTATTTTAATACTTAATGTACGTCTATTTTCCATAAAATATACTTTTTTTTTCAACTTTTTATATTTGACAAATCAAAAAATTTAATTAACAAATATATATATATAAAAAATAAAAATACAATTTTTTTCGCTACAATGCTGTCCACACAACCAGATGTTTTGTCATCAATCCCACTCTCACCATCTTTGAAATTATAAGATTTTAGGTCTATTTTCTCTTGTCCCATCATCAATCTTATCTTCTTTAATCTACATATGCATCTATATATATATATATATATATATATGTTTTGTAAGGGAGAATTTACTTTATGGATATAAGTGATTTCAATTTTGTGACAGATTATAAAAATTTGTTAATTTATTACTTATATTATAAGTCATTTTTTGTTTATATTCTTAAATAATTTAATAAATCAATTTTTTTATATTATAATGTAAAGGGTTATTAACTTTTTTTTTATAGGGTCTTGTTGTATTATCTAAAAGAATATTTTTTTTATTCTTACTCTCGGTTTTATTAGGATCACTAAAATAATATAATTATTGACGTTAAAAAAAAGTTAGACGAGGTGATGGGTGATTTTGAAGAAGTTTAAGTTGAAGTTTTTATTTATTTATTTATTTATTGTATAACAATCCAACTAATTCTCTCTTCCACAACCAATAATTCTAACATGAAATTTTGTTTTGATTGACGTTAAAGAAGGAGGTTGGAGCTCCAAATGATCAAGAAGGAGGTTTAAGTTGGGTAACATTGTTGCAGGCTCAGATGGTATTTCCTGCTTCCTTTCCTTCATTTATTTGTAATTTGCGAAACAACTGCATCAACATGTTCATTTGCTTTTTGCTATATATAAAGTGTTCCTTGGTTTTGAATAATATAGTTTTGAAAGTATTATTGCAATTCATTATAACAAACTAGTAAGGTTAATAAGAGAAAAGGCTTTTAGAGTTGCATAAAGTTCCCATCCTAATATATATATATAGAGGATGCCAAAAGGAATTATATAAAAAATAAAAATCCCAATAATAATACTAATAATAAAACTAACTTTTTTTCAGGTATAGATCCTAATGCAAACTACTTTTTTTTTTTTTTTTTTTTGGGTTCAGGAGATCCTAATACAATTTTAGTTTGTGTGAATTACGTCACAAGTTTTTAAGTTATTTATTTATTTATTTTTTATTATTATTTTAGCTTTTTGTTTGTGATTCATATAAAATTGCTATTCAATTGAACCGCAACACAACATGTGAGCTACCCATTGAATATAATTACCATGATAATGATCGTTTACCTTCAGTTAATAAAACTCTTCTACATTTTAAGATACACATGACCACTGATCAAAAACAAATTTTGAAAATTTTCTTTTTCTCATTTAAATTTGTAAAAGGATTGTATTTAAGTTGTGCCATTTATGATCGGAACAACAATGCAGAAATAGTTTTGAGCAAAACTTTAAGAGTACGTTAATATTGAATTTTGTTTCACTTAATTTATATAAAAAATTTAATATTCTTATCCAAATTGAAAATTCTGTGCCAAGGTGGTGACTGTTTTTTTTTTTTTGTTGGAAGAAAGAAGCAAATTTTAAAAGATTTGTATAGCCAGTCCACTCCACTCCACTCCACTCTATTTATTATAGAGACGGAAAATTATTCTTTAAAGTGATTTTATATTATTTTTATCCTGTTTAATTTAATTGTATTTTCAAGTAAGAAAACATTAGAATAAACCCGCCACAAAAACTGACCAAGAAAAGTCAACTCTTGAATTGATCCATTCTTCAAATCCCCGATATGCTAACAAATATTCGAAGTAGTCAAATGAATACACACTACCACAAATCGAAAAATTAGACCAAAAAATAAATTAATATATATATATATATATATAGAAAATTATAAACATGAAGTAGGCAACCCCACCTAGGCCATGGACATGTTAGAGAGCCGACTAGGCGTTGGCCGGAAATTCCAACACCGGAGAGGTGGATGGAGGTTCGGCGGTGTCAATGCTCTCCTCAGTATCTCTTTATTGGCATGCTGCCTTTTCAACTTGTCACTAGGCACCGCGTAGCCATGCCTGCGACACTTGACCGAACCGGGACGGTTTGAGCATGTGCAAATTGATCGTGGCCTAGGAGATGAAGTTACCACACGATGATAGTTTCCACGAACCCGATTGCCACTTTCCCCTTTTCCGGCCAGCGACTGCCTCGCCAGAAATCGCAGCCTCTCTTGAGTATGAACACGGGGGATGCTTTGCATATTGGGAACCAAGGAATGTGGGATGTGATTATGCAACTTTGTATATAAAGGCTACGCGCTTTGGCTTGGTCTTTGGTGGCTTACTTCAATCGGCTTTTGAATTGGGCTTCCAGGGTTTGACCAAGTGAACCACTTGGTAGTTCCTGACCCATTTATTACAGGCTTGGTGGGGGCACGAAGCATAACATGTCAAGTTGCCACTCCGTGTCTTTTCCGCGGAACCTTTGAATAATTTTCTCAACTTATTTTTCCATGAACATGCCTGGACACCACCCCCTCTAAATTAACAAGAAAGTTAATTGCTGGCAAACATTAAAGAGAAACGTCAACAAAGCAAACTCTCAATATGAAGTCTTTTTTCTTTTTTTTTTTTTGTTTTTTTTTTTTGGCATTGTTTGACATTTTATAATGTGATAGGCTGTTTTAGTTGGACCAATGAATGAATTCGCGGGTAAATAAAACACATTTTGATAAGAATTAGAAATGTTTAACTGAGTACCAAAGCATGCTCATACTTTGTACAGAGGTAAACGTCTTAGATTTTGGTTGGGATTACATTAATCCAATAAGGTTGTTAAGTCACGAGAAAGTTTAGAAAACAAAGTTTAATTGTTGGTATATGTCACAGCTGTCGATGACTTGGGTTGTTATTTATAAATATATTGAATGTTTTATTCATATGATTTTATTAATATTTTTATTTTTATTAAAATAAAAATAGAAACTTAATAGTTGGGTCCTGCCCAGCCCACTTCCAGGTTGCACCATCCCATGACACAAATCTTGTAGTGACTGACGATTAGCCCACAGCTCAGATCTCAACTTCTCATTTCATAATTGAGGAACATGTTACGTTACTAGTTTGACATTTTCCATTTATTATAGACAATCTAATTGCCGAGTATGTGTCTAACGAATGCCATAAATACAAGTGAGAAGAAGCCATGTGAGCATTTATTGCTAGCACAGTTTAGGACCCATCAGTCAATTTTGCATCGGACCCAATTTAATTAGACGTATACTTAAATCCATACTTTGCTGTACCAATTAAGTTCAATTATAGGCCCAAGAATTGTTAAAAAAACATTAGTTGACTGGGCACAGATTCATCAACGAAAATATGTTTCTTTTGGCAGGGTCATTTTTTTAGTCTAGAGACCAAGACAAGCAAACCCATTTATAAACACTCGCCAACAGATCGTGAGCTTAAGATTATGAATTTTTAACTCCCGAAATCAAGCCATGGAGTAAGGTTAAAGAGGCCAGATATGGATTCTGTCTTTGGTCCCGAGGATCAAGTTGGTGGAAGCGAGTGAGGCGAGTGCAGAACTTGAAGGTTTTGACATAATGATCAAGGGCCTGTTTGCTTTGCTTCTTGTTGATTTTAATGATTTTTTGCAGATCACTAATTGTTGTTGCTGACGAATAAGGGGGAAAAAAAAAAAAAAAAAAAAAAAGAGGTTTGGTTAAATTGATATGGCCTGTTATTGTTAAAATAGTAAGAAATAACTACACAGAACATTGTCTACAAAAATTAGTTGAATTTTGTTAGAAGTAATCTAATGAAAATCAATCAGTTGCGATCTGATGGAAAAAATAGCTGAGGCTTGCTTTTTTCTACTAGCTACTTTTAAGTTTTATCTATCAACAAATAGCAACTTCCAAGAAAATTTACCAGATACCTTCATGTATATGCTCTTAGAATCCAAACTTCCTAACAACTTGAGCAAAAAATATATAGCTTAATAAAATAGTAGTACGTACGCTCCTTTGAGTCATTGAGCATAACATACATCATGGATGTTTATGTACATGTGCATGAATGATGATTAATACGCATATGCATGTGAAGGGTCTAGTTTATAAATCACATATTGTATAGATTTCTAGGCTTAACCAAAAAAAGCATCATTTCCGCCAAAGTGGACTTGGGGATGGTATCGCATTTCATCATTTCAACTTCAAACCCAAAATTAAGCACCAATAATACTGAAATTTCGCAAAGTAGCTTTGGACGCCTTCTTCAGAAAGGAATTCGACTAAAGAAGAGGCCTTTTTAATTTGTGTCGTTTTAAGATAATGATTCCATTTTATATTATGACAGCGAGATGGTCCAGAATACTCGGCAAGTAGGAAGAGAAAAGGCCAATTGTGAGGTAGCCTCTTGCTGTCAATTATGCGTTAGCCTCTTGGGGTTATTGGAATACCCTCAACTGTCTTTTCATTCAATGGATAGAAAGAAAGTGACGGCCCACCCCTCAGATAATATCTTCTTGTTCATTCTGGACTCTTTCACAGAGAGAGAGAGAGAGAGAGAGAGAGAGAGAGAGAAAAGCATCAATTTTGAAGATGAAATCAAGGTTAGTGCATGTGTTGTGTATATGTGTAGAGAGGTGAAAGGCAATTCAGCTTTTAGTTTTGATTCTTTTTGTAGTTGCTCACTGGCCAAGTCCATATGAGCGGACTATTCATTAGTATCTTTCAAGAGAAAGATATATCCAAGCAACCCTTTTTTTTTTCTTTTTTTTTTTTTTGAATGCCATGAAAATATTATTTATAGTTATCTTGACATAGACAACTCACGAAAGTAAGGTATAAGATAAGAAAAAAAAAAGTCTAATGTAAAAAGCTGAGATTTTTGTACAAAAAGTTAGCTTGTTAGACAACACTGCTCCTGTAAAAAGCCTCTGGTAGTGTTGTCGTCTAAATCCCCTTTCCAAAAACCGAAAATTCCCTCCCCTAAGTTTAAAAATTTAGCCAATACACACGATCTTAGTGTTCCTGTACAACGACCTCAAGTCCTCGACAAAGGACAACAACAATAAAACGTCAAAAATCACCCCCTCTTTCGTGTGGCTCTAAACATGAACGAATTAATGGATATGAAATTTTAAATATAATTATGAAAATTTTATATTTAGAGTAAAATAATAATAATAATATATAAATAAAAAATATTAATAAATTTAATATCTTAATATTTTAAATTAAAATATAATATCAAATTTTTGAGCATACTATTTACTTAAATTATATTTTAATTTTTTTAAAAAAATTTTGAGTTCTTAGGTTCTCCTAGTACCTAATATCATAACTAATAGTTTGGTAGTATAAATACTGTATGTTTTCTTACCGTTGCTACCACAAAAGTAAGATTAAGGTTAGCTCGCAAATAAATTTAGAGAAGTGGTAATAGGCTTTTAACACTTTTGACAAAACTAAGTTTAATGTATTAAAAATTCACACTTTAAGAAAATATTGTAAAAATATTAAATATTAATATGTTAGTTATGTAATTAAAAAATTATACGTAAATATATATGTAAAAAAGATTTATAAATTAAATATCTTAAAATTTTGAATTAAGATATAATATCCAACTTATGAAGATGTTGTTTACTTAATAGGTAAAAAAAGTATTATCTTTAGTTAGATTTTTATTATCATTGAATACTAAGAACAAGAATTAGGATCTAACTCTACAATTATTTAACCAAAATATTATAGTCTTAGAATCACTTTCTATTATCAAAATTGCTTCTGTGACACCTTGTCATCTCCTCCTAACTGCATTGCTTCTCTATTCGATAAAAGTTTTGCTTCATTTATAAATCTAACTCTAATGTGCTTTGAGAAGACATAAATGACTTTTTTGTCATAACCCTTCATACCCTTCTGATTGTTTCTAGTCTAATGACATCAATGATGAACACATTCATGTTAAACTTAAAGCTGTCTTTTGAAGGGTGCTTCCTAAACTCGCACTTACAATGCTAAGTCGGAAGTCATTTATTTAGGCCTTTGACAGTTAACAAAAATAAGAAAGGGAAGAGAGAATCCCTCGACATAAGTTTCTTGCTATTTTAAATTATTGCGTGAGACAACCATTAACTAGGATAGACAACTCAGGAGTTGTTATACACTCTTATATCTAGTATTTTTATTGTTCTTCAAAGTTTATGTATTTCATTACCTTTTTTAATAAAGTCTACTTGGTCATATCATATACCTTTTCAAAGTTTATTTTGATGATAGTCCATTTTTTTTATTTCTTTAATAATTTTATTAACGATTAATATATTATACAGAATATACAACCATTTTAAAAATTTTAATTGAAATTCTTGTATAACCTTTCCAATTACCAAGTAAAGCTGTTAGTCAATACTTTAACCATAATTTTGTAAATGTATCTCACTAAAGAAATAACCTAAAGCTATATGATCACCTCTATTACTTCTACTTTAGGAATCAATACTATAAATTAAGAAATGAGAGATCCATCAACATAGAATTCCATCAAAAATTTCATTACATCTTGTTTTACCATTTCTTAATGTCATTTAATGAAGTTTAGATTAAATCCATCAAGGCATGACATCTTATTGTCCTTGCAGTCTTTAACTGCATTTCATACTTCTATCATACAGAAAAAACTTTTAAGAATCAAATTATTAAGCATCTCAAATTTATGAAAAAATGTATTATTCATTTTCAAACAAAATAACACAAAGATGCCCAATTATTTTTTAAAATGAATGAAGATAGTCTCCCTAAAATTGATTAATTGTGTAATTGTTTCTCCACCCAAATTAACATAATTTATAATATTCTTTAATTGCCTAATGAAAGTTATAATATGGAAAAAATTAAAGTTTTTTCCTTCATTAACTACCTATTAAAATCGAGATTTTTTAAACCATTTAAATTTCTCTTTTCTTAAAACTTTGCAATATATGGTTTATATTAAATCAATCAACTCTTTCAATTTTTGTCAAAGTTTAGGTTTTCAGTTTCAACATGAGTTGTTCCATTCTTACATTAGCCACTTATAACCTTACCTCCCTTTCTGATATTTCTTTTTTACTCTATAACTCTAGGTAGTCTTTAACAACCTCTAATCTTTCACTAATAATTGTTTAAGGTGTCCACTAAATATAGAGTTCACCTAAACACCCTTGATCATTGAAATGATAGCTCTAAAGACCTATGTTCAAAGCTTCAATCAAGGTTTTTATAAAACTCTCAAAGTCCACTATAATTTTATTTGGCCCTTGAGTATTGAGGCTTATAGGTTATACAAACCCTTTAATAATCATTAGATAACAACTTTGCTTATCTAAGTTTAACCTAATATTAAAAGTTATATTGTCTAAAGCTTACTTAGAGAAGCCTAATTGTCCATTAGCCTGTCAAATCAATTCCTAATCTATCATCTCATGAATTTGAATATTAAATGGTCATCCCTTTTCTTCCATATAGGCTTATTGTAAAACTCATGCATTTTAGAATTGAACATATGTCACTAATTAGCAAATGCTTTTATTGAGACATTTGATCATCCTCCTTTTGAAACTCATGGTCTTTATTAAGATGCAGTGGCTAAGTTCTTTTATAGTAGTGTTCTCCCATTCAAGAGTGCTCTCATGGGGCCGTGCTCCACTCATTTGCCTAAGAACAAAGTTTTCTCTTAAGGAACCTAATGTTCGTATTCTCACCTAGTGTATAAAACCTGAGGTTGTCATCACTACTTCATATCGTAATCATAAAGAATAAATTCGATCATCAATACTTATAACCATCAATGACAAAAGCTTTATATCATTTACCAGAGTTATAAATCTCTTGACTTATAATCTTAACTTCAACTTTGACTACACATCCATACCCAAGAAAACCTCCTAACACTTTCTAAGTCTAAACCAAAAATCAGCATTCCAAACTTAAAGTGGTAAGCCTACCACTGATGCATAAACCTATCAATTAGAACTAATCTTGCTTAGAGACCATAAATGTACACTCTAAAAGTGTTCTTTTGAATCAAATATGAGTAATACCTCTGATCCAACAAAAATTGTAACTTTAAAGGAAAAAAGGTCATTTATTAGTCTCTTAATTTTTATTAATTTAAAGATATAAGTAAATTAACGACACCTTATACTAATTCTTGCATAAGAAGTTAAGTATTAACACTGAATCAAAATGACATATGTTAAAGACATGTGCATTAGAATATGATGCGAGAAGTAAAGATATGAGAGTTGGGGAGAAAGACATTTGAGAATGTTGGTTGAGTAATAAAAGTTAAATAAGTGGTTCTTATGAATACTGTCACGGTTAAAATTAGGCGCGTCTTAGTGTGAGACTGTACCTATGAATTCAACCACTTTGTGAGCCTCTAAACCTCCCCCCAAATCGTAGACTGGTCTAATTACTGGATTTTTGTCTCTCGGTGTGATATGATAACAAGATCGTCTCTGAATTTAAAGAGAGTCTCTACAATGGCCGGTGAACCCATAGGAACCGTCTCCAACCTCAGCTTACCTTCAACCACTTCCGTTAAAGTTCTAATGTCTATTTTAGCCCTTTGTTAGACTAGAGAGACCCTGCGATACCCCGTTGAGACACCGATTATCAGATCCTGTTAAAGGCCTAGGTACTGGGTAATTAGCCAGCTTAACGCCTATTCGAATAGCTAGTAATCGTTGGCCATTCAATCGATTGGCTGCGTCAATCGCATCAAACTTGGCAAAGCCAAATCACTGACCGGCATGGTTGGATTTATTAAGGATAAATACATCCACGGCGGGGCCCCATCATTGGAAAATTCGCTAGAATCCTTTAGAATCAATCAACGCCGGAAAATTGTGAACGAGCAGAGACGCCACCACCATCATGGTTTTGAGCGAATAGTCCTATATTACTGTTACGGGTGATTCACTAAAGTCAAAAAGAAACCGAAATATCCAAGCAAACCTTAGCTCTTATTAAATTGGTTACTACATTGAAAATAAATTTATTTTTGTACATCCCTTTTCTTCCCCGTGCCTAGGGAATTGATATGAAATCCTTAATCCGTAAGTCATGATCCTTTCTTATTTCAACATTTTTGAACGTACAAAAAGCGAAAAGAAAACAAAATAAGAGGTTAGTAAACTTCATTTTCTCTCAAAACGTTTCCTGGCTATCATTTTTAAAGAGATCGTCCATCCATATCACTCAATATACGCGACAAACATTGTGTTAGGTTTGTCGTTTTGGTTGGATATATCTATTAATCGTCGATCCTATCATCGGTCGCTGATGATATAACAATTTATTCCCATCTCCTGTTTTGGCTTTTGTGTTATAGTGTCAAGATGCATGCAGTAGCATGCCATGTACTGTTTCAGGTTTCAGCAAAAGAGCAAGTAGGGAAGCTAGCACCTAAAAGAAGAGGGGATCTCAATATAGAGTTTTGTTTAATTCATGAAAGAACACACAATTTCAAGTTGAAGGCACACTACTTCATGATATAACAAATGATAAACAATCTTTGTAAAAATATATTTACTGGTATTGTCAATGACGCTTACAAAAAATAAACAAGACATGGCATGCCAGTGTATTGATTATTGTGAGTAGATACGTGATATATTAACAATTTTTAGGTGTCAACTTGTAATTGTTAGCAGCTTATGGAATTGCAAGCCATTTAACTTTCTTGCATGAAACAATAGCCATATTCTTATGTTAGTTTCTTAATATTAAATTCCCAATTGTATCAATACAAATTATTTGATAATGACAATAATACAAACAACTAGCAGCAAATAGCGAAAACTAACCGAATTCAATTTATTATGCCGACAATATAAGATCAAGTTGATGATAAACAGCATATGGTACACCATAGAACATGATAAGACTCAAGAAGTCTAAGATTCCACCTTTTCTTTCTCCACTTTTCCAATTTGAAAAATCCAAGATATTACAAGACGAAACTCAGGCATAAATATAATTGTCTGATGAAACATTCTTCTTTGAAGATTGTTTATATAAACCCAATGGTGTAATTTTTGGAGGAGGAAAACAACCAGAAAGAAGAACTAAGAACTTTAACACATTAGGATCCACAATCAGGAAAAGAACAAGATGCTACATACTGCAAAAGAAAAGCTAGGATATGTCATCTTTAAATTGCTAGATCATTGATGGATTTACTTTGAAAAAAAAAAAAGTCGGGGGTGCTAGTATGCGTTTTGGATGAACTCAATTACGGTCAAGGTGAGTGTACATGTATGTATGTATATAACATGGACAATTCACAATATCAAGTATTAATTTTCTTAAAATAAGGTCAAGTTTTATGAATTTCTACAACATGGATTGCATAAATACATTGTAAATTTTCTTGGACTATATACCAATCTATAAGAGAAATATGTATCGATGGCCTCACCTGAAATTGACAACTAAATGTTACACCTCAATGAGAAGCGTTTCAGGCCATCAATTCCCTCTCTACTCTGCTGCTATGAGATCCAAAATCTAAAAACCCCCCAATTCTGAAGCTCAACGCTAATTCGCAACCAACCTAACAACCTGTATGCTACACCATATTTGGCTGCTTCATTCCAATCTTTATCTACCCTGAAAACGGTTGATTCAATAGCTTTATATGCAGCACCTAGCGATAACCATTCACTTTGGATATTAATCAAGAGTACCAATTCATTCCTGGAAGCTGGTATGGTGGCCTAAAGACACCATCTCCCAAACACCCCAGAATTGGCTGTTGGTGCAATGAAGGGATCTGTGGTAGCTGGCTAGGCAGAGTGACTATGGAGCCATTCCCATCAGTCCTAAGATAAGTACTTCCATCACCATTCTCCCCTCGAAATCTCTTCCTTGAGGAAGGCCCCGCAGAGTCCTCGTCCGTCCAATAAAGCCAAGGCAGTGTGCTTTTCGGAGGAACCATGGAAAGCTCTGGTAATTTGGAGGTTGTCGAAGGGCCCAACTGAGACAAAGTGTTGGTGTCGTTGATACCATCGCCACTGTTTACTATTCCTTCAAACAAGTTCTGTTGATTTTCAAGCAATGCCCCAAAGCTTGTGCCTTTTGCGAGCTGGAGCTTAACTGATGAAGAAGGAGGTATTGATCCAAACATATCATCCATGGAATCATCTTTTCCATGATCCATTGGTCCATGCGTATTGTTTTTCTTGTATATTCGACATAATACCCAATCATCAAGCTAGAAGAAAGAAAGAAATGATTGACCAAAAAGGCCATCTGGGGATATATATATAGAACAAACACAAACAGGGATCAAAAGACCAAAGATTGAAAGGCGAGCGATTCTTACTCTTAAGGAATATTTCCTGCCCATGTCACATCCTGGAGGCCTGTTATTGACTTTGTTATCAGCTAACCGATACTCATGCATGATCCAATTGGTTTTAATTCCTTTTGGTGGCTTGCCTCCATAAAACACAAGTGCCTTCTTAACACCGACCTTTTGGCTGCCGCCGGAAGTTAACACCGGCTTATCGGTTCCAGTAGCCTTCCAGTATCCGGACGTCGCTGCCCTGTTCGGTCTGGCGCCGTTTGGGTACTTCCGGTTCCGGGGGCTGAAAAAGTACCATTCGTGCTCGCCAAAAGTGGCCTTAGCTGAAAGTTTTACAAGTTTCCTTATTTATTTATTTACCCTTTTAACATGCCAAAGATAACAGATTATAAACTTACAGCCACAAGACAATAATGGGAAGAATTAGACGCAAGCACATGCCTGGTAGTTCCCATGGATCAAACTTGTAAAGATCGATCTCTGCAATAATCGCAACGGGTAGAGGGGCAGAGGAGGCCTTTTTCTTGAGGTAATGGACGACCAGTTCTTCATCTGTGGGATGGAACCGGAATCCAGGCGGCAGCTTCGGTTTTTGCTGGGAGCCGGCCGATGAGTCTGGGCTTTCCATTGGGGTGCAAGTGCAATATTCTGTACTTTCGTTAGTGTTGGTACCGATGAGCTTTGGAGGATACCTCGGGATTCAGAGGGCTTATTGGACAAGAACGTGTTAGAAAATTCTTTGAGAAATTGGTTGTTCCAATGTTACATTATATAAGAGTTTCCGCAGCCATTCTTTCAAGTGGGAATGGTGGCGAGGGCTAGAATTACATACAATGCGATAACATATAACCCTCCTTATTCCCCCAATCATAATACGACACGTTGATGAGCAATTATGCTAAAATTGGGTCGTCTTCTATTGTCACCTTCTATTCAAAGTTAAATGCATGCAAGCAATGGTGTATGATTGAATTAGAGGGAGGGGGCCTGATCCTGAGTTCTGTAAAAATGTTGCATAGATGTGGAGATTTTTTTACTGAATGACAGGGTTAATCTCAATCGATGGTTAAGATCGAGCGATTTGAATATGAATACGATCTAATATAATTGGAATTGAGTCAACGATTGATTGACACGTGGAAATTCGAGATGGAAGATAGAGTGGGGAGTGGGGACCACAACCCAACGAGGCAACAAAAAGAAACATCAACTAAAGAGGATAAGAGAAGGAGTGTTGTGGGGTGGCAACAAGCTTTACGCTTCGGATGTCTTACTTTTGTTATGCAAATCCCACCAATTTAAAGGGGCCCTCCATTAATTCACATCTCTCTCTCTCTCTCTAAGCCTTTTTTTTTTTTTTTCGAGGGTCCGCAAGTAGACTAAACAAGATGTGATACATTGTTCTATATAAGAGCTTAATGGCTCCACTTGCACTTAATAAGATTCTCTTTGCTCCATTTGGGTCAATTTTCAGTGGAAAATGTTTACAGATACTAGCCAAAAAAAAAAATCAAAACCCAATTAAAAAAGAAAGAAAAAGAAAAGAAAAGAAATCATACAAACCCAACTAGACAATTAAATTTAAAAAATTCATAACTCTGAAAGTGATGAATGAGTTCATATGCTCATCAGTTAAAAACAAACTGCTTTAAATTTCTTGATTATTTGGGGTGTTTCAAGAGGAAGAAAAGTAGTATTAGCTGAGATCACACGTTCACAGATTCATATTTTTCATAAAGAATTGTATGTTTCTTAGGATGCGTCAAGTCCAACAATTTTATACAAACTTTTGTTAAAAGAAATGAAAAGGTAGCTTCTACTTAAGAACAGTATCAGTTAATCACTGAAGTCAAGTGGAGCTGGAATGGAGCTAGTAAATGAATAGACTGCAAGTTGGAGGGGTTTATTAAGTGCCTTTGCGATCATTTTTGTGAGTTTAAATGACATAGTTTCTCATCCATATCATTTTTTAGTTAACCCATTTTTAGGATCAGATCATAAAATCTTAATCATAATCCCTAATATTTAAGTTAGTGCTATTTTCTAAAAGTTAAATTTTTTTAAAAAAAAAAAATTTGACTATTACATTAGATTGTGTCAAAAGATTTATTATTGAATTATTTTCGTTATTTTATATACAAAATATATATGGATAAAACTATGTAATTTATAAGTTGATTCAAGTTTAATCTATTGTGATTTTAAATTTTTCCTATTATTTGAGTTCTTGTAATTTTGTTTGTTAGTTCAGTGAAATGGATGAGTGGGTTTTCATTATGGATAGTGATGTTTAAGGTTCAAATAATCTTAAAATTCAGACTTAGAGTGCAAAAGAAAAGAAAAGGCTAACCTAATTTTTCGGATTAATTCACCTGAGATCGAATGAATCGAGTCATGATTTAACACTTTCATTTTTTTTACCAAGGAAAAACCCCATTAATGTGAACAAAAAAAAAAAGGGGAAAAAAAAGAAAGAAAAGAAAAGAGCATTGCAAACTTTCCACCAATGGGCTCATAGCGTTGGACGGGGCCGAAAAAAACAACAAAAATATTAGTATTTCATGGCAACTAGGTGAGGTCCAAATGCTGGCTAAATGATCGACCAAAAGGGACCTATATTTGATGTCACTTGTTGCCAAGTCTTTTTCTTATCATCAGGACAAAACACATCACCTCACACCTTAATCTCCAACACCTCAACTTCCCATCCAACCCTGTCTTGCGTATTTAAGGATAATAGACACTGTGCGTGCTATTCGCTCTGTGATGATGGGAATGTATGCTACGCATAGCTCAGTCACCCACCCTTGGGTCCTCTAGTTTTATCTTCATTGATTAATCAAAACCACCCAGATTAGACACTTAAATGTTGCAGAACTATAACTACATGGGCCCTTAATGATTCTCCTTTCATTCCGTAAACAAATAGGTCTCAACAGGAATTCGGCTTTAGGCAATTTGGTGTCCCTTCAATCTAATACCTTAATCCTTGGTGTCTAAAAGGCCACTCACATTTTCCTCTTCCTCATTGAATACTCACAGTTCCGAGAAAAACAAAAAAAACAAAGAAAGGACAAGGTGGTGGTAATTAAGATCATCACTTAGACATTGGGTCCAATTAGTGGGCATTTGAAGCCCTTCATATACTGCTTTTTGACATATTCAATCGAATATTTATTTCCATTTTTTTTCTTTTTGGCTTAATCGGCATCAATTGAGACTCAAAGTCGAAACTCTCAATTTTAGAGATGAGTTGAATCTTATTGGTTTTGTGTGTGTGTGTATTTTAATATAACACCATATTCAAAAAAAAAAAAAAATTCTCTTTCTTTCTTTCTTCTCTTTCCTATGGGTGTTCACTGCATGGAAAGAAGAAAAAAAAAACTACTTATCGATCATAATCTTTTACCATCTCTCTAATCAAGCATAGATCCTAAATTGTGGAATAGCTTTGTAATTAGCTGTATCCATGACTCATGTAGATGTAGGTGAAGAAAATTTATTTTCTATGTAATCCATAACTTGAGAAGAGCTTATATACATACATACATACATACATACATACATACATACATAAATATATATATTAGTGTCATGGTTTGCTGCTTAATTACTATGAACATTTGGCTAAGACAACTTCATACATTGATGTTGCTCGGAAAAGAAGGATCATGGCAAAGGAGGATTTTATTTTTATTATTGTTTTTTTTTGGGGGGGGGGGGGGGGGGGTTGGACCCATTGGAAAGAAAAGGCCCGGAAGTGTAGGAAGAAAAAACTCTTTCTGAAGTAGGCCCATGCGAAAGCCTATAGATAATGTGTCTGCGTTTGCTTAACCTAAGGCCTAAATGTGAATAACAGCTTACTAGAGAAGTGAAAAGAAAAGATTTGGTGGGCACAAAAATTCTGCCAAAATAGAGTTAGAAATTGGCAATTAAGACTTTTCTTTCGGCTCTACTCCGACTAGTTTTTTCTCTGGCCACCGAAACCTCGTCTGAAGAAAAAATAAACAAGAGTTTGCTTACACTAAGAATGGATTTAATTCGTGGCTTAGACTTTGGATTGTCGATTACAAAGTACTTTTAATTTGGTTTTTGGTCTTTGCCTTACACACACTGTGAAAATGTAAAAGGTTAGGCCAAGAAGGAATAATAATAATAATAATAATAATAAATATTGATCACAAAATTGAAACTAAATTCCAAATGTATAGTTTAAAATTAAAATTCTTACTCATTATCTTTTCCTTTTCCTTTTTTTTTCTTTTTATATTTTCTTTTGAGAAGATGATCTTTCCCATCTTTCTAAAACGATATTTTACAATTTAACCAAGGAATCAAATCCTGGTACTATCAGCCATAAAAAACAAAAAAACAAAAAAATCAGTATGAGGTGCAAAAATATGTTTATCGTCTATGAATCAAATTAAGCTGATCAATAAAATAAAATAATAATAATAATAATAATAATAAAACCCTAGGAGATTGAGTCTGTGGAAATGGTCCTCTTTCGCTGGTACAAAGATACTTAGACCAGTGAAAGGCCTTGTCAAAAATGATGCTTTTGTCCAGATGATTGCCATAACATCCAGAACATACTTAACTCTTTCTTATTCCTGTTTAATTTCTTTAAATTGCTAAAATTTAAATATATAATTAATAAGGTATCTAAAAAGATATTATTGCAAGATTATGAGAAACAATTCCATGTATTTGCCCCACTCTTTTCATCAAATTGATATATATATTTTTTGAAAAAAAAAAATAGATAGAGACATTTAGACAAATATATGATAAATATAAAAGATATGAATCAATTATATATATATTAACATAAATAACTAAAAGTGAAATAGAAAAAAAAATTAATATTTTATTATAACTAATACATATTTTAATAAATGTAGTTAGATAATGCTGCTCGGATGTGTTCTCTCTTTGGTTTTTGAAAACGATGGTCAAAAGAACTACTAGGGACGCAAATGCGTATCAAAACCAAATGCTCTTTGCACGGTACATGTCATGAAGCTAGTGGTAGAGAGAAGTAACTTGTACCGCTGGGAACTGTACAAGGAATATGCGTGTCCATTTGACCACAAAAATCAGATATAGGTTGACCACTCGTGCAAGTTAAACGTATGAGGATTGGGGTTCAATGCATATCTTGAAGAAGAAGAAATTTTCTCGGAATTGGCATCTCGGAGAATCGTCCCAAAAACAGACTTCCTGTGCAAGAAAAACTAGTTAACTCATCATCCCCTCTCATCTTTACAATTTAGGTTAATGATAAAATCCGAGGCCTCCTAAGAGAGATATCCTAAAAGGAACCGTGAACAATTTGTTTTACTTAAATTTGAGATTTAGATTTCATTGTCCCTTGTGTTAATCCTAAGCAATATTCCTTTAATTAAATTTTCTTTTTGATTTGGGAATTCAAAACTTATTAAAAGAAATTTGATGCGTTCATAATTACAGTTGTTTGAGCTTGACAAGCAGTCAAATATGAGATGAATCGAAGATGAGGGTAAACAGTGGTGCATATTCTTACACATTTTTAGCTATCAATGGCGTTGAGCAACTAGTTGATGACTCTCCATGGCAGATGTCTCTAGTACGGAATCTTAAACTGCCGGAAAATAACACTGAGAATTCCCTTTGCATGGCCTGTCTCATTTTATCAAAAGACTTGAAAGTGTCTTGAATTGGAGATTTTGTTATTGGAGACTGAAGATAAACCTTCACTTTGTGTCATCCCCCTACAAATGTATTCCTACTTCTGTCATTAATTAGATGGACCAAATAGATAATTAAAGGATCATATGATTCTGACTTCTTACGATTTCGATTCTAATTCTCGTTCATGGATCAAATATCCCCTTAACTCAAAGAAGAAGAAGAAGAAGAAAAAAAAAACAGAGAGAGAGAGAGAGAGAGAGTAGTAGAAGAAGAAGAAGAACAACTCTTAGACTGTCTCTTATACACATCTAGATGTGTATAAGAGACAGGTCCAATTGTTTGACTTGACATTTATTGCAAAACCCAAAATTTGGATAAAGATCACATTGAAAATAATAATAATAATAATAATAATACGTGGAAGCTACACCCACCACGTTAACGTCTTCTACTCCATCCATGTTGGGGTCCTTTTTTCTTTTTTTTTGTTCTATGTCCCTTCTTTTTTCTCCGGAGCATTGTATATGCATCTAAATATACATGGGTCTTAAAAAATGAACAACAACAACTCTAATGATAAAGGCATAAAACTAACATCCCAAGAAAGACAAGAGAATGAAAGCTAGGTATCAATCATTGATCTCAAATTAATCTGGCTGCACCTCCTCCCTACAAATCAAGCAAACCGTGGGTGTGACTAAGAACCTAGCCAAACTGTTGAGATTAAATTGTACAAAAGATTGATATGCATTCATTGAACCTAATCTCCCTTAGGTCCAAAAGACAAATAAAGAAAACAAAACAAAACAAAACAAAAAAAATTAGAAAAGGGCAATTTGCTTCCCTTTCACTAAAAAGTCGCTCAACATTTATGCCCTTTCTGAATCCAAGTGTTAGCCCCAAAGAATCCCAAATATTTACAGATTGCATCCCCTTTGTTTCCTCTATTCAATAAGAGAATTACAAGAATGCACTCCTCATCGAATTTCAAATCTTCAGTGGCTGAACCCAAAACCATTATTACCCCATTGGATGGAATTCCGAAACCCATACGGGTCAGGCGAGTTAGAGAAGCCGTTCTGAGTCAACGCGCTCGAGTTTTGAAGTAACCCGGAATTGCTGACTCGCTGAGTTCTTGTCCCGCCATGTGCCTCCTCCCTCAGGTTGGTCCGCTCGGCGTATGAACCCGCGTGGCACAGCGGCGGCATGGACGGTACATATATGTCATTAGCATCATTATTATTTGGGTAACCCATAATTCCCTGAGTTTGAGCCTGAGATGTCCCGCCGGGGACGAGTTCACTCACTGAGTTGAGCCCGGACATGGCGGCCCAGTCAAAGCCGCCTGAACCCAGATTGTTGAGGTTGACTTTCTCGGCCGGCAACATAGTTTTGAGAGAGTTGGCACGAGGCAACGTGAAGAAACGGTCATCAATCTCGGTAAACGAGTCGAAAACATCGTCAAAGTGGGAGGAAGAGGAAGAAGTTGATCCGTTGTTGCTGTGCTCTTTGCTTGGAACAGTTGACATGGCTACCTTCTGGGCACTCGAGTTCTTTTTGTATATTCTACACAACACCCAATCATCCAGCTGTCTCGACAGAACAAAATAAACAAGACAAAACAAAACTATGATTAGTAACCCCATTTGAAATCATTACACAAACATGTTGAGAGAAACCCAAAAAAAAAAAAAAAATTGAAAATCCAGGAAACGTAAGTTTCGAGATCCGAGAAAGATTGATAGTTGTTCCAGCTAGTTAACAGAGAAAACAAACAGAAACACAATTGCCAAGAAATGGACTGTTTATATATATATATATATTACCCTGGAGCTTCCATTCTTGTGGGAGTGTTCTAAGAGGCGATACTCGTGCATAATCCAATTAGTTTTGGTGCCTCTGGGAGCTTTGCCTACGTAAAAAACCAGAGCTTTCTTGATTCCAACTTTGCGCCCCTCTGTAGTGATAATTTTGTCCGTACCGGTGGCCTTCCAATACCCCGACCCTGCAACACGGTTGGGTCGGGTCCCGTTGGGGTATTTTCGATCTCTGGGACTAAAAAAGTACCATTCTTTTTCACCAAACATTGCTTTACCTGTGAGAAAACAAATGAAACCAAATAAATATGCTGCTAATTAAACCCATCAATTGAAGTTTCGCAATGAATGGAATCATTTTGTTGGTGATAGAAATTTACTTGGTAAGACCCATGGATCAAACTTGTACAAATCGATTTCACCAATGATTTGCAAAGGAAACTCTTGACCAGCAACTTTTCGACACAGATATTGCACCAATAGCTCCTCGTCCGTCGGGTAGAACCGAAAACCCGGTGGCAAGCTCAATTGCGCCAGTGGGTCGGTTTCTTGCACTCCCATCTTGCGGGTCAAATCTTTGCTTCACCAAGCAAGAGAGAGAAGGAATTTTTTTTAATTTTTCTTTCAAAAAGTATGCTAGAGAGAGAGAGAGAGGGGATGGAGCTGGAATTCTCTAATCTTCGCTCTCTTATTTTTTTTTTCTCTCTTTTTTTCTTTTTTTTTTCTGGGACGATGATATGAATCGGATTTATATACAGGGAACAGTGGACATTGGATAAGTACGGTCGTCCTTTTCTCACAATTGACCAAATGGAACCCAGCTTCGCATCACCGTTAAAAGGAGGCCACGTGCTTCAATCAGGCGGCCGACCTTTATTAGACGGAGTTCTGAGTTTATACACCTCCTAGCTAATTCGGTGCATGAACCGTCACGAAAGAGATAGACCAAGTAGACACGTGTTTAATAAATAACAGTTGGACTCTTTAAACCTTAAAAACGTCTGTCATCATTTTGCATGACCACATGCCACATGGCCCAAAAAAAAACAAAAAACAACACAAAACAAAGACTTGGCAAACGAAAAAAAAAATTAAAATGTTTTGATTGCATTCTTCACGTGCTGACACGTAGGTGTTCTTCGAAATTAGGCTGGCTTGAGCATAGAGTCTAATGAAAGGAGAAAGTGACAGAAAGCCAGGAGAATTCGTGTTAAATTTTAAATTTATTAATGTCAAAATTAAGTATAAAAAAATTTATTTAAATTTAATACTATTTTAATAAAAAAAATTAAAATTAATAAATAATTCTTAATTTTAATCTATAAACACAACACTCATAAGATATTTTTTTATTTGTTGAAAAATAAGAAAGAGGGAGAAAGTGTAATCACTTAGGTATGAATTGTTCGGAGATATTAAGATTTTAATCATGAGTATTTATTTATTCTCTTTTATATATATATATATATATATATATATATAATCTTATTAATTAATCATGTTATAGGGTTATGGGGTTAGGTAAAAGTATTTTTCTATAATCTCAGTGCACATTAATTATATTAATTAGATAAATAAAAAAAATGTGATGAGTATTTATATCCAATTTTTTTTTATTGGAGGCTTAGACTTTTGACACAACCTTTTTCGATTCTTTCTTTTTTTGGGGCAAGGTGCGTGGTATTAAGGTTTTCTATCACTAGAAAAAGCTGCCAATCCCTATCTTACATGTACAAGTTCATGTTCATCCATAGGCTTGGATTGTTGGGTTTTCTGCTAAAAAAAAAAAGAAGAAAGAAAGAATGTTAGAAAAAGAATGGTGGGCAAGTCAAAGTTTTGAAAATAGTTTAAAGTCCATTATTGATTAAAAGATTGCTTTTTTAGAACGTTGTGAGCGTGGATCACTTCTCGTGCAGACAGATGGGCAAGACAGTGACGAAAACATTGAATTCTTTTAAGTTCTTTGGGTCGGTCCAAAAGGGCACGTAGAGGGCTCTCATTGGTCTAATGAAACGTGTCGAATGTGTTTTTCTCTTTTTTTGACAAACGAAACAAATTTAATGTATTTTAAATGTCAGGCGCAGAAATATGACACGTGCAAATAAAAATTGCAGCCTGCCGTCTGTGTTGTCATTTTGCGGCTAAAGTTCCCTTTCTTTTTTTTTTTTTTTTTTTTTTTTTAATAAAGAATAATAATTTTGAATTTTTTTTAAAAAAAAAAAAACAAACGAAAATGTGCAGCTAGGTGTCATGAAACTGGGAGCTTTCAGGGCAGCTGCTTTCGAGGCTCTTTCCTAACAATTAACACGTGTATAAATAAAAAACCTGCGAATAAAACTTCCACTTCTGCTATGTTTTGCTGTTTGATCAGAATTTAGGACACTCAGAGCTGGAGTACCAATAACTCGTCTCTTACTTTGACCCCAGAAAATAAAAGTAAAAATGAAATGTATTTTTTATTTTATTTTATTCATAACTGCTATGTACTTTGTTATTAAATCTTATTAATTGTATAATGTGGTCTTGCAATCTAAAAATTATATATATGTATGTATTTTACATTAGAATTGAACCTTCAAATTTATACAATATCAAGAGAGTTCAAGTTTGAACCCTAATTTCTTTGTTCTCGTGATCAATATGAAAAATTAATTAAATATAGACAAATTAATATACTAATTATTAATATGTTTTTCAATAAAGTCACAATTAATTTTAATGTTTTTGGTATATTAATAGAAAACGTCATTTATAAGCCATTTGAATAGTACTCTCATTGTCACAATGAAGAGAGTATATTTGAAAATGGAACACCCACATTGTTGAGCAACCATCAAAACTAAATGAGTTAAATTAATATGTCGACTAATGCACATGTTATTCAGTTTCAGTACTAGAACGTTTAATCAGTGGTTGTTTCTTATTATCCCTAGAGATGAAAAACACATTAAAAAAAAAAACAAAGAAAGAAGAAGCCAGCAATAGATTGTGTCGTACAAAAATTCTAATAAATAGTAATTGTATTGTAGTAATACGGGTACCTTGATATTATATTGAATTGATTATTGAAATCTTACTTTAATTACAATTAAATTTCTAATAATTATAGAATTCCTTCACAATGATACAAAAGTGTTCGGAAAAATTATTGGGTTAGATTTAAATTGAATCACTTTTAAATTTACATTATATAGAATAACATGATTATCAAGTTAAATTACTGTTAGATCATTTTTAATTGTAATTTCTCGAGTATTAGTTAACCCTTGAGTTGAAAAATTATTATTTAAAATTTATTAATTTTTTTACAAAATTTATTATATACAAGAATATGCGTAAATATTATTATTTATTATTAATATATTAATTTATATAAAAAACATATACTTTTTTTATTATTTTTATACTAAACTTTTTATTCTATTACTCAAATTTAACAACAAATTGATCTAGTAATCTTAAAAAATTATTTTTAAAATTTTCTCATATATTAGAATACATGAGAATATATTATGATTTATATTATATATATAATACATAAAATAATAAATATATTTGTATATATATACATGATAAATCAAAATATATGCAAATTATGTAATATTTATTTGTATAATATATAAAAATAAAGTAGTATCTGTGTGTAATATATATAATAAGTAAAAATATAAATAATTAAGTAATAAACTTGTTTTGCTTTTATAGATAAATCTTCATAAAATTTAAAATAAAAATTATAGCTATTCAACATAAAATATATAGTTCAGATATTATAATCTTTTATTTTTGGTTGAAAAAAATAAAAAGAGTTACAAATTATTATTAGTTAAATCAAATTTAATTTTAAAATTTTTAATTAATTTAAATTCTGACTCATTTTTACACTAAGCTCAAGTTAAGTATTATTTAGATGGATTTAGGTAAATCTCTCGCGTCGGGTGAAATTTGACACAATCGAATTATACATATTGGCATTTATTTTCACAATATGTTATTACATAATAAAAAAAAAATTGCTAGGCACCATGAAATCATTTATGAAATTTGATTTTTTGCCCCGGATTTGACGCCATTTATCGTACGGACACATGCTGTAACCGACATGACGCTTTCATGGAAAAAGTCGATTGTTTGACGTAGACTTTGGGTTTGGCAATGCAGCAATATGAACAAAGCCCACACCCGGGGTCACTTCGCCTAAGCCGCAATGTATCAAAAAAAAAAATAAATATATATATATATCTCTCTCTCTCTTCCTACTTGAACGAATGTGGGGGGACACTTTAATTTGTGGAATAATCAACACAATATCTAGTAACTGGATAAGAATAGGATCGAAGGAAGCAACCTCGGAAACATACTTGGGCTCCGAGGATCCTGAATTCTTGTCTTTGAAATTTTGAACGTTCTTCGATTGGCCAGCTTGACCAATACATCAGTTTACTAATTTGCGGCGCCAAGACAGGAAAAGAACATCAGTGTATCAAGTTGGACCCATTGTTGGTCACCAGGGATTTAATCCAATCCCATCTTATGGTGTTTTTGTGTTGGCCAGTATTTATCGAAAATCAAGAAACTGCGAGCCCCGGATTTGATTAAATTTTGAATTGGCTTCAATTTAATTTCTTTGCTTTGGGCTTGACAACTAGGGTATAAAGCTTATCACATTCTACTTTCAAGGAGTTAAATGTTGGACTGAGCAACATCAACAGTCCCACAAGTATTTGCTGTTCTACTTTAAATGTTTGTATGTCTAATCGCTATGTTCCACGGGAGAGGCCCCATCTCAAATGCAAAGTTTACTTGGAAATTAAACGAGGGGCAGAGACAAATTGTTGACACATTGTTAGGCTGGCATAATAAGATCCAAGTTCTTTGATGGATTTTTCATTTTTTTTTTGTTTTTTGTTTTTTGTTTTTGTTTCTTTTAAAATATATATTCTTCCCTAATGATCCAACCCCTCGTCCCCACTTCGGTTTTGTCATCTTCCTTTGATCAATTGATTGCATGTATTTTTATTAGGCGAGCATAGGAAGGCCCATCTTGAATTGGATTGCACACAGTGAGAGATTACCCAAAAAAAAAAAAAAACTTGTGTAATTCATCTTTCTAGCATTAACAATGGTGTGAGCCTGAAATCCCAGAGTCAGAATATCTGAACTCTAACTAGCAGACATGCTCAATTTCTGTTGGGGTACAGCCTATTGCCTTTCAAAATTACACAGCTTGTATAGACCAAAGAAAAAAAAAAAAAAAAAAAACCCCTACTTTGAATTGGGGGTGGTGGGTCAGGAATAATGGGCCCATAATATTTTGTCCGTAATTCATGGAGGCATAGTATTTTCATTAGTCACAAGATGTAGTATTAAAATAATTTTAATAAAGAAAGAAGACATAATGTTGTGACATAATAATAAAAAATAAAAATATTATCTTATAATCTTAAAGTAAAAATGTATGGGGTATAATCATATATATATATATATATATATATATATTGAAATTGTTCAAATACAGGCCGAGTCCATCAAAAACCCCTTCTAATTGGCAGGCCTGGCCACCAACTACTTGAAGGCTTTGGGGAGACCCATTAGGGCATTGGCACATTTGTTTTGTAAATGTCTAAATGATTAATATTGATGTGAACAGAAACTATCTGACTTGGTCTGTAGGATGACAATTTTTTTTTTTCTCTCAAAGGTTTTTAATAATTTTTATTTATTAAATTTAAATACTACGTGGTCATTTTCTTACATGTAGCATTTATGTGCAAATTAATGGAATTTGACAGCATTTGTTTCATTACATAATAAATTTGCATGAAACATATTTCATCACTTTTAAAAAGTATTTGCCAAGATGTACGAAGTTGATTATATTAGAATATTATATTAACCCTTGTTTTTATAGATAAGATCATTTTATCAATTAAAATCTATTACTAAAATAATACTTCTATATATATATATTTTTTTTTATTTTAACAATTAAAAAAATCTATACTCACTAGTCTCATAATAATTTAAAATATTTATATTTTTATATAATAATAAATATTTAATTTTTACTAAAATATTTACTAATTACTAATTTGGAGCTTCAGTGGCATGGAGACGTGGGTTAGCAAAAAAAATGGTTTTCACGTTTATGAACCATTTCTCTTGATATTACGGTTCAAGCTACTTTAACAACATTCAAGGGCTGTCGACAGCAGCAAGACTTGAAACAAAAGGGAAAAGTTGGCAGTTTACTTGGTGATCCCAATCCTCATGAGACCCAGATAAGCAATGAGATGGTAACCCACAATCATTATGCCTAATGCAATTGCAGCAACGGGCTGCCCATCAAGCCCCACCATCTTTATTTGAGGATAATCAGCAACCAAACACAGATTACCACCACCACAAGGATAGGTTTCACCAGCCTTGTACTGAGACCCCAGCAGGAGCTTGTATGTGTATTGGCTTATTGAAAGGTACTTGATCCAAGAAATGAAGTCAGGCACATGTTGAACATAGAACCCACCAGCAAGTACAAATGTGAGCATAATCACTGATCCCGTTATGGTTGCTTTCGTCAGGTCCATGATCAAAGCACCTATAGCAAGCCCCAGGCCTTCGGATACCAGTACATTGTATAGGAAAACAAACAATGTCTGCAGAAACCTTGCGGCCGAGTGTTTAAGCCCTGCCATCCAGTAGATTATGGTGACAAAAACTGCTGGCAGAGCAAGCTCCATTGGCATGTCACTGACAATCATTGACATGAAGTAGGAGGAAAGCCGATACATTCCAGAAGATCGCTCCTTCGCAAGCATCATGCGCTCTTGTGGGAAGATGAAAATAGCTTGGAAGAGAGGGAAGAAGCCCCAGAATCCAGAAGCAAAGAAGAGCAGACCAATCTGCATATTAACATATAACCAAAACATTCATGGAAACATAAGTTCTATTAAACTCTATCTGCCCATGTAGAGTCAAACAGAATGAAACTGCAAACAGTTTACACTATAATTTGACAGGAAACTGAATCTCAATTGTTGTTACCTGATCTTGTAAGTTAGTGGGGTCACTCTGCCACCATAATAGCCCTGCAAGGATTGATACCATCAACACCTGAGCAATCTTGAGGGTAGAGAAAAATTCATGCCTCCTTTCTTTAAACCCTCTAGTTAGCAACACTGTGAACTGTTGCCACCAAGTAGTGGGCCACTGTCCAAACTTCTTGTCGTTCAATCCTTCCATACAATTATCTTCGATTCTGTCAATGTCTGCCTGCAGTTTATCTGCGAGATTGCTCTTATATGCAGAGACCAGAGTCTGCTTAATTTCGGCTTGGTCTTCACCATTTGGGGACACACCTACAAGGATTACATTCAAATCCACGGAATGCAAAACATAGGATAATAAATTTTGTTGCCAATCATTTAAATATATTTTTACAAAGATGGTAATACATAAGAGTGTCTCAAATCGGGTGACTTCAAGTCCACTAATGTGCCTTTTGGGAGTGTCTGGCAAATCATTTCTGATAATCTAAATCATGTCAACCTCTTAATACACAAAAAAAAACAAAAGACCAAGATTATTATAATAAGCACTTTGTGACAGATTACGCTATACTTTCTTAATTTATCTTACAAACTTGAATAAACAAATGTTAACTTGAATGAGCAGCATTAAAATAATGTCCTAAAGTCAGAAATGTGCTAGCTATTAATGAAACAAAAGTATTAAAAAAATACCACAAAAGTAAGAGTGAAACCACATCTTTTGTTGGACCAGCAAGAAACAATGACAGAAGAACTAAAATTGTATTCAACTAGATTTCTTTGTTTTTTTTTTTTCTTTTGGTTGAGCCTATTCTAGTCATACTGTCCTTCCACCTGAAAACTTTTGCAAACATAAAAGCCTGCATGGTGGTCGCGTTTTCTAGAAGCAGGCTTCCAATTCACTACGTTTCCAAGTCCCAAGCCAACATATTCAAAAGAGCAAGACAAGAGTCAACCGATTGAAAACATTTTTTCTGAGATGGCCCACTTCTCAGAAAGTTTAATAGGTTCTGCATTTTTTGTATTTTTGTATTTTTCTTTTTTTGGTATTTTTCTTTGGGGAATTAAGCCTATACTGCAAATTCACAGAAAAACTTTAATTAATTTATAAGAATCCAATCCAGCTTAAATCTCAATGCAATCACTTACAATCAATAATCAGAGAGTAAATGTTTTTGTTAGCATCTCCAAATGCCCATCAGTTTATAGTTTTTTTGGCATACTACCATTGAAATGCTGTATCGGTAACTATTAGAAGAACAAACAAAGGAATTTTGGAAGGTAATTACAGATTTACTAGAGCCAAGCGTCCAAAAGTTCTGAAACATCATATTTAAAGCAATAAAGATTAAAAAAAGAAAAAAAGTACATACCATTTGCAAGATCCAAAAGGAAATCAGCTGGGTTCATGGCGACTGATGGTGCATATCCTATACTTGAAAAGTAATCCATGGCTCTAGCCCCCTCTCCAAAATATAATGGATTACCTTCCGATAACAGTAGCACCTTGTCAAACATGTAAAATAGCCTACTCGAAGGCTGGTGTATGGTCATCACAATTGTTCTTCCACCTTTTCCAAGTTCCCAAAGTGTGGACACAATCCTCTGAGCTGTTGTTGAATCCAGCCCAGATGTCGGCTCATCCAAGAACAGCAAGCTAGGGTTTATGAGCATTTCTTGGCCTATGCTAACCCTTTTTCTCTCACCCCCAGAAACTCCTCTCAAAAAAGGCCCTCCAATTATGCTGCTTTTGCACCTTGTCAAACCAAGTTGAGTTATCACAGCCTCTGCCTGCATGATTTTCTCTTGTTTGCTGAATGAATTAGGTAATCTGAGCAGGGCGGTGAAGACCAAGGTCTCTGTCACCGTCAAATGGGGATAGAGAACATCATCTTGAGTAACGAAACCTGTATTTCGCTTGATTGCGTTGGAAAATGGTTTGCCATTGTAGGTTATTCTGCCGCTTAAGTGCCCACCAAGCTTACCTCCTAATGCAGTTAACAGTGTTGTTTTGCCACTGCCTGATGGCCCCAGCATGGCTAATATCTCCCCAGGGAGCACCACCCCTCCAATTCCCTTCAAGATCTTATTTTCTTCTGTTCTGCTGGTCTTTTGCAATAACCAAGGTCCCCTCGTGAGTTTTACCTTGTACTTTACATCCTGAAACTGCGCAGTTCGATCCACACCCACAAAAGAATAGATCAAGAAAAAAGATTAAAAATGCCACAAAATAAGAGAATTGAATGAAGAGATGAATATTCTGGATGACGATGCAATCTTCATACCTTCAAAGTAATAGGCCGATTTGATTGCTTGAAGAGGTTAACAGCTTCTGGTCCAATATCATTTACCCTTCTCTCCTCTACGTCTACCACCTCTCTTTCCATATCCATGCTGTTCCACCAATTCCCTCTCTCTCCCTTTCTCTGTCTATCGAATATTGATGATTTGATATCGATTATGTTTTTTTTTTTCAAAATGTTGATGATTCAGAGGCTGAAGAACAATCTTTCTCTTCTCTCTTTCTCTTGTTCTTCTTTTTTCTCCCCCTCCCTCCGTATCGTAATAACTGAGCTGTTTCTTTCTAAATACTGGTGTGTTTGTTAATGTATATGTAGGTGCATGCGTGTGTGGCTGGGGTGCGTGTGAATAGTAAGTAAATTGATATGCGAGTGACAAAAAGATGGCCTTGGGGAGCACAAAAAGACAGGAGAGACGTTGGGGGCGGGATTATGATATTAAATGGAAAGACGGAGAGATTAGGTATTACCGAAATATATAGAAATAAAATGTTTCAAAAAAAAAAAAAGTATTGGGTTGGATGAAACGGCCAAAAGCCTCTCATACCATGTTTATATTTAGACCCAGTACATATACATATACACGAGACTTTTGAATTTTTATTTTTATAAAATATAAGACAAATATTGTATTGTATATAACATAAATTTTTTATTTTTAATATAAAATTAAAATAATTTAAAATATCCTTATTTTTAATATTTTTTATATATTTTAAAAGATCAAATTTTGTTAAATTTTACTAAAAATGCATTACATAATCATTAATGTCTTTTGAGTTATAAATTAAATACTAGAACATACAAACTTTAATATTCATAAATATGGTGAATAAGAATTTTTATAAATCATAATTTCTTAATTAAAATTTGTAAATTCATTTCAATGTTATATTCTTTTGAAATAGTGTTGTTTAACTCAATTAAACATTATAAAGTCATGCTTATGTTTAGTTTTTTTCTATGAAAACTCATACAATCTTACTTCACTCTCATTCAATCAAATCTATTGAGTATACATTCCAAAAACATTAAGGCCAAGTAATGATACTAAATCCTTTTCCATTAAAAATATATTCTAAAAAATCTCATACATTTTTAGTCTTAATAATAATAATATTGGACTTAATAACATACAAAAAGTATTGTCTCTTCTCATAAATTATTAAAGACCCCTAAACTAACTCATATAACATTCATCATATCTTTCAAAGTTTTATTCTTTTTTTCATTACTCAATTTAATTCAGGTGAATAAAGGAGTGTGACTTCATATATAATACTCTTTTTTCACAAAAAATCTAATAACTGTAAACTATACTTTCTTTTTTTTATCTAACCTAAGTCTTTTGAGCTTCTTATTTAACCAATTTTTTACTTCACTTTCATGTTTGACAAATATATCATATACCTCATCTTTATCTTTTAATAAAAATACTTTAATATATCTAAAATAATCATATATAAATATCACATAGTAACATTTGTCTCTTTTGGTTATAATATTCTTTAAATCACTTAAACTTGAATACACTAAGCTAAAAAGTTTAGTTTCATTGTAAATTGATTTGCAATTCTTTTTAATTGATTTGATTTCAGCATATACTTCACACTTATTTACATTACCATGTAAATTTTTTATCAAACCAAACTATTTCATCTTCTTAGCATAAGGATCATTCATATATTCTAATTTAACATGTCACACATTATAAAAATCAATAATATAAGTAAAAAAAAAGGTAAATGCATTTTTATTATTTATAACATTAAGTACATTTAGAATGAAAAATTCTTAAAATATGTCATTTTTATTTATGAAAACATTAATATACTTGAAGGAGACATTTACTACAACTTTTCCCTAATAGGAGCACAAAATCTAAGTTAATGAATATTTCAAAGACATTAAGTTAATGGTCAAATTATAATGCACTTTTATATTCATAAATGTGTCTCATAACACCAAAATCTATTACTCACTCTTTTCAGTTAGTGGTAATGCTAACTTGGAAAATAACAACAATAATAACATCTATATCCACCAAATTGTTATTTGGTTGGACAAGTATATCATTCCCTCTCTTATGTCTATACTGAGGGACATGATACCTTAGTTTTTCGCACACATAAGAAACATTTTTTTTCTTGAATGTTAGATTACTGTTATTAGACTTATCATATCTTCAGGACCTATTATCATACTTCTTTATGTTATGATGGTAATATTGATTGTGATGGCTTTTGTGCCCTCTCTTTTGCTCCACCATATTTACCCTTGATGTTATTTCTTTTACCTTTACTTTCCCCATTCAGATTATGTTCTTGTCCTCAATCAATATATACATAATTATATCCTTTAGTGACATGTTTTCTCTTATGTTTTAATTACTACTTGTAGTCATTTGAGGACAATAAAAGTATTCCAACGAGATAACCTGCTATATAATCCTTTGGTAACTTGATATTCTCATTCTTCAGTTCATCTAATAGTTTATGAAATTTATTGATTTGATTTCCAACACTCCTCTCATTAGACATCTAAAAATGTAAATGGTTAACAACAATAAACTTTTGTGTACCAACATTCTCCATCACATATTTTTTGTTTATTTTTTCCTATATTTCTTATACTTCTTTTGAAAAACAATAGATATTAAATAGATCATTGGATAATATGTTGAGAATGGTGTGACAATAAAATTTATTAGTTTGTTCACAAATAGAAAATATTTTACCATAATTTTTAAAACCAAATGTTAGTTTTGGTACAAAAAGAGAAAAAGCAAAGCCTAGAATATCTAGAACTAAAAAATATATATATGTTCTTGCTAGTATTTAAAGTGGACACTAGTAAAAATTTTAATCTTAGAGGTATCCAGCAAAAACTTGAGAGCAATTAAAATTAACTGAGTTTGAGGAGCAATAGAAACAATTTGATTAGTAACAACAACAGTGATAGATTGATTTGTATTTGCATCTATGATAGCAAATACAAAATTATACTTAAGATTGTTAACAAAAGATACAGAAATAGATTAAAATTTGAATGCAAAAGAAACAATTGTGCAAAAAAAGGATATCAATATAAAACAGGAAAAAGTATTGTTCTTAAAGATAATTTTATTTTTATAGATGAATTGTCATAGTGCAATAAGTTACTTGGCTATCCTCTCAAGATATGACAAATCTTCTTATTAGTGTGCATCTCACAAGTGATATAACAAAAACAACACAAACTTATTAAATCCAATAATTTTAGTTTTCAAGATATATAAAAAAAATGAATGAATACTTATTTTATATTTATTTTTTGGAAAAGAAAAAAAAATCTATTTATAGTGTTTTTGATTTAATAGTTCTTAAATATAAATATTAATCATAAAAATAATAACTAATAATTATAGCTGACAAGTATTTTATATATATATATATTGTAATAATTTATTTTTTAATAATTATTTTTTTAATATATAAAAATAGTTAATTTGACTAATATTATTAAAAAAATATCAAAAAAAAAAATTTAGATAATCGAACCAGCCAAATTTACTATATAAGTTCGCATTGGACCTCTTATTATCAATTTTATATTTAGACCTTTTACATATGAGTATAATCTTCTTAAGTCTTTACATTTTTAAAATATATGATATAAAATAAATATTATATTATAAATATGTAAAATAAAATTTTTATTTATAATATATATTAAAAATTTTTAAATACTCTTATATACGACATAAATAACTTTAAACACAAGATCATACGTGTGTATCTTTTGATGATGAGATGAGTTGACGGGGGATATCAAATGGTTCGATTGAGTGAGAGTTAAGCCGCTCACAGCTAGTCAACTTCTTAACGATCCATTTGGGGTTGGTTCTGAAAAAATGTCTCGTTAGCTTCTTTCCACCTTCACAACCTCTCTCTCTCTCTCTCTCTCTCTCTCCAAATGTGAGATGCATTCAATATTTTCGATGGCAGACTTAATACTTACTTTAATGGAAGTAGCTTCCGTGATGGATTCAAATGACTTGATGGGACTGATTCCTATATAAGAAAGAGATCATGAATCATACCTCTCACCGAAAAAGAAAAAAAAAAATCATCGAGACTTGCATACATAATTGCGCTCACAATTTAAAATTTTTCCCTTTTGAGGTTAACTATTGCGTACGAAAATACATTGGAACTATTGATATTAGACCCTTAAACCCAACAATTAATACCCTTAACGTCTTCCAATAACAAATTAGAGATATATGATTAAGGGGAATTGTTATTTACATGAACGTCTTGGCACCACACACATGTTAAAACCATTACCTCAAGTATCTAATATAACGAATTGAATTGATTGTGTTTTCTCTTTTTTCTTTTTCTTTTTTTTTTTTTTTGTGTCATCTTGGGTTTTGAACCAAATTTAGCTAATTTATGGAAATTTAAAGGGTGACGACATATATGGAATGGAATGGAATGTGCATTAAAGGAACATTTGACTACTCTTTATGTTTGAAAGGAGAAAATAACTCCATTGGCTTGCAACAGTAACGTACAGTCATAAATAATCTAATTGATTGTTTATTCTTCTCACTATTAAATGAAAGCCCACTTTTATTTTCCTTTCGTCTTTTCGTTTAATGAAAATCCACTTTTTAACTAATGAAATTGGGAATCCCCCCCCCCTTTATTTTTTTTTTTGGTTGCACCCACGTTTTCATGGAGAGTTTGGTGCGGGTGGTTCATATAAAGGCCGACCTCCAATTTCCAAAAACTACAGCCCAAACTGAAAGGGTTACTAAAATCAGTTTGCCCATTGAGTTGTGTTCACAAAATTCGACCTTAATATAGACTTGATTTTTCCATTTTATTTGTAAGCACTTCTGAATACTCGTCTACTTACGACACCTCAAAAGTTTATGTGCTGCTAAAATTATTTTAGTGGTTTCTTCCAGAGAAGGAAATTACTTTTGCTTCCCTGCTCTTCCAGCAGTTTATGGAAAATCATAGGAAAAACTCTAGTAAAGAAAAGCCTCCAAAATAGCAATGCCCTATTCTACCTTAACTTGCTTTATACGGAAAAACAAAAAACAAAATCAAAAGAAATTTTTTGATGCATTGGCTTACAATTTCTCAATAAAAACTATACTTTTTTTTTTTTTTTTTTTTAGGGTTGACAACACAAAAAATCATGAACTTATCATTTTTCGGAAATTTATCTTCTTCTATTTTTTTTTTTTTCAGTTATATCATAAACTTTGCCATACCTGTCATCCTGTAAATGCAATTGTGAACCAAAACTGTTAATCCGGTTTTATAGTGTGCTTAGATGCTACGTGGGCACACAAAATTTTATATTTTTTAGAAGAATTTCGGAACCCCAACTTGAGTGAGCTTCCTGTGATGTGACGATTTCCATCATTTCCCCGGAGACTCGGGTGGACTGGGACGATTGAGTGTTGGACCTATAAATGCGGACATAGGCCTCATATGATGTGATTCTCTCTGCCACCATCTCAGCCCAACAGCAGCAGCAGACCATGTAACGGTTCCATCCACTCTGCTCGTGAAGACGTCTGCACAGCTTGTCCCATGGCGATTGACTCATTTGACTGCATTTTCAACTGCATTGAGTACAGTACAGATGCCCGTATGGTTGGTTGATTTAAACTGTTAATATAGAGATATTCAAAGCATAATTTCAAAAATCAAATTGATGTAATTGTCATACCAATGAATCGGCGATATGTGATCTAGACATAGACAGTCCAGTTCTCTTGACAAACTGAATAATGAAATGAATCGGGGGGGGGGGAAAAAAATAGTTGTTTCAGTTGACTTTGATGGTCGAATCGATGGATGAATTGAGGAATTTTTATTAAAAATTTTATTTCTTGTATTTTATATATATATATATATAATTATAATTATATTATTTAAGAGCATTTGTAAATGTATAATTAAATTTGATTTGAATAAAACTTTATTTATTTTTAGATAATATAAAAAAAATTAATAAATTTTTAAAGTAGAAATTGACCTACTTGTCTAATTTTTGGATCAATTGTTAGACGGATGACCTGCCAAATCAAACCTTAAGCTCTTTAAAACTGTGATTCAAAGAGGCAGATGCTGAGATATACTCTATATTCAAAAGATCTTGTACGATATAGCTTTTTAAGTTTTATATATTGGCCTATGACCATTTTCAATTTGTTTCGGAAACTCTCTGTAACTTAAAAATCTCCATCACCAATTCTCTCACAATAAAAACATCCTCAAAAATTAGGGATGAGTTTATATGCATCACCAAACTTGGGATAAGCTCTTTGGAAGATTTAAATTTTTGTTAATTTTTTTTTAGTGAAAGTCAAAACTTTTTTTAAGTTTGTATTTAAAAAATTATACTTTTTATTTTTATTTCAATTGAGATTTTTTTTTTCAAGAAAAGAAATAACTTAATTGTGAAATAAGTATATTAACCTAACAGCATATCATTTTTTTATTATTATTTAAAGATAGTACATCCTAATTAAGTAAATTTAAACTCTAATTTCATTCACTCAAATCGACTTCTTTTCATCAGTTTCATTCAATCTTTTTACTCTAGCCTAGTGACAATTGGTGGGAGTTTAAATAAAAATTGCTCATTCTTGACGGTAAATATATGTATTTAACAGAAAAAAAATTATTTAAAAAAATTCTTAAATGAAATAGAAATAAAAAATTATAATTTTTAAACAAGAATTTAAAATAATTTATACCTCAGTTAAAAAAAATATATAAAGATTTTGGCCTTGGAAAGATTTATCCCTCACCAATCTATGTATCTTAATAATAGTCCAGTGGAGTTGAAAATACACAGATGTTACTCTATTTAAGTGAGATTTGAAATTCTCACTTTGATACAAATAATTTGTTAGTCATTGATTAATTAGGTGTCCGATCCAAGGAGTAATGCTCATCCCAATGTAGAGTTCAAAATGGGTATATTTTTTATATCTAAAAATAAAATAAAAATATCCGAATAAATGAACTTATAATTAATGAATTTAAATATATATATATAATTAAATTTTATATTATATATTTAATTTCAATGATAAAAAATATTAATACTCTTTATTTTTATCTTTATACCTTATATCTGAATAAGATGGTCAGCGAGAAAAAGATGGATCCACTGATTTATTTACCATTGAATTTAAAATAGACGGAAGAAATTTAATATTGTAGTGCGGGTAAATATATTATATAATATAAAAATTAATTTTATTATTTTATTATTATTTTTTTAAATCTACCGTTTCTGAGTCCAGCAATAATTGGGATTTCCGAGGATCGAATGGAGTACATCGCTGCAATTATTAACTGGGTTCGTTGCATCCAAAGCCACTGAAAGTAAAAAATCTTTCACTTAATTTTTACTTAATTAATCAATTCAAAAAAAAAAAAATACTTAATTAATCTGTTTATGTATCCTCTTGAGTTTAGCAGAATCAAAACTCACTTATATATATATATATATATATTATTATTTTAATTTAAGAACCTATGTACATTTAGCTAATTAGATTAATTGCTTTGGAGAGACTACTAATTTTAGTTATTATCCCTTACATTGTAAACTTGTACAAATGTTCACTGCTTTCTCAAACCATTTATAAAGTTTGGAAATTTTTTAACCAAAAAAAGAAAAAAGAAAAACCACAATCCTATTCTTTTTTTTTTCTCCCCTCTCTCTCTCTCTCTCTTTCTCTCATGGGATTGCAACAGTTATTTGACCATTGTCTTTTTCAATTCAACTGTTAGTTACAGTAATTACAGGTGGGGTTATTAGGTCGGAGAACTACAGGTCAACAAAAATTTGCTATCTGTTTTTCAGTCATGGAAAGCAAAAAATTTTCGACGACGAAAGTCATTTGTCGTGACAAGATCCATGGTTTATATGACCAACAATTTGTGCATCAAAATTGGAGAGATTTCAGTTTTCGATTATGAGTAATTGGATGTAATATGGTGTGATTTTTATTTTTTTATTTTTTTTTTTATTAGTAATCTTCGTTTTTAGTTTGAAATTTGGTATTACCTAAGAGTAAGTGTGTTTTTGTCTGTACCGCTTGGCTATCAGCATTTTACATAAAATCTGCTTGCAATGCTGTACAAGAAATTTTGTATACTGTTAATTTTATGGTCGCTATTAATGTCTTGAGCTCTTGATAAACTGCTGCTTTGAGTAAGCATGCAATTATATAACACTTGATTCATCATATGTATATATATATTCCAAAATGTTCATAGGAATTACGTACTGTTTTTGTACCAATAGAGATGTATTTTGGCTACATGAAGAAAAATTTTTCTTTCATCTCATAAAATCTATTGCCTACTTATCAATTCTAATGAAAAATAGCAAATTTCTCTGAAATTTTCTCACCTCAGCGTTTACAAAAAGTTCTATATTTGCTTAAATGGGAGCAAGTTTGATGCTGCGAATTTTCATTAAGGAACTGAACGAATGCAATCTTCCCTTGTGATGGGGGTTGACTATAATGATAAAAATGAAAATTGAGAAGTGTGAAATCCAAGCGAGAATGTTAGCTGAGACGTGACACCGGATGAGAATGGTGGTTGATAGATAGAGATACACATGCCCAAGTAGCTTGAACTTGACTAGTTTACAAATGGTACTTGTTAAAAATAAAACTAATTAATAATTGATTCCCACAGTGCTCTACAACGAGTGTGACCAACCCAGCAAGTACATAAAATTTCTAATCAACAAGTTTGAGAGAAAAAAAGTGAGAAATATTTCAAGTGCTAAAGAAAGTGAAGAGAGAGAGAGAGAGAGAGACGATGATGAGCTTGGGAGCAGCAATTTTGATGGCAGTGGTGGGTCTATGGGCAATGTATGTGAGGCCGTGGATGGTGAGACATGCAGTAGACATGGTGGAAATGATGGGTGGAGCTGTGTGCACAATGATGAGAGGGACGCCTTCTTTGGTTCTCTCTACTCATCTACCTCACTCAAGTTCTTTTCTTCACTAGTAGCTTTGCACAAGAAAATACAAGGTTGGTCTTCATGTATTATCATGGCGACATGAAGCTGAGGAAAGCTGAGATAGGGATCACAGGGATGAATTTGCTATTTTCCTCCCTTTTCAATTCGTTTTGTTTCTTCTTTTCTTCTTTCTTTTTTTCTTTTTTACTTTCTTTTTTTTTTTCTTTTTTTGTTTGTTTGTTTGTTTGGAACCTTGTACTGGTGTGCAGTATCCAAAGCTCTTTGACTGCGGAATTGAGGGAAAAAATGATGTTAGCTGGTGTGGAGAGAAAAGTAGTCCTTTGGTTCTTCAATTTTCCTACCATCTCAAAACGTTGCAACTGAAAAGCAGAAAGTGTTCTTACATGTTTGATAGAGCTAAAGGTTTTCTTTTTATTACTTTTTTTTTTTTTTTGCCTCTTTTTATCAAGCAGAAGGAAATCCAAGAATAATCCCAGCAAGGATAACTGATTGTTGTTAGCTTCTTTTTTCCTTTCTGGAAGTGGTGTGGTTGTTTATAAAAAATAAAAATTAAAAAAATAATAAAAATGATAAATGAAGACCCAGAAAGATGGTGAATTCAAACACAATTTCAGTTAAGTATATGGGTGATGATTTTTTTTTTTTAATTTTTTGGCTGATTTGCTACGACCCACAAGTTGTTTTTGATTTAATTTTGGTTTTTCTTCTTCTTCTTTTTTTTTTTTTTTTTTTTTTTGTCTCCTCCTCAATTTACGAAAAAACAAAGTACCCCTTTAAGTGTATTATGAAGTATGATATATACGAGGAGCCAATTACAATTTTCATCCACCAGTTACTAAATTGAGAAAACGGATTCAAGCATAAATGTAAAAATAAAATTTTATGGATGTGCTTTTAGTTGGATCTCGTGAAATTTTCAATATTTTTTTTAACAGTCGTCGCATGGTGCTGATGAATTGAGTCCATGACTCATTGGCTGATCGAAACTTTTCATTCGAACGTTCTAAATACTTGCATAATGTATAATAAATACTTGCATGAATTTTGATGAAAAATTTTAAAAATTCAAAAAAAAAATAATAAAATAAAATTAGAAAGTAATAATAATATCGTATCATTTTATAATTTATCTTTGTACAATTTTTTTGTTTTTTTATATGGGCATAAACGCTTACGAATACCTAAACGTGCTTAGAAGTCCTAATGAGAAAAAGATTGAATTAATCAACGAGACTGATAACCTACCGTCCAATTAACTAATAATAACCTAACAAATACTCGCGCTAGGCCCAACTAACTTAGAAATAAATAAATATATATATATATATATATATATATATATATATTCGCACTAGGCCCAACTAACTTAGAAAAAAAAAATATTGTATTTTATTTTACAGATAAATTTTAGATGAATCCTAAGCTAAGCAATAAGATTTATTTATTTATTTATTCAATTAATAAATCATTTTCCAATTTAAGTTACTTAGTGAAAATGCTATACAAAAAAAAAAAATTGAAAAAATTTTAATCAAATAATGAGAACGCATGTCACGATACAATAGTAAATATAAATCAAACATGTTGGAAGCCCTCAGATCATACAACACCTTCGTCTAAAATTTAATGTGAATTAAGCCTATGTATATATATATATATATATATATAAATAAAGAGTTGGTAAATATATATATTTATTATCTTGTAAGATTAATGTAAACTATGCTTTACCATTACCATTACCTCAAGTTCACTACATTTGCAAGAAACAGATGAGTTATCATGTTGAAGCAA
This sequence comes from Kandelia obovata, assembly GCA_021464305.1. Classification (NCBI taxonomy): domain Eukaryota; kingdom Viridiplantae; phylum Streptophyta; class Magnoliopsida; order Malpighiales; family Rhizophoraceae; genus Kandelia; species Kandelia obovata. Next base: position 9,229,441 of record CM038478.1, on the reverse strand, counting down.
TCCAAAAGCAGATGAGAATCGTGATTTAATACGAATTATGCATTATCATTGTCATGCAAGAAACGGTGTTTTCCATTTAACAATATCGCAATTCAACTCGTCAGTCTAATTCAGGTGAATCTTCTTTCCAGGTCCAAGCTCGGACAGGCTCATAAGTATGGGCTCATTTCATTACAAAACAGAACCCCAAAACCACCATAACCAGAACACAATGATGCAAAACTAGTGGAAGACCGTGGGCCCCTTGCTGACATTTTTTATTTTTTTATTTTTTAATTATCTACTCATTGAATATATACACTCCATTACATATATTTTCATTGCAATCTTGCAATGCCATTCCATATTACATTCGCGTTTACAAGCTGCTTGTTTTCTGTTTTGGGCTCGCCGTGTCTCTCTTATCAACTAGCACAGCGAATAGAATATGCACATGAGATGATCGATTGCCACAAGCAATCCATACATTTGCTACAGATTTTGTGTTCCATGGCCATATTGGCATGTGAGATATAGTAAACGAAATCTATATCTAACCACAAGCTTTGGAGTTCGGCCCACATGGGAATGGCTTAACCTACTGGGCTGCATGCGAGAATAACCGAACCAGTAAACCCCCCAATTTTAAAAAATCTTTGTCGCCGACACTCTAAGCTTCATTTTATTGATTATATTAAAAAAATTATTTTATTTTTTAAAATTTAAATAATTTTATTAATTAAATTTATTATATTTTGTTATATATAATTATATGGTATATATATTTATACTATTAATAAATTTTATTTTAAAAAAAATATAATTTTTTAAAATATTTTTTATTTTATTAATTTTTAAATAAATTAAAATTTATATCACATTAATAAATTTAATAATAAAAAAAAATTATTGAGAAATATTTAAATAGTTAAGTAGATATAAATTTAATTTAATCTATGGAATGTATTTAATATATTAAAAATAAATATAATTATAAAAATATTTTAAGTAAAATTTATTTTTTTTTAGGGCATGAAAATTAAGATTTTGCAAAATCATCGCCCTTGAAAAAATTGGTAGTACTGTCCTTTCAAAGTGCACTCTTCCTTGTCTTGAACACCAGCTCTGAAATTTTATACATAACAACAACTGTACTTTTGGTTAAACTTAGAGAAGAGAGAAGGTTGATTAAGTGAGGGTGGCTGAGCCTAGAGAGAGAGAGCGAGAGAGTTAGGGGGAGGGAAGATAGAAAAGGCAAGATCTTTGTGGGTAGTGGGAGTTGCAAGGTCATGGCTTCAAAGCTGCTGTTGATTACTGTCTTCATCTTTGATCTCATTGCCTTCGGTTTGGCTGTTGCTGCTGAACAGAGAAGAAGCACTGTGAGCAAGTCCCCTTCTCTTTCCTGTTCCTTTATTAACCAGCTAGTTACTGCAATGTTTTCAATATATTATTAATGAGTTGTTTCTTGATATGGTTTCTGGTTTTCTTGGGGGTATTTGTTGTTCTCGTAAGTGGGCTTTATTATTGGCTTGTGAGAAGAATAGATATAATAAAGTAGTAAACAAGAAGGTAGTAATCTTCGACTTCACTGTAATCTACCCATGGGAATTGTGGTTTGTGGGTTTGTTGTTGTTGTTGTTTTTTTTTTTTTTTTTCAGTTTGATAGCTGAGAAATTGTGTAAAGAATGGGAAAAAAATTGAATCTCCATTGAACTTAAACCAGCGGCAAATGGATCTTGTATTTCTCTAGAGTAAGAGCTAAGGGCAAATATGAATAGGGGAACGTGGGCAAAGATAATTTGCTCTTTGAGTATAAACGTTCTTTTCTCTTTCCCATCATTTTTAGCAACACAATTGAGGGCAAATATGAATAGGGGAACGTGGGATTGGTGGACGGGGCGGGATCTGGATTATCAGTTGCAATTGGTCATCATAATTTCTTGGTTTTTGTATTCAAATCTGCTCTGTCCACCCTCTCCACCAATTGTGGGTCCGAAATGACATGGGGTGTTTTGGTCTGTAGAAGGAACTGAACGGTTTTTTTTTTTGGCTTCTAGCAAGAAGAGCAAAGAAAATTTTGAATGTTGAAGCTTTAGGTGTCTTCAGTTAAAACAAAACTAAATTCCCAGATCCAGTGATTTGAATGTTTCGTTAGTGACAAAGAACAACGGATCCCTACTCCTCTCATAACATTCACGCCCTTAATTGCAGCATTAAAACGAGAATGTTCAGTTTCACTAGTCCTGGTTGATTTTATTTGAACCTTCTAGCTGTAATTAGATTGATCGCCATGCCATACCCAGTACCCAAGGGACAATTTTTCCAATCATTGGCGAGTAAATGTTTCTGGTCTCGGTTGATTTGCATTCAATTCCAGAGATGGTTCCTTGGTTTCCTTTAGCGAATTATGGCACTCAAATTAGGTGTTTATGAAAATTTTTACAAGTTGAAGACAAAGAACTGAAGTGAAGATTATAAGTTTGATAGAAAATTTAGTTTTATATTTTTTTTGGGCTATCATTTCATTTATCACAAACAAGCTTGGTAAGGCTGATTACTATTTGCTGATTAGCAACAAATTAATCATATCTTGTTTGGCAGGCCACAATCAAGACAGATCCTGACAAGAATTACAATTTCTGTGTCTATGATTCGGACATATCAACGGGCTTTGGTGTTGGGGCATTCTTCTTCCTCATGGCTAGCCAAGTTCTCATAATGGCAGCAAGTCGGTGCTTCTGCTGTGGCAAGCCTTTGAGTCCTGGTAGTTCAAGAGCTTGTGCAGTTATTCTCTTCATAATTTGCTGGTATGTGACCTTGAACCACCAATTTATCAGCCAACATATGTAGCATTTGTATTGCATATAATAGCACCTTCTTCTCATTGCATCAGGGTGTTTTTCTTCATAGCCGAGGTATGCTTGTTGGCGGGTTCAGTGAGGAATGCTTACCACACCAAGTACAGGACCATTTTCGGCGGCGAAGACCCTCCTAGTTGCCAGACTGTGAGAAAGGGCGTATTTGCAGCAGGGGCTGCTTTTACTTTATTTACTGCCATAGTCTCCCAGTTTTACTATATCAGCTACTCCAAAGCCAGCGACAGCTTCCAACCATACGGTCGCGATACTGGTGTGGGAATGGGAACCTACAAATGAGCATGGTCAACGAGATTCGGCCTGATTACTTTGAGACTCTTCATCGATACGCCTTTTCAATAGCCTGCTTTGAGATTGAGTTATTTTACTAAAGATTCAATTCAGTTGTGGATAGATCTGCATCCTAGGACAAATTCATGATTTCTTTTCTTCTTTCATTCTAATGTGAAACTTTGAGCCTTTCCCAGACATATTTGTATAAATAATACAAGAGTGTTGTCTGTCTCTCCAGGCCAAAATGTTGTTACAGTAGTCATGTTGAATCTTGTTGAGCAAGTAGACACAATTGTTGAACTTAATAATGTTGCTATGAATCTTGTTTTTTAAGCATGTCGTCAAATCGCTTTTTTTTTTTTTTTTTTTGTTGGCCTCTTCCTCCCCTGAAATCTCTTTTTCCGGCCACCCCAGTAATGCAATATGATTGGCAAGATGTGGAACATGCTTGAATTGGCAATGTAACATTACATCAAATGCAAATTGGAAGTTATTTCGGTTCGGTTTGCAAATGCTAAAATCACAAACATTTTTTATGAAAACTAAAATTTCACTAAGAAAAAATGATAATAATAACTTTTAAATGCAGATAACTTCAGCATCTGCGTCATAAACCGCATCCAAAGGCTCTGTCCAAGTTTTTTTTTTTTTTTTTTTAAACGCTATGTAATCAAAGTCAATGTACCTGTCGTCCAGCTGAAGTTTCTTGTAACCACTCTCCGCCAATTTAGCTAGGTTTTTTCTTTCCTTTTGTCTTCAGTTGACTCGAAAGCAATAATCAAAAGTCTGTGAATGCTCGAATGCTTGTTGCTGCCTTACTATCCCAGAGAGAGAGTGAGATTGAAAATGGCTTCAACCCTGCAATTCATAGTAGTACTTGTCCTTGATTTCCTTGCTTTCTTTCTGGCCCTCGCAGCTGAGCAGAGAAGGAGCACTGTTAGTATTACTTCTTGCCTTTTACTTAAATCCATGCTTCTCCTAAAAGCTTAGTAAAACAATTTCTTGATAAAATATTATAATTTTTATGATTAAATAATTATAAATTTGAATTGTATTTAACGGTGAATAATTATATATTTTATTTATTTATTTATTAAATATAAATTCATGAATATAATAGAATTGAAATTTTTAATTAATTATAAATTTTTGATTTATTAATGCATTTAAGTTCAAGGATTGGTTTATTGACAATTCTACTTCTTATTTATCAAATTTTCATGAGGCAACATGCAACTCAATGAAGGACACGGCAAGAAATTGCACCTGAGAAAAGAAGCCTACATTTTCTTGGAAACGGCCTTGATCTGTGCTGAACATTTTTTTTTATTATTATTTTTATTCATGTGTTCAATGGTCGATATGCGAGCAGAACGTGACAATTGAATCAAATTATATATCAAGAATTTCAACAATTAAAAATAAGATACATGTGATTATAGATATATCCTGTAGCTACACACTGCTTCTGATGAAGTTTTGATCATTGTGAATTTCCATCGTCAGGCCAAGGTTGTTCCGGATAGTGAGTTCTTGTATACCTACTGTGTCTACTCCTCAAACATCTCAACAACTTTGGGAATTGGTGCTTCAACTCTACTTCTGGTGAGTCAAGTAATTACTCTGAGGACCAGTCAATACTTTTGCTCTGCAAAGTCCAAGGGTTCTGGAGGCTGTGGGGCTTGTGCCACCATCGTATCCATAATCTCCTGGTAAGTGATCACTCAGGTTGAACAGATATTCCAATTACTGTATTTCAGCTGGAAAAATGGGTATCATTTTTTTTTTTTTTTTGATCCAGTGTTTGCAGTGCTTGGTAATTTCAACTGAAACACACTGACATTTTCTAGACATTATGGAAAACAAATCAGGGTCACTTTCTTTGCAGCCGAGACATTCTTACTGGTGGGTTCGGTTAAAAATGCTCAGCGAACGAAGTTCAGGACCATTTTTGGCATGGAGACTCCGGGTTGCCAGACCTTAAGGGAAGGGACTTTTGAAACGGGGGCTGCTTTAATACTCATCACCAGCATGATTTCTAAGATGAACTACGTCTGCTGTTCCAACTCTGAAGCGGATCCTGCAAAAGGCAACAATGACATCAGTGAATTGGGAACATATGCTTCGTTTAATTAAGCGATCATTTCTGTCACAATCTGCCTTTGCTCCCTAAGATTTTGGAGCAGTCCAGCCTTTCTCCCATTTTGTTTTCTGAGCCTTTCGAGTGATTGTTGTGCTGCCTTTGTTGGATTCTGTTGCCCTTGGCCTCTTCTATTAGTTAACAGCCCCTGTACTATGTGTCAAACTTCTGTCCCACTTTGTGGGTGATCCATGTTGAACCCAATTAGCAACATATATAGGCTGCCCATTTTCCTGGACCATGTCAACGATACCCCATCGCCTGAACTGATCCAGAAATAATAAAAACAAGAAGAAAGTCATGAAACAAGACTCATGAGGTGTTCTAAGCCACAAAAAAAAAAAAAAAAAAAAATCAGTCCCTCAAAGACATTCTAATAATTAAAAAGTTAGAATTCTATTTTCAATGTCTCAAATTTTATTTCTTTTAATGAAAATGAAGAGAATGGTCCGTATATTTTAAAGGAAAAAAAAAAATCACCACTGGGTGTGGCAAAAACGGTTCTGTTGTATAGGCCCAAACATCATCCATTGTCCAGGCGGCAGGCTGGCCCTTGCATACTTCATTTTGGGCTTGAAAAGTTTTCTGATGGTGCCGAGGAAGACAAATCACAAGCCAGCCGAAATATGGAGTTTCTGAAAAAAGCAAACTCCTCCTTATGACTTTCGAATATAACCAAAGGGCGCAATCCTCCAACCTCAAGCGCCACTCTCCCACAATTAGCTGAAGAGTTGTGCTTGTTAGTTCGGTAGGCCTCATAATTAATTGCAATGACATCAGAGAAAGACAAATGCACAAGGTAGAGGCTTCATCTTGGACGACACTGTGGGGTGCATTTCTACATTTTTTTGACTGTCTTGAGGATGACATTAGATAGTCCCTCGGGAAAACAAAAAAAGAAAAGAAAAGAAAAAAAGTCATGCTATTTCATAGGGCTAAAGGCTAATATAAATGACGTTGGCATCGTGGCCTTTTTTTTTTTTCCAAACCACATATTGTTCTTTTGTATGTAAAGCTCACAAAAAGAAGAACTTCAATCTTATGCGAATTATTAAATCCATTTCAAATTTTATATTGTGCTTAATGTATAGAATTCTATTACAAAGATATGGAAAATAAATACAAAATAAATATAAACTTATAATAATGATATTTGACAATGTCCATTTGATATTATTTAATTATTGTAGAATTCATATGTCTCTCCCTAGCAACCTATATAAGGAATTCCACCTTAAGTAGCTTTTTGGACCATGCTTGATTACTTTTGTTTATCATGGTCTGCTGAGTCCCCAGATTGAGAACAAAAGTAAAGCTGCAGAAAGCTGTGCAATACATTTAACCAGTAAACCCATGAGTCTATACAATGCATCTTTTAACTCTATGCTTCGCTAACTTGGGTAATTAAAGATTTAAAGCTTTGTTTTGCACATTATAACTTGGGACAGTTAGATGGGTCTTTTGCTTGGTAGTTGCAGGAATTTATTTTTGCTTGTTCCTCTCTAGCTGGGGTGGCTACCCCTCACCTTTCCTATAAGCAATTTTCAGTTAAAGATGAAACGACTTTCTTATACAGCTTTCCTTTTGTTTGGCCTTGTTATGTGCAACCAACAGGTTGTATAGGCTGTGTTTGTTTGTTCTTCGTTCCATTTTGTTGCAATTGGTAGTGACTTCATAATAAATGAAGTGGTTCAATTGCTTTAACAAGTCGATAGGTTTATCATTGCCTTGACTTCTGGCATGGCCAAATAATAATGTTCAAGCGCCGTGTCATAAAATCTACGCGGAGAACCTTTTAAGGCCACATTGAAATTTGAAGTCAATCATTGAACTCAAACCATGATGTCAAAACTTTTGCATTGTTTGCACTTAGAAGAGCACGCAAAGGTATTTTTTTAATTATTTTACTGAGTCAATTATTACTAATCATATTTATATCTTTAATCTAATTAAAAATAGATCATCCACCAGTCATATTTTTCATTCTTCTTAAGATCAAACCATTAAATAAGTGGAGACTGTGAAGTCAAACTGCACTAAATACACGGAGATTTCTTGTTATATATATATGTATATATATAAAGCAAACAAAATTTCCCAATTTCTTCAAAAACCCACATCCACTGGATTGCAGAACTTCTCTTACAGTTGGGTTGTATGAATGGAAGTCAGACATCTAAAAATGGTTGCTTAACATTACATGTGCTGAAGCATTTCTATTGCCCTTCTTGTTTTTTTTTTTTGGTCTAATTGTAGAGAGAAGGGAGATAATTTTTTGAGTGAAGTGCCAATTCAAACTTCAAATCTCAACCCAATATACTATTAAAAAAAAATACATAATAACCCATTTCATAGTTTCTTTTTACTGTTTCCTCTACATTGGCATAAGTCATCACTAAAAACCGAAATAGTACAATGCACATGCAAGCTTTAAACAAGCCAAAGAGACCATCCATTGGCATATGTCCCCTTCTCTCCCCCTCTGCTCCATCATAGCTCCCATAGCTCCCACATGCTCTCCCCTATCTAGAGTGTTGGCCTGTATTTATTGCGGAGATCAGGCTATTGGGTGATTGAAAAAGAATCTGTGCTACTTAGGTCTTTTCATTAATTCAACTACTGTAAAGTAAAACTTTTGTGGGGTAACATTCTATAGGCCAGGGGTAAAAAGAGGTCATGTGTGCATATTACGGATTAGAATAACACTGCAATTGCAATCAATTATAGTAATTATAAGTGAGGTCATGGCACCAACCACTATTGTAGCATTACGACTGCAAGTTATGACAATTTAAGGCCTTTGAATCACAAAGTTATATGCAGTGTTGTTAAGACTGTAATCATCTGGGGTGTCTGCAATGCATGTGTCTCTGTTTGCAGAGAGGTTTCCTTCATTTCTTTCTGATGATTGAATATGAATTCATTATTGGATAAACAATATCAGATGTAAATATACTTGCAAATACGAATATGCGTAATCCTATTGCTAATCATCATCTTGCTACCCTCGAAATGGAATAACTTTCGTTTCTTTCTTTCCAAATGTGATGGATAGCTGCTAAACAACATAATCGTAATGTAGAAGCAATTGGGGTTCTTTTTCTGCAAGAATTGTTTTGCACCAACTAAATTCAATCCCCTGGTCCTTGGTTTCTTGGCAAATTTCCCTTTTCCTTCTTTCCTTTTGTGTGTGTGTGTGTGTGCGTGTGTGTCCTGGCAGATTAAGAATAATTGTACCTTGAGCACAAGACTTCATTTTATTCTGTTTTTCTTCTTTTCCCTACAATGAATGTATAAATTATACCGATAATTAATCATGTGGCCTTTTGTTCCAACGCCAACAGCTACACGTCATGCCTAGTGCTGCAATAAATTAATCTGATGAGGTTCGTCTATTAGCAAATGGCCTGTCACGTTGTCACCCGATTGCCTCAAGATCCATATCAACAATTAAACATAGAGCCACTTGCTAAATATTAAAACAATGGATCCTTCATTATCTGGACCTTACACATGATTACAATTAGATGATTCGAATTTAAATATAATATAATCAAGTGCAAAGCATGTTATACCACTGATACAAACTTGAAATATATCTCTTCTTTTGTGTCTTTTTTTATTTTTTTTTTTATTTTACTTCTAAGGAGGGAATCCAATTCGAGCTTGCCTTAAAACAGGCTGTCGATTACCAAGACACGTGGGGGGTTTGTCCTTCTTTGTTAAGTCTTATTAAGACTAATTAAGCTTAGGATATATGAGTTGTTTTCTGTACTATGTTTGTTATTTAAATATCAATAGTGGAAAATTAAAAAATGATCGAAAAAGCAAACAAAAGGATTTGCTTCGTAAATGGCAAGAGGGTATATATTGTCATCAAGAAATTAGTCAAATTCTAAATGATCTAAGTATAATATAAGTTTCTGTGTTCAAAAACGAAAAATGCTACCATAAGGTGGCAATATTTTTGATCTATCCAAAGAAACAATAATAAAAAAAAAAAGCTATAAATTAGTATATATTTTCTTCTTTTTTTTTACAATAAAAAAATTATTTTCTTAATAATTAGCATTATTTTTTAATTTTATTAAGTTAATTGATTCAAACTTAAATTCAATTTTTCACTCCAACGATTCAGAATTGATATCTGAAAATTTTTTACTGACAACTCTAACCTACTCTGAACCCCGAAACAGCTCACCACTGTAGATAGCCTCAGGAGAAAAGTCCACATCATTGTCTGCATGGATATTGCGTCACCATTTCATCGTAAAAACCCTTAGCACAAAACAATCTCTAAAATAACACTGGGAGAAAAAAGAAAAGCTGCCGGAGGCAACTGGTCATGTTGCTTATGGCGAGACCCAGCCTAACAGAGTTTCGTTAAGAAGTAAATAAAACTGCAAGGCAAAGACCAACCGGTCCAAACCCCACTGCTGCAGCAGTCGTAGGCCAATAGCTTACGGCTTGCCTACCAAAGGACTTTTGCCTAGACCACGACAGTTTCGTTACACAATATCTTCTCTGATTCCCAGTATTATTTGTACCCTAAAAGGTAAATGAAATGACTGGTGTATCTTAACATTATCCAGGCTACAATATCATGTCACCCCACCACCTTATGGCCCATATTCGACCCCGAAGTACTAACTCATTCCTGACTTTTGAGACTTACGAAGAAAACGAGTTGACCTGTTATCTTAGAGCAACCATCTTCTGTCTCTCTCTCTCTCTCTGTTTTTTTTTTTTTTATTTAATGAAAATCCTTTTAACTTTCTCTTTGTATCCCAACGTTTGGTTGGTTGGATTGTTCTCCTTTGCAATATGTAAAGTGCATATATGCATGGATTTAGCCCACCAAGCCTCTCATAATTTTTAAGCTTCGTCCTCTCCTTTAAGCATAATGCTATAAAAATAAGATGTGCACGAGCTATACGCACTTCGTGTGCGAGATAATAAATTGTAAATGATAATGCTTTCTTGGCTTTAGTGTAAGAGAAGTGCTTGTTTGGTTGAAGATTGAGGAAAGGTATCTTTTGCTTGTTTGCATTTTCATGCCTCAATGGCCTCAAACCCTAAAATCATTAATCCTTAGATGCATATGTTTGGTAATTTGCATTTAAGGTCCATTATTTTTTGGACACACGCAACCTTGTATTATACAATATTTTGAGACTTTCTGTCAGATTGTCACGTACCGTTTTAATGTTTCTTTAACATATATATATATATATAAGTGTATATATTATGTCTATATGTATGTGTATCTATATGTGTGTGTACACAAGCGTTTGTGTTTGTATTAATTTGGATCCTTTGGTTGTTTGGTTTTGGGCTGTCCACCAAGTTCCTGTCCTTAAGGTTGTGGTTATCTCTGGCACATGTTGAGGCTGCCTTGTGTGTGTACATATAAATAGCAATCACTGCTTCATCTTTTCTTCTTGGAATAAATATTGGAACTAAATTCTTTAATAGATATTTCCTTGACATAAATGGCATAAAATTAAATCTTACCTGAAGCACCTAACCAATTACCATCTCCCCTCCCTTCCATCCCTTCTCTTTCTCACAGCACAATTTTAATTTCATGCACTTGACCTTATAAAATTTCAGAATTTATGTTATTATATCATTTATTTAAAATTATCATGTTAAAAATTTCAAATTCACTCTCAAACTTTCCAACAAAAAGGAGATTAAATACAATAATAATATGATCCTCAATCATGATCATATAAAAATTTACAACCTTGTTACAATATATTCTACATAATTATATTTATCAAATTTTTAATTTTTCACTTTTATAACCTTAAAAACTCACTTTTTTAAAAAAAAAAATTTAACAAAATTTTTCATATAAATTTTTGTAAAAATAACTTAATATAAACTCATTATCGTGTATCTTTTTTCTCCTGATCCATTGATCTATTAGAAAGGCAATTATTATCAGGATATTCCATATTCAAAATTTGTCTTTATTTTTATGTTAAAAAAATTATCCTTGGTCTTTTATTTCCATGTCAACTAAAATAATTTTCGTTTGTGATTTTTATTTTTATGCAAAAAAATATTATTTTCAATAAAAATAATTTTTAGCAAAAATTTATCTTTTTATTAATAATTTATTTAAAAATAATTCCATATTAATGATATAAAATTAAATTTAAAAGTTAATAATTCATAAACCAATCTCATTACCATAAATAAAATAAAATAAAATATTATTATTTATATACATAATTATCCAAAAAAATACCTATTAAGACTCAAATAATTAATTTTTCATATATATTAAAATGTTTGTATGATAGATTATAAATAATTATATTGATATATACTAATTATTAATTATTTTGTTCGGCAAATAGTGGGATGGGGGTTTTCCAAGAGAGAATAGGGGACCAAGTTTAGAGCTACTAGGCACACAAAATGATCAATGTTGATTGAATGAAATCCGTTTCTCTTTCATAAAGAATGCTGTCTTTCCATTAAAAGAAAATAAGGGAAAATTGGATCCTTCCGTAACTTTAGACCCTCTGCGCCCTCCTCCCTCCATCAATCAAAGTTGATTTCAAAACAAAAAAAAAAAAAAAAAAAAAAAAAAAAAAAAAAAAAAAAAAAAAAAAAAAAAAAAAAAAAAAAAAAAAAAAACCATTGAAAACATGCAACTATCAAACATCGCCATCCTAGAAAATCATAGGGAGGGTGGGAGGAACATCAGTAACATGGTCCCAAAATGCGGTTAATAAATTAACAGCTCAGGGGTTGTTATTTTCAACGAACAGTCTTGGGCTGGCTTGCATGTGTATTGTAAGAGAAGAGTACAGAGGGGTGATTGCACATGCTCAAACTGTACTGTTTTGGCGTTGAGTTTCAATGGGCTTCAAATGTCATTCACCAACTAACAGCCCATTCACTGATCACCATTGTCAGCCCAGCGTTATGCACTCCCCCCACCCCCCGGTTGGCTAGTGGCAAGTGGCAAGTGGCAAGCGGCTAGCCATCGGCATTGCCATTGCCATTGCCATTCCCATTCCCATCTTTAGTTGCACCAAACAAGAAATAGGGAGTGTGAGCTTCCGAGGCTCCTGGTTGCAGTAGAATTGGGAATATCAATTCCATCTTGGCAGGGACACATGCATTGTGCTCTATTATATATTAAAATCAAATATTAGCAGATACCAATTAGAATATGGCGAAATCATAGGCATTTAGGCAACCGACAAACATGTCCAAGAACAGCACACGCCAAAGATATTTGCATTTCTTTTCCCTATCCACATTCGTGCATCACTGTAATCCTTGTTTCCTCCTTATTTTATAGAATTTATCCCAATTGGCCACACCCCCATCCCATCCGTTCCATTACAGCCCTCTTCTCTTGACATTAAAGTTTTAAATGATATTATGAGCTGGTCATTAGGTAGATGTTATGTTTTTTTTAAAAAAATAAAAATAAAAAATTCATCGAGAAGATAAATTTACTAAATGCACAAGAAATTGACATTATCTACTGCAATAGCAAAATGAATATTATAAACTAGTTTGCACGCATCGGGTTGAGTATTCATTTTTGGTCTAGTACAAAAATACATAAATTTATCTAACTCCTTGATCCAATCGCAATAAAAAAAATAAAAATAATAATAAATAATCAATTCAGAAATTAGAATATTGGAGAACTTCATTTCCCTCACTTCATTTAAGTTCATTCAAATTAAAAATATGTTACCTTGTACTGTACCTTTATTTATTTATTTTAAATAAACTGAATTCACCAAGACAAAATCACCATAAAATTTTCTTAAATAACTCTCCGGTACCAAAAAAAAAAATCAAATAAAAAAAAAAACGCACATAACTACCCTGTCTCTTATACACATCTACCTTTATTTATTTATTTTAAATAAACTGAATTCACCAAAACAAAATCACCAAAAAATTTTCTTAAATAACTCACCGGTACCAAAAAAAAAAGCAAATAAAAAAAACGCACATAACTACCATTGAGTAATGGTAAAAAAATTGTTTGTTATTATAATAAAAATTATAAATTTAAATTTTTGTTAAAATGTTTGATAGAGTTAAACATTAATTTTTACAGCACACTTTTTCTCTGTTCGCAAGAGAATTTTGTAACAAATTTGTCTTTTCACCTTTCGAGAGTACGAACAAAAACAGCATGTAATGTAGAAGCAGAGGTTTTCCGTTACTACATTATAAGTCTTTAACTTGAATCGATGCAGTAAAATTAAATTTACGTTGATAAATTTTATTGAGTAAAAAGATTAATTTAATTCTTGTATTAAAAAATTTTTACATTTATATTTATTTTTTTTATTTAAATATTTGTTAATTAAATTTATTTTATATTAAATATCTTTTTAATGCAAACACACACACATATATATTATTTTTATTATATTAATTTTTTTAATATTATATAAATTAATAATATGATGGTAAAACATTTTATATAGTAATGAATAATTATTAAGTTATTATATTCAATAAAAAATAAAAAATATTAATTTAATTTAATTAATAAAAATAGTATATTTAATTATTTTTTTAAAAAATATAAATAAGTATTATATATATATAGTTAATTTATTACTTTAAAATGCGCAAAACTTCCTAACTGAAACGTGTGGTACGTCTCTAGTTTTCCCAGTTTGTATAAAAGAAACAGTAAGAACAAAAACATGACCAGACTCCCACACACAACACAAACAGTGTACCTCTCTTCTCCCCTCTCTCTCCACAACCACATCATAGGCATTGGTTCCTCTCTCTCTCTCTCCGGATCTGCTGTCTTGCTATCCGATCCCCGCAATCCCACACGGATCGCACCATCCCCAAAGCAGACCTTCCACTTCAAACCCAAAGCCAAGCCCTCATCCCCAGAAAAAAAGAAAAGAAAAGAAAAGAAACATGCGATAAAACAAAGAAAAACACAGAAACAAACCAAACCCATTTTTCAGTTTTGTAATAAGAGATTCGGGCTTTTTTTTTTTTTTTTTTTAGGCCATTTCTCATTTGCGCTGTGGGTGTGTAATGACTCGCCCAACCAAATGGAAATGAAATGCCCAACGACTCGAAACCATCCGAGATGAGCAAAAACTGCAACTACAAAGACAAGCGAAACGACAAAACCCAGCGTCAAGAAGAAGACGAAGAGGAGGAGGAGGAGGAAGAGGAAGAGGAAGAAGAGCGCTTTTACGAGTCATTGGATCGCATTGTCTCCTCCTCCTCTTGCTCCTGCTCCACTTCCAACTCCGATTCGGAACCCGACCCGAACCCTAGTGGCTTCAATTCCAGCTCCGCCTCTCCCAGCGACACCCATTTTAAGTACCATGTTTGGATCTCTGAGCCGGCTCCCGTGTCGGAGCGTCGCCAACGCCTTCTCCGCCAGATGGGTCTCAGCTTCGATTTGCCGCGGGAGAGGACCGGTCTGGGTGTTGCAGTCTCTTCCCGCGGCGGGATAGTCCGATCGAAGTCCGACGATGGCGATGGTGAGGGCGAGGATGGTGATTTTATTCCAGGCTGTTCTTCTTCTTCTTCTTCGTTGTTGTCTCTGTATTCTTCTTCAATTCGTTTGCATAGTTTAATGGATGTAAATAGCAGTAACGTTGATAATTCTAACAAAAACAAGCGCACCAACGGTAAAGATAACGGCTTCCTTGTCCACAGCCAAAAACCCATCAATGGTTCTTCTCCAAAAGTCGCCGCTGTTGCGCCAAGTAAGCCCCCTTCAGGTAAAAATAATAAGAAATTGGAAATAAATAGATCCAATTCTACAAATTCCAATGGTACGTTGAATGGGAACTGCTCTAATACGAGTTTTGGTGAAGATTTGGATACCAACGGGGTTGATACAACGGGTGAAGTGACCCAAGTGTGTACTATTAGGAATCTTGATAATGGGAAAGAATTTGTGGTGAATGAGATAAGAGAAGATGGAATGTGGAACAAGTTGAAAGAAGTGGGTACCGGAAGGCAGTTGACCATGGAGGAATTTGAAATGAGTGTTGGGCATTCACCAATTGTGCAAGAATTGATGAGGAGGCAAAATGTTGAGGATGGCAGCAGAGAAAATGCTGATTCTATTGCCAATGGAGGTATTGGAGTTGGGGTTTCAAAGTTGAAAAAGAAGGGTAGCTGGCTTAAGAGCATAAGGAGTGTGGCCACTAGTGTAACTGGGCACAAAGAGAGAAGAAGCAGTGATGAGAGGGATACTGGATCTGAGAAGGGAGGAAGGAGGTCAAGTTCAGCTACAGATGATAGCCAAGATGGGTCATTCCATGGGCTCGAGAGAGTGAAGGTAAGGCAATATGGCAAGTCATTCAAAGAGCTGAGTGCGCTTTATAAAAGTCAGGAGATACATGCACATAATGGCTCCATTTGGAGTATTAAGTTTAGTTTAGATGGGAGGTACTTGGCGAGTGCTGGTGAGGATTGTGTGATTCATGTTTGGCGGGTTGTGGAGTCAGAAAGGAAAGGAGAGTTGTTGATGGAGAAACCAGAGGATGGAAATTTCAATCTTTTAATGGCTAATGGGTCACCTGAGCCTACTTTGTTGTTGCCAACTACAGACAGTCTTCATGACAAGAAGAGGAGAGGAAGGCCATCTATTAGTCGGAAATCGTTGAGCCTGGACCATATTGTTTTGCCAGAAACTGTTTTTGCACTTACTGATAAGCCCATTTGTTCATTCCAAGGACACCTTGATGATGTGCTTGACCTTTCTTGGTCCAAGTCTCAGGTTAGTGAATAGTTGTTTTTGCCTCTAATCATTTACTGATGACTGATGCTTTAATTTTTAGTAACATTTGATTTGCTCATGATAATTGTCTAAAATGGGGGTTGCTTGCTTGTTGATTTGCGTGGCAGTATCCTTTTATCTCTACATTTCAAGTTGGATAACAGATGATATGCTATTTGATCATCAATGATTGAAAGGTCTGTGAATGTATGTATGAGATATCATGCTTGATTGTCTCCAAAATCATTTGGCAGATCCATGCAATTCCTATCCTTGTCAAAATTTAAAAAGTGTATAGAAATTTTTATCAGATGACTGGATTAGATTTGTTTCATCTTTCTCCAAAGTAGTTATAGTGTGATTCTAAGGACAATACAGGACTGAACACTAGAAATTGTGAGCGTTTGTTTCATCTGTTTGCAATGAAACTTTTGACGGGTGGGCATAAGTAACATACATACCTTCCAACATTGGGTACCTAGATTGCCATTGTCAGTGGATGCTAATTTGGGAATTATTCTTCTTTGGGAGTTTCACTAAGAGAAAACAGATTTTGTCTCTGCTTTAGTATGTGACCATCTTGTGGTGAGATGGAACATCATATTTATTGTTTCTTTTGAAGGACTGTTGTCTCTGTGATTTCTCCCCATGGTCTTTCATTTATCACGCAACAATTGGTTGTTAAGATGCTTGCTCCCTAAAAGGGGGATCTGGTGCATGTTGCTCAACAAGGATTCATAACTAATTTTCTCCAATTGGGACTTGTTAGAATAGCTGTTATGCATGTGACTCTTAAAATTTCTGAGCACAAGCTTAAGGTTGTTTTGTGAAACTATTTATGAGGTGGACCTATCTCTTCTCCTTCTTTACTCAATATTGTGACTGATACCATTCTCAAGGATCCTGTTATTTCTCCTCCCTCAGGGGAAATTCTTGAATGGTATGCTTCTCATGGACATTATGGGGAAAATAAAGTTTGAGGATGTAAAAACAAGTGAGAATGAAGCTTGTTATTGTTGCAGAGAGTAGATGTTTTGGCCTTTTTAAGATGCTTTTATCCTTTTCCAATAGTAAAAGTGCATGGCTTCTCAAGTGCATTCAACTGGGTCAGGTTCCAAATGGTAATGTCCAGCAAGAATGAAGAATTACATTTCTATGCTGAAATGAATTTGATGTTCTTAATTGAGTGAATTATGTGGTTTCTATGTCTAACATGGAAATTCTACAGCAACTTTACTTTTGACAAAGTAAACTTTCTTCTTTATGACTGTCAGATAGACTTACATTTCCTCATTTGAAACAAATCTTATGCCACTTATTGTCTTATCTGACTAATGGTTATAAAGGACAAAGTAAACTTACTTTGTCTGAAAAAACATAGTGTAGATGGCACACGTCTATCAAATGGGGTAAAAGTCTAGTCTGTCCAATGAATGACAATCAAGTCCTAGAAAGGATTTTTATTATTACTTGGGAAAGGATAAAATTCTTGAGCCAATCACCCTTCCTCCTCATGGTTAGTGTAGTGGAAAAGAAATAGGAGATTTTTGGATGATAGATCTTTTTGTACTTTGTTGAATTTTGATTGAGGATTGTTATTATTTAGTATAGTGGTCACTTAAATTATATTTGGATTTTCCTTCCCCCTTTTTGACGTTGTAGATCTTGTGGACTTGCTTTGTTGTGTACTTTGATAGCTCCCCATTGTTGTTCAATTAATTGATTTATCTATCCTGAACCCTTCCCCCCCCCCCCCCCCCCCCCCCCCAGGTGCAAAAAAAAAAAAAGGCCTTTCACCATTGCAAAAGAAAAAAAAGGGTAGAGAAACAAACTGGAAAGATTTTATTTTAGCTTGTAAATGGAGAGCTTTGAGCTTAGCTGAAGAAGATATGGAATTCCCAGATGGTGCTGATGTTTCTTTTGTAGGATTCAGAATGTGTCCATCATCCATGCGAAATATCCTAAAAGAACTTTCCTTTTGTTTTCCTCAGCATCTGCTCTCTTCTTCAATGGACAAAACAGTGCGCCTGTGGCACTTGTTGAGCAAGACTTGTTTGAAGATATTTTCACACAGTGATTATGGTATGGACATTATGCAAATGTAATTGAATGGATGCAATTTATCTTCATCATGGTAATTTTGTTAGCTTATAGTCTGATTAATAAATGGAGAAGTGGCAAAGAAAAAAGCTATTTGTTGTTAGATACAATGCTGTTGAATTACAGCTATCAAAGTGGTGACATTTGCTTTATTTAAAAGTTAGAAATCTGAAGATTGCCCAAGCTGCAAAGTGGTGACCTTATCTAAAAGCCAAAAAATTGAAGTTTTGCACTGGTTGTGTTGGCAAAACCTTGGCCATATATCTAAGAAGGCCATCAAAATTATTGAGAGTTTAATATACATCTCTTTTGGAGATTGTTTCATTTACACCTTTTTTGTTTGGGCTTGCCTTGTCACAGTAACGTGCATCCAGTTCAATCCTGTTGATGATAGATACTTCATCAGTGGTTCTCTAGATGCTAAAGTTCGAATATGGAGCATTCCTGATCATCAAGTTGTTGATTGGAATGATCTGCATGAAATGGTCACTGCTGCGAGCTATACACCAGATGGTCAGGTAGGGCCATAGGCAAATGCATGTTACTTTCTGCCTATTTATTGTTCTCTTTTTTTCTTCATGTTTGTCATGATGAATTTTCATTTGTCTAAAGGGTGCACTTGTTGGTTCATACAAAGGAAGCTGCCGACTGTACAGTACATATGGTAAAATTTATTTCTCCCATTCCATCACAACTTTTAGGCGCCACTGACTACTAATATGCATTTTCTTCAATCTGTTTCCTTTGTCCTTTTTGTTTTCTCAGATAATAAGTTGCAGCAAAAATGCCAAATAAATCTGCAGAACAAGAAGAAGAAAGCTCATCTCAAAAAAATCACTGGATTCCAGGTAACTTGTCAGACATAGCTACCTATAGAATATTAATGATACATTAATTTTGAACAAAGAACCAGTGGTAAGGTAATCAAACCCCTACTTGTTATAAATAATCAATTCCATCCTTTGATCTGTTGTATTTAACAGTTTGCACCAGGAAGTTCATCAGAAGTACTTGTAACATCAGCAGATTGTCGAATTCGAGTTATTAATTGTGTTGATCTGGTCCACAAAATCAAAGGTATTATCATCTCTTTTTCTTATACGTTGAAACATATAAGGAGGTTTGAAATGCTTCTTGGGTGCGCTTTGGAGCTGGCCTTGAGGCAAATCACTGTAAATTCCTTGTGATATGCATGAACCTCAAGCATGTTCTTTGTCACAAAACTGTACAGCTTTTATGCTTGTCGATATGAGGCATCAGGCATGAGGCATCTGAATGCTGTTTTGATCGTGGGATTTCTCTTGGGTGCATCTAATCTCATCTCACTACATTAATCATACTAACAATGTCTACATTAATGCTTGGATTCTTTTTTTCTGTAAATGAATATTACACAAAAATACGTACAATAAATTGGATATTTTTTTATAAAAAAATATCATGAATTCCAATATTTATATCCTACAACTCCATTTTTATGCTGCATATATTAGTCCTTGGCTGCTCTTCAATTATTCTCAGCACATGCTAAAAGATATAAAACAGCAATAAGAACTGTCAGTGTTTACTTATTCATCAACCCAATCCATCTGAAATTGATTTCTTAATTTTATTTGAATGGCTACTTTATTTATTTATCAAAAGTAGCAGCAGAAACAGAGTGGTCAGGCATTTCTTCATGCACGTGAACTGCATGACATAAAAGGAAAAGATTCATGGCTTTTTTTCTAGTTTTGAATCTGTGCATCTCCTAGCAAAACTAGAGTTTTGTGGCTCAGGAAACAGGTGGATGGTATTCAATTCCTCCAGTTTCACTCTCCGCTTTGCGAATATTAGGTGTTCATTATACCATTTGCTTTTGTCTGCTTTTTTGTTATTTTGGTTCCTATTCTTACCTAATGGGCATATCATTGAGCAGAGTTGTGCTCTGTAGAAAAATTCCTGAGTGCAGTTTCTTCTGCATGGCAGGGAACATTCCATCTTCTTGCTCTCCTCTAGGGTTGCTCCATTTTCATAGTTTAAGTTTCTGAATGATTCTGTGACAGGGTTTCGCAACACTAATAGTCAGATCTCAGCCTCGCTTACAGCGAATGGAAAATATGTGGTCTCTGCTAGTGAAGATTCCTATGTGTATGTGTGGAAGCATGAAGCTGATTCCCGACCAAGCAGAAGCAAAGGTGTTACCGTCACATGCTCATATGAGTATTTCCACTGCCAAGATGTTTCTGTGGCCATCCCATGGCCTGGCATGGTTGACACATGGGGACTACAAGATGGTTATTCTGAAGAACAGAATGGGAATGATAATCATCTTGATGAGGTCTCCATTGCCAACCATCCTCCTACACCTGTTGAAGATATGAGTGGTGATGACAGTTCACAATCATTGTTGGGGTTCACCAACAGTTCGCTAAACGGAATTATCTCCAGTGCGACAAATGGTTACTTCTTTGATAGAATCTCTGCAACATGGCCAGAGGAAAAACTGAATATAGTGACTAAAAGCCGGAGCCAGTGTACCATCCTCGATCTGTCCAATGGCATAAACCAAAATATGTCTGCCTATGGTATGATAATTGTAACTGCTGGCCTTAGAGGGGAAATTAGAATTTTCCAAAATTTTGGAATGCCGGTCTGAACCTGAAAAAGTCAGAAAGATGACAGCAGCCCTGAAGATGGAGTAAATGAGTTGGCAATTTGGTATAAAGCCCATTTCCCTCATTTGGTTAAATGTGTACAGGGATATTTGGTGAGATGTGTAATACCAGCGAGTTTCATTCTTCTTTCCTAGGGCTTTGCTCAATGGATGTTGATTGGAGGTGTGTATTCATTCCGGTTGAGCATAGCTGGGAATATAGATTTGCGGTAAAAAAACCAAAAAAAAAAAAAGAAGAAGAAAAACTACACTCTTGAATTTAGAAACCGATGTATTTCTCATGTGGGGGAATTGTAGAGTAATGAGCATGACAAAAGCTTATTGAATTGAAATGAAATTCTTTTGATCACAATGATCCTGTCAAGAATCAGCTGTGATTATATTTATCCAATTGATTGCAGTTGTGTATTTTCTGGTTTCATGGCAAATGCGGGAACCTATCATGATCAGATTCTGTGAAGGTTTGCTTATTTTCCATGGCCGACTATTGCAACAGAGACCGCTGTGCTATTTTTTTCTCCATTTTTGTCTCTTCTTCAGCCATCTGTTGCTTTCTATGCAAAGAAAATTATTCAAGATTCATTGTTGAAAGAGCTGGTTTATCAATTGTGAGAACTACTTAATTTTTCAATCACCAAAGTATTAAAAGATGTCAACAACTTATTGTCGCTCGTTTGTTGTCTGAATACGGCTTATGCCAATGATGGCCCCCATGCGCAGCCCCCCACATGTGGGGCTGTAAAACAGTCTCAAGGCAAGGAGGACGGCAGGGTGCTAATTGGTGCACTCCTAATCCACAATCCTAAAACTTGCCCCCACCTCGCCCTTTCCTGTACATCAACTTATCCACAGTCCCTCCCAACCCACACTAGGAGTGGGACTCTTTGAGGAGACAACCAAAATATCCTTTACTATGCAGAACCTGTTATTTTATTGTAAAGATATGACCCATGGATGGATGTATCCCTGAAAATCCAATAGTCTCATTCCCATTGGTTCTTAGAAGTGATGTGGCGGACACATGTTGCTTCTGTTTTATCTTATCTTCTGCACCTCTCATCCAAATTACATTGGTCTTTTTCGAATGAAAACACCACCCATATATATACAGTTATCAAACAATATCTCTTTCAAGAGCTCTCTTTTTTCACTACTTAAGCTTAGATCTACTGACTCAGTACTGAAAAGTAACTTGGAGTACTTGGCAAAAGGGTTCTTGAAAGCCCATTTGGCAGCAATTTAGGAGGTTTGGTCAGTGGCAATGGCTCTCCAGGCTGCTTCTTTGGTTTCCTCCACTTTTGTTACTCCTAAAGAGGTATGTCACTGCCCTCTCATTTTTGGCATGGAAAGCTTTGTACAGGAACAGATTTTGAGATTTGGCGTTGGTTACATATGCAGGGAAAGTCTAATGCTTTCAAGGACTCAAGCTTATTTGGTGTTTCGCTCTCGGACCACGTGAAATCTGACTTTAGCTGTTCTGCTTCGAGGTGCAAGGTATTACTGATACACAACTCCATTCTGTTCAAACTTTATTAATTAAATGACTTTCCTTTATCAGTATCTGATGTGTTCCTTGGAAACTACTGACTTGAAGTGTCTGAAAGCTTAGAATTCAATCAAATGCATATTATATTTTTGTTAGAGAATGATATTGGTACCATTCCTAAACTTGCTTTGCACTATTTAGCAGCATAGTAACTTATAGTGCTGGAACTCAATGGCATCTGCTGCTTCATGATGGTTCAGCTTTTCCATCAGTTCAAAGCCTCTGAGTTTTGTCTTGCTATTGTGATTTTTAGTTTTTATAAGAGTTAAAAAAATTGTTTTTATATATTTATAATGGTTTATTGTTTCATTATAGAGGGAATTCAACCAAAGACTCGGGGCACTGAGAGCCCAGACAAGTGCCACAGCTAGTCCAGCAGTGACCAGGACGGTCCAAGAAGGGAGGAAAACCCTGAGAAAGGGCAATGTTGTAGTCACTGGTGCATCCTCTGGACTGGGTCTAGCCACTGCTAAAGCTCTTGCTGAAACTGGGAAATGGGATGTAATTATGGCCTGCAGGGACTTCCTCAAGGCAGAAAGAGCAGCCAAGTCTGCTGGCATGACCAAAGAAAACTACACTGTTATGCACTTGGACCTTGCTTCACTTGACAGTGTCCGCCAATTTGTTGATAACTTCAGGCGATCAGGGAGGCCCCTTGATGTCCTGGTCTGCAATGCTGCTGTTTACCAGCCAACTGCAAAGGAGCCTACATACACTGCTGAAGGATTTGAACTTAGCGTCGGAACCAACCATCTTGGTCACTTCCTCCTTTCAAGGCTCTTGCTTGATGACTTGCAGAAGTCTGATTACCCGTCAAAGCGGCTCATAATTGTCGGATCAATTACAGGTATAACATATTTGAGTTGGCACACAAGTTGTGCAATAGGACTTTGTGAATTGCAATAAGTGCACAGCTATGCTTTCTCTTTGCGGAAAATACAACGATGGACAAATGTGAGTTGTTCATATATTATGTTTATTTAGCTAAATGCGTTGGTTTTCTCTGAAACATTTAGGGAACACAAACACCTTGGCTGGAAATGTACCTCCTAAGGCCAATCTAGGGGACATGAGGGGACTTGCGGGGGGCTTGAATGGGCTAAACAGCTCGGCCATGATCAATGGCGGAGAATTTGATGGTGCAAAGGCCTACAAGGACAGCAAAGTCTGCAACATGCTAACTATGCAAGAATTCCACAGGCGTTACCATGAGGAGACAGGCATCACATTTGCTTCCCTTTACCCTGGCTGCATTGCCACGACGGGCTTGTTCAGGGAGCACATTCCCTTGTTCAGGCTTCTCTTCCCTCCATTCCAAAAGTACATCACCAAGGGCTTTGTCTCCGAGGAAGAATCCGGAAAAAGACTTGCTCAGGTGGATAACAGGAAAAATCCCATGTTATAAACCCTTGTTCTGATATCAATGTTGCTTGTCCTGCAATGACATTGTGTTTTCTTCCGTTTAGGTTGTCAGTGATCCAAGCTTGACAAAATCGGGTGTTTATTGGAGCTGGAACAAAGACTCGGCTTCCTTTGAGAATCGGTTGTCTCAAGAAGCTAGTGATCCAGAGAAGGCTCGTAAAGTATGGGAGCTCAGTGAGAAACTTGTTGGGTTGGCTTAACAAAGAAACTGAACTAATCCTTCCTAATGGAAAGGGATTGTGTTAGGCCCTTCTGTGAGCGTGGAGTCCGGTCTCAGATCATGTTCTTTCTGTCAAAATTTTTTTTTTTGCTTTTGTAGAGAGGTTGATGACTTGTTTCAATTGACAATAAAAATTCACTCCCTCTTGTTGCATTGCAAAGTCCAAAATTCCTTTGTTACGTTAGTGCCATCAACATTTTTGGAAGGAAAAGTAACTGAAGTATCTTGTGTCAATTGAACAACCCAATTGACTAAGAACTCTAACTCAACCAACCCAGATTGCCTAGACAAGCTGCAATTTTGTGACTCCAATGCATCAAGAATGAAGCAAGGAGACAGACCATCCAAGTTCATTTGTAAAACCTAATGACCATTGAACATAGCATTATCCTTGGATGCTGACAGCACCATCTGTCCTGACAACACAGAACCAGAGTCCACTTCTGTCTTATCAGGCCAATATCATACGTTCCCAATTTTCAATTGTAACTGCACTGCATTAAAAACAATGGGCCACAGCTCCAGCCATGTTACATTGTGTCAAAATGTATATATATATATATATATTTTTTTTTTTTCTTAATTTGTAATTTTACAATCAATCATAACGTAATTTTTTAAAATATATTTTAAAATAAAACTTTTCATTAATTTCTTTTTTCTTTTCATTATGCTACTAAACATGTAGAATTATACATATGTTTTTTTTTTTTTTGTTCAAAATGAGTATTTAAAATTGAAAGTTAGTGTCCTTTTTCCCTAGTACCCAGTATCAAATGATTCGAATCTACATATATGTCTTTGTAATTTTATTTTATTTTTCTCGTAAACAATTGCGCAAATGTTGAAATGTGCTGACTGAAGGAATTTGTGCAAATATAAATATTCTTATCTTTTCTTTTTTTAATTGTTTGATGTTTTCTATTTAATTTTCTCTTTATTAAGTATTATATCAAACAAATATTTTTTTAATTTTTTATTTTTTTTCAATACAATGGTTCAAAGAAAGGTAAGATTCAAGTTTTAAAAATAATATTAGAATAAAAAGTAAAAAAAATAAAATAAAAGAAATTAACACTATTTATCATTATGTTTTTCAATTTTAGCCAAAAATTTAATATTTTTTATAAAAAATATAAATAATATCACAATTTTCTTAAAAAAAATTACACTAAACACGTATTATTATTATTAGATGGATGGAATCACTGTATTGTAACATAAAGTAGCGTGAAAGAGTAAATTTTTAGGGCTATTTTCAGTTTAATTTTTTTTTTAAGCCTAAATTTAATCTGGGAAGTCAAAACACCCTATTCTAGTAGACCGTCTGGCCGCCTCAACTCTTTCTCTTTCTGTCATTGCTAAAACCCTAAACACTTAGGTTTGGTTTTTTCTTGTTTGTCTGTCTTTGTTTTTTTCTCTCTTTTTTTCGTTTTTCCTGAGATATCTTCTGGGTCGTAAGCAATGGGGAAAAAGAGGAAGCATGGCGAGATTATTGCTCCCAAGAAAGAAGAAACTGCTCCAGAGCGGCCCAAGCGAACGCTATTTGGTTGGAAAGACAAGGGAGAAGTGAAACAGACTGAACCCCAGGGTTTTCGGAATAGAGAAAAGGTCTTGGTCACTTGTTCCCGCCGCATCAATTATAGGTACTCGAAAAAGATTGATTCTTGATCCAAGCTTTCCATATTTTGGTTAACGGGCTGTCTAATTTTTCATATATTGGCTAATGGGTTGTTGGATTTTTCGTGTTTTGGTTAATGGGTAGTTGTTTTATTTTTGTGCTTCCTTTTGTACTGTTGTTTTGGCGGCAGGTACCGGCATTTGATGCTGAATGTGGTGTCTCTTTTGCCACATTGTAAGAAGGATAACAAAGTTGAGTCCAAAAGCATCAAAGGAATTACGCTGAATGAACTTGTTGAGCTCAAGAGCTGCTCTTCCGCTTTATTCTTTGAGGTAAATTGACTTCATTCACACACGAGGAATTGAATTCTGTGCTGGTTTTTACAAGTTTGGCTTGGTTGATTGGTGAAATTACTTTCGTAGCTGATGTTGGGTGATATATGTGATATTTAACTAGTGATTTTGGACAAGGGTCTATCGCACAATCTAGTCAGTTCCCTTCATGGTTCTTTTGCTAACTCTTAGGATATTGCCAATCATGAGGCGGATAAGAAACTAAAGTTTTTTTAATTTTTCTTGATTTGATTTTCAGTGCAGGAAACACAAGGACCTGTATCTGTGGATGGCCAAATGTCCTAGTGGTCCATCTGTCAAGTTCCTAGTCAATGCTGGTATTTTTGGTTTACAGATCTTATAGTGTGATTTTTCTTTCCTTTTTTGTTAATCTGTTTCTGCAGCAATGCAATGGCTTCCTCTGATCATCCATCAATACCTGTCACTGTCTAGACCCGATTCATTGATTCAATGGATTTGGTTAATTTCTCTTGTTATTATCTTAAAAGCTCAAATGACCTAATTAGGGTAATTTATTTTGTTCTTTTTAGTTCACACAATGGAAGAACTGAAGCTTACAGGAAATCATCTCAAAGGGTCTCGTCCCATATTGACCTTCTCATCTAACTTTGATAAAGATTCTCACTGGAAGCTCCTGAAGGAGATGCTAATGCAGGTTTTTTCTTTCCCCCTTTTGAATTCAATTTATTTATGTAAATATATATTAATGTGTAGTCTATCTTTTATCATATGAATGAGACAACTAGTTTCTAATTCTGGGGAGAAAAATTGCTTAACAGTCTTCTGCTAGGGCATTGTTGCACTAGTTGACACATTAAGGCTTGTAGCTCTCCATTTCCTGAGTATCACTCTAAAATTTTATTTTTCCTCAAGGTTGTTATATGTAACTGAAGCTTCTTTCATTAATCGGGGTATTGATCAAATGCTGATTATGTATAATCCCACATACAAGCTGTTTTTGAATGAAATGACATTATGTGGTGCCTGACACACTGTTCCTTCTTTTGATCAGATTTTTGGAACTCCAAAGGAGCACAGGAAATCCAAGCCCTATCATGATCATGTTTTTGTTTTTTCCATTATTGATGATCATATATGGTTCCGGAACTACCAGGTATGCTGGGCTTTATTTAGTCTTAACTACTTTCCTTAGCACATTTTGGTTTTCAAGGAGTGATGTTTGATCCACCTTTATAACTGAGTTTGGTAAAGTTAACATTACTTTGAATTCTTCAAATTTAATATTACTGAGCTGATATTCCCAAGGAAAATGATGATGTCAGTAATGGCCTTTGCTGTGGTTCTATGTCAGGCCAAAAAAATTCCATCTCTAAGTTGATCCCAGCAAATGGATCAATCTTCTTCTTTCCAGCCTCTCTCTCTCTTCCTCCATGGAAATCCCCTAGTTAAGAACTTGATTGATAAAGCATAATTAAGATTGTAGCTGTCCACCCAGCAATGGACCAAATGGGGAAGGGGAAGGATATATGAGTAGGACATGATAGTCTGGTAGAGACCATCCAATACTGGAAAACATTTGGTTGCTCTGGTGTTCATGGGAATCCTGTGCAAGTTTTTACTTACCAAACCTTTTCAGAGGTTCTGGATTATGTTACTACTGTTGCACACATTGGATTATCTTGCATCTATCTGAGACAACACCCTTTTGCTTCAAATATTGGAGTTAATACTGATGGCGGTTCTTTTTCTTGTGATTACACTATATAGATATCTGTGCCTCACAACGAATCAGACAGAGTGGCTCGAGGAGGCTTAGATAAGATGACTCTTGTTGAGGTTTGCACCAATATGCTTTCAGATGTAGACATGCATTGAATCACCTCTTGTGGATTCTTTAAATTGGAAACTGACTGTGTGCAGGTTGGTCCAAGATTTTGTTTGAATCCAATCAAGGTATTTGGCGGCAGTTTTGGAGGCCCAACGCTATATGAGAATCCATTTTACATCTCACCTAACCAGGTCTGAAAATTTTACATTCTTCGCAATTCATATGGGCATAATAAGCCATGTAAACTATATTAAGTATCCGAACTCTGACAGATGAGTTTCCTTCGGTAGCAGATGCAGGAATTGTTTCCCATATGTACCATTTCATTCTGATGCATTATGTATGCCAAATTGATGATACATTATTCTGATTTTTTGTTGATTTATTTTTCAAGTTATTTGGTTTCTCATTTATGTCCGTTTGTCTTGTTTCTGGTGTCCTGTTCACTAAGTTTTCTGTTATGATATTGGTGCCTCTGTTATGCGCACAGATCCGATCACTGGAGAAAAAACAGAAAGCTGGGAAATATGCAAAGAAAGTCAAGGCAAAGACAAGGAGGAAGATGCATGAGCTATCAAATCCATTGGAGCCTGATGAGTTTGCAGATATGTGGAAGTGACATGCTCTACAATTTTTATACATATTTTAGTAGTATGCTCGTTCGCGTGCATTGTATCCGGCACGAAATAGCAAAATTTTGGTACTGCCTTAAGTGATTTTGAATCTTGTGGGTTAGCTCCCTAAGAAGTATCCAGTCAATTGCCTTCTTTTTAATACAGCATTTTCACTTGTGGGTTGGATATAGAGCTGAGTAGCTATGCTTAGTGACCACTCCTTCCCACTTAAAAGGACCTTGGAAGTGTTCATTTGTTCAAAACTCCTCTGCTGTCTTCAACCTACATCGGTCCATTCTCCAGGGCATGTTTCTAATGATACCTTACAAGCTTCGCATTGATAATGGCCTATCCTATGATTTTCCCCTTCTCACAGAGAAGGGATTTTCAGGTTCAACTTCAATTGTTTATTCATTTGGTTGATTGACTGGCCGATGTGCTTCTCTATCGTGCTTTTTGTTGTTCATAGCTCGATGTTCTATTGTCCCATGCCTAGAGGAACCACACCGATCCACCCCGAACTTGGAACAGTCATATGGTGCATCAGTACAAAGGCGTGCACTTTTGAATAGAATACTTACGCCATTGGATGAGTTGACTACACAAGAAAAAGTTATTAATCCATCATTTTCAAGGAAAATAAAAAGAACTAGAAAGTATTGTTCAAATCACAGAAATGTGCTGTCAGTGGATCCATCATATAAACCGAAAAGCTTGAAATTTTAAGGGAAACTGGTATTATTACGAAAAGCTGTTGACTCGCTCGTTCAACAGTAATCAGCAACAAGCAAAACAAAAGGTTCCCAAGTGCGTCATCTTGCATATTTATACTCATTGAAACTGAAAGGACTGAATAATAAAACGAACTTAGATCAACATAGAACCGTGCTTTGATTTCAGTCCTGGATGAGGAGCAAATTGGCACCTTGGTTTAGCACATTAGTTGTGTGAATCCCATTCGGTCCAATTAGCCGCACTTCCTCTCCGGGGGAGGCTGTTGATCCTTGTGTAGACATCAACCTTGAAATTAGACCCACAAAGCACTCCTTCGCTGTCAACTCTTGGCATTGCTCTAATCTTGTTCATTGGATGCTCAAAGCTCATCAAACCTCCCTCACTGTGGAACATGAATCCTGCATACCCCCACATTTCACCATCCATATATTAGAACCATTTTCCCTATGAATATGCAGAGGACATAGTTTACAGAAGAAATGTGAATTCGCGCGGGGTTTTAGTGATATCGATCCACCAAATATTTGTTGAGATTACTTAGTGATAAGTACCTGTTGGGAAAGGGGCAAAAGATTTGGCACAGCCTTCCTTAATGACCTGCAAATCATCAGATATAACCACAGATCCATCGGCTGCAATACCCCAGAACAGCTTCACTCCACCGTCGGAGCCCTGCAACAAAAATTTCCATAAAATTGTACTCCTTTAGACAATGAAAGAAACTTCCAGACAAAATTGAACCCATTTTCCATCAATTGATGAATGTATACCCAGTGCTCTGGATTGACCAATTAGTAGACAAAAGCATCAAACATAGAGGAGACAGTAGCGTACCAGTGCAACAAAGACAGATCCAGCCTTGCTGTCATAGATAACAAAGGCAAATCTTCCATCGAGATCCTTTACAACTTGATCAGCTGGATAGGGGCCACGGTCACGAAGGGTCCTATAAGCTTCAATCAGAAACATGGCCTCGCTAGTCCCCTTTGTTAATCCATATTGCCTATTTAGCGTGCACAAGTTGTTCAAGCTCCCCATGAAAAGGCAGTACATATCATCAAACCCACAGAACAACCTACAAAAAAAACCGTCCACAAAGCAAAAGCCTTTGAAGCCCATGACTGAATCAATCTTTGACTTGTTAATTGCTGGAGGAGGAGCGTCACACAAAACAAGGAGGCAAGCAAGAAAGAAAGTACCTTTGTTGAGTGGAGAAAGGGTTGTCAGGGCGAACGTAGGCAAGAACAGCAGCATCACCAAAGCTCATGGAGAAAGCTTTGTCAGAATGGTGAGACACAAACTCCCTCAGAGTTTCCTCAGGGAGCTTAGGCCTCTTGGAACCTTTCTGAGAAGCAGGACTATTCAGCTCCTCTGGTGGGTGAGCAAAAGCTTTGTGAAATATAGCCAACATTCTGTGTTTCTTTTCTTCTTTTTTTCCCCTCTAAAGATCACACCAAGAAAGATAAACCTGAATTTATGACTGTTCTCAATGTCCCCCCCCCTTTTCTTCTTTTCATCAAGTAGATGATGTCTTTGTAGAGCTCACACTAAAGGGGTTTTGTATTATTTATAGTTGTCATCTTCAGACAGTAAGTGGTTTTTGTTTTTTGTTTTTTTTTGTCCCTTTTTTTGTTTTAAAGCCATGGTTTGTGTGACTTGTACCGCTGCTAGTTTTTTATTTTGAGGACGTGTGTCTTACGATAAGGAATATCATAATTCCACGCAGTCTTATCTTTGGCTACTACTTTTCTGTCGTTTTATTGACAAATGATTGCTGCCTCCCCCTCCTGTGGTCTTCTCGTTTCATATTCATTTTCTTCCTCAAGTAATTTCAAAAGGAGAAAGAAAGTTCATTGGGATTAGTTTGACTCATGAATTGGTTAAAAGCAAGAGATGAAACTCATCGTCATGGTGGGCTTACAAGTACATTCAGATTGCCTTAACGAGCTCATCGGTAAATTCATAATATAAATGTTAAACCAGTAATCTTAAGACAGTAATAAGATGAACGAAAGAGTTGGGTAGCGAGAGATATTTGTGGACGGTTGATGGTGCAAGTTTTATTTTTATTGAAAATAATAATATATATATATAAGATGTGCAACAAATAATATAAAATATATAAACAAAAAAAAAACAACAATTATCATTCAATGTAAAATGTAAAATAATGGACATATGTTGTGTAACCATAGTTATCATATATTTATTTATTTACATATAATTATCAGATATAATTTATTGTACATTATGTATTACTTTAAAATAAAAATAAAAAATAATTTTGTGGGCACGGAACTTTCAGCGCTGGCTAATAATGTCTTGTCTATCTCGCTCATGAATAATTTATTGCACCATCATACATTATTTTAAAATATAAAATAATTTTTTTTTGGACACGGAACTCACAGCACTCGTTAATGCCATGTCTCTCTCTAGGTCAGTAAATGGACCACCCCAATAAAAAGCCAAGTGAAAAAAAAAAAAAAAAAGTGTAAGATAAAATAAGATAATGTATGATCATGACATGTCAGGGGGAATGGAACTATCATCAATAATAAACAAAATAAAAATTTAAAATTGTAAGAGCTAATATTTAAAAAAGAAATTAAAAAATTTTACAACATTTCTACCTTTAACTAAATTGACACTTAAAAAAAGACTCATTATTTCTGATCCAATTACATTTTTTTTAAAAAAAAAAACAATATCGTATAATACTTAAACAATACTCTCCGAAATGGGAGTTTTAACGTATTTTTATGTGCATCGTGCTAGTTTGAATTTCAGCACTCTTTTAAATAAAATTAGATGTTTCATGCTTGCTTTGAATAAATATATATATTAATCTAAAATTATAATTATTGCTACAATTTTTCGTTGGGTTGGGTCGTGCCATTGTTCAGCCATGCAAGTACTCGAAGGAAGGTAGATTCGCACTAAAGAAATAGTTAAACGAGGACATTTAACAAATCACCTCTGTCTTTTACCTACACACATTCTCTTCTTGTTAAAAAATGATAATACTTATACAACATTATAGGAGGGTGCAATTTATATATTTAACATATAATTCTCATATATTTTTTTTAACTTATTTTAAAATTGAATTGTTAATGATTTTCATTTAATCAATATATATGATTTTTAATAATTTTTATTTTTTTAATAATAAAAGTTAAAATTTTTTATTTTTTTGGTTGTATATGATGCTTCTTTCGTACCACCACTCATGAACGTGTCCCTCCTCTTCTTGTCACCTCCTCCGGTGGCCTTCAGATTACCAACATCCGTGGTCTCAACTTCTCTGCATTTAACTCCTTACATGTCTGTCGTATCTAAGTCTATATCTGTTAAGAACCACAAAGTGAAGTGATTGTCTTGATGAAAGCAGAGTTTTGAGTGGTTTCAATTCAGCGACAAAATGTTTGAATTTTTTTTTTAATTGAATACAATTATAAATAAAATTCAGTGACTATATAAAAAAATTTAACATAAAATATATAATTATATATATATTTTTTATCGAAATCTAATTCCCAAATACCTCAACACTTTGATTGAAATTTTAATTTGGTCCCAAATTTTTAATTATCATTCTTTCCTGATTTTTAATTGAATTTGGGTTCCAAATTTTCGTTGAATGTTTATATATATATATATATATATATATATATAAAAACCTCACTACTTAAAAATTATTAAATTTAAATAAATTTCCTTTATTTCTTATTTCAGTATCAATAAATTTAAAATCTTATTATCACGCACCTTTTAATCACTAAACTTTTTTATTTTTTTGTTGGAAAAAATGTGACTACATAAGTTTAAATTTAAATTAATATAAATAAAATTATGTCAAAAATACTTATTAGACCATCACATTATACTGTTATTTATTTATTTTTTAATAATTGGTTCGCTATCGAAGATGCACCAATATTCAACAAGCAAAGTTGGAATTGTGGTGGGCTTCATCCAGAAGGAAAAAAAGATGTGGGGGGAAACAAGGATAAGGTCACGTCCACAGAAACTGGCTACAGCCATTGGATCTCACCGTTTTCTGTGGGTGCATTTGGCATACCGTAATTTTCTTTAAACAATAGGCAATTTCAGCATTAGAAACCAACGCCTTCTCCACAGTGTTTCTCACCCTTTTTTTTTTAAATATCTATTTCTTTTGTTATCTGTTTTTCTGGGAAAGGCATGGGACCCCCTTCCCAGTGAGTGTAATAATCATCAAGTCTCTTGGCCATTTCTCCTTTCTTTTTACCTAAAACTTTCAAACATGAACCCCCCCCCCCAAAACAAAAAGAAAAGTTAATTATCATTTTTGAGGATTTAAATTAAGAGTTATTTGTTAAATTTTTAATTTAATTTTTTTAATAGAATTGATCCACGTGACTGGAGTAGTGATTATTTTAAATAGAATTCTTTTACACTCAAATCAAAATTATTATCAAATTTTGAATTCAACGAAACACTAAATTTCAAGTTTTGCCTATTCAAAGGAAATAAGGATTCATACCTTAATCAAGTTAAATTACCGTCAAACTCGTTGGTATGATAGTCTTGACCTTTTCTTTTTTTTTTTTTTTTTTAATTTTAAAAAAACAATTATTGACCATTTACTTACTTTTGGTAGTCTGTTTTTCCTTTTTGTTATTTGTCATTCGGCGAGTGGCAATTTTCATTATTTCGGCCTCATTTTATGCAATGACCCACATCATGACGGTGGTCCCGTAGCACCTCAACAATAGTGCTCCAAATGGACCTGTCCAACAGTCAGATCGGGTCAGATTCGGGCCGCCATTGGGAGGGTAACTCAAGGTCAAGTTGGGTCCAAAGAAGAAAAAAAAAAAAGGGTGGGGGGGGGGGGTTTTCCCAAACCCATCCATTCAAAATTCTGAAAAATAACATTTCTAGGCTCACACAAGTCTAATAATCATGTAGAGATGATATGACAATTTTATCAAATTTGATTTAATTCTCTCACTCACAGTAATCGAATTCCCATATCAAAGCAATTGAACTATGTTTTAGTGTTTTATTAAATTAAACAAATTTTTTTTATTATTACTCTTCTTCTAATGTTCTTGTTAGCCTTAGAACTACAATAGCAATTAATTTGCATAAATCAAACATCATTCCTCTGAAAAAAGTGGACAATTGAACAGAAAAAAGCCCCCAAGGAGTAAACGTTTCAGAAAGGCCTTATCGTCAACCTATTGAAGGACTATCCAGTAAAAAAGCCCACATAGAAATTGGGTCAGTGTTGTGTAGCTTCTGCATTCAAATCGCTCCATTTAGTTTCCTTTTTTTCTTTTTTGTTTTTTGTTTTGCTTTTTTCAGGAGACACCACTATAATTAAAAATTTAAATCTTTGTGTTCTAATTCTTGAAAAAAAGAAAACGAGATTTATGAAAATAATAATAAAAATTAATAATTCTATTATATAACTCACAGTTAAACAGACCTCTTAATAAACCAATTTGTTTTGTTCTTATTTGCGGGCTGTCACCCTTCCTGATTTGTGAACCAGTCTTCATGCAATGTTCATTGCGTTTTGTTGTTTTGTTGCCCAGAAATTTCGTCCCTTTTTCCTTATTCCTTTATATATATATATATATATATATATATATATATATATATATATATATATATATATACACAATTCAATCTGAAAAGAGAGTAACCAAAGTAACGTAGCACAATCAATCAAAACAGGGAAAAAAAAATCTGTATATTATTTTCAAACCTATATATATTGGAAATAATAATAATATCATTATTATCATATATATTTTCAAGAAAATATTAATATAAAAATATAATAATAATAATATTATTATTAATATTATTATGATGAGAAAATTTATTTTAGAGATTAAAGATATCAATTAATAAATGATTATTATTACTATAAATTTTTTATTTTGATATTTTTATTTTAAATGTTATATTTATAATTATCGATATGGAATATTATTATTATTTTCATTATTACTATTACCACTACTAATAGTAGATTGAATTTTCATTATCATTTTTATTTATGATTTTATTTTTTTTGATAATTTAAATATATTTTAATTATATTAATATATTTTGCATGTCATAATTTTAAATTTGTATTGGTAATTTCTTTTTCTCAATTTAATAATGTCTCTCTTAAGATGGTTATGACATGAATATTATGGTACATTGGATCATACATTAAATTTTATTTCATAATAGCTTGTTATTTTTAATATAACATGACATATATTATTATTATTATTTTCATGAATTTAAATACTGTTTTATGAACAAAGCATGTGACATTTGATAGCATGACACTTAATAAGCCAGAGATAAGCCGGTGCTCATCTCATCTCAGATTGGCGCGTACCATACCCACCGCTTCAGCTGTCGTTTTGCTCATGCGGGACCCATCAGTCTTTTGGCGGTAAGACACTGTCGTGAGAAGTACGGGTCTTGACAGCTCATTTGTCGTTCACGTCATTATTTTATTTTATTTTTTCTTAATTAAAAAAAAAGACATAATGCCAAGACAATGAATTAAATGGTTGTAAGTGAATTTTAAAATAATAATAAATTTTATAATATAAATAATTAAAAAATATTATTGAACTTATTAAGACAGATACATATATATATGTTATATATATATATATATATATATAATAATCATTATATAATATTTTTAAATTAATAAAATTAAAATTTTTTATATAATTGTATAAAAAGTTTAAAAGAGGGTGTCCATGTTCAAAAGAAAACGAAAAAAAAAAAAAAAAAAAAAAAGTGGATTCCACTTTTACTGACTAGGTCACATGGCCACCTGGCCGATGCTCCGCTGCGGTGGTTGCCCGTCGATGCGGCAAATGTGATTCATGTGTGACATGTGCAACCGTGGACCAGACTGATGCGCTTTTCCAGACATGTTCCGCGCACATGGGTGCCTCAGTTTTGAGATTTTTTAGGATCCAGTTGTACCGTTGACGTAGTCAATTTTCTCGTTATGGTTAGACGCAAACTTTTATATATATATATAAACACTAATTTATCTTAACAATTTATTATTATTATTATATATACACTTTAATAAATAGTTATCAATATTTATTTTATGTATTTTTAATGAAATTTTTAGCAATTGTATAATTAATAAAGGAATGCTATGTGGGTATAGATTGAAAACAAGTGGCAATAATAATGTTTTTTAATAGTTTTGATTGGTTATTTTTAAAAATTAAAAAAAAATTCTAATTGGTTATATTACATTCATAATTTGTTGTAAGTCAAATAACTTTTTTCTACTTAATAATTCAAGAGCTCTGTCCTGTTATTCCTTCTTTGGGACAAATGCAAAGATCACTTAAAAGGAAAAAGAGTTTGTAGGAGAGGTTTACTTTGTGTGGATGAATCCTTTACCATTGCGATGAGGTTTTGTGAGTGACTGTAACTTGTTTTTGACAGCGGATTCTGATAGAGTACCCATTTGGACGAATCACTTTAAATTTTATGTATGATCAGAATAAATTTTATGTTTGATTTGAGTTGCTGACCCTCCTCCAATTCAATTTTGTTGTATAAAAAAAAAAAGATCTTATATTGTAAACATAATCCTGTCTTCTATCTCCCTTGCTGTAGCACCTTCGTTTACTTTTCCATACAATTATCTTGTAGAAGAAAGACTGAAAAAGGAGAATTATTATTTTAAATTTATTAATATTAAATCAAGTATAAAAAATTATTTAAATTGGATGATATTTAAGTAATAAATTATTTTCATAAGATAAATTAATCGAAAATAACTATGAATAATTTTAACTTTTATTTATAATAACTTATAGAATTACGACATGGGTGTCACGTGAAAATAAGAGGAAATTTGTTTAGGCATCTATACCAAGAATAAAAATTGCGTTGGGATCGCGAATGGTTTGGACGGCATCACGTGTGTTCCAATCCCGACACCACGAGGCTAACGGTTTGTAGTCCTCTCCCAGTCGTTTTGTTACAATTTTAATATGTACTTATGGGTATCAAAAGAGAGAGAGAGAGAAAAAAAAAAAAAAACAGATTTATTTATGAGATGGGAGTCAAAACGGTAGTCTTGTGATACATGCAAGAAACACATGAATTTTTGCGTACCATACAACAAACGTAATAATAATAATAATGTGCAAAAAGGACTATTCATTTGGATAGATATCTCATCCTGCACGTTTGCTTGCGTAGACCCAACCCAGAAGCAAGAACTGGTAAAGCGTCCCCCGTCTTTTATAATCTTCAAGTTCTTATGATTGAGCACTTGCATCTCATCATAAAAACCCATTTAACTGGAAGATTCATGTTAGTGATGTCAAGGATAACATCACATCATGGCATCAAGTAAAGTCAATTAATCTTATCCCACAGATTGGCTAGTTATTGAGAAAATTGACTCGATGTTTGACTGTAGATAATGTTTTTTTCTTCTTCTTCTTCTTCTTCTTTTTTTTTTTTTTTTATTAAAAAAATGTTTAATAATGACCCCTGCTCGGAGAGGTTCATTGAACTTGTTGCCGTCTTCGTTTTTGATTACTGGTCGATGTTTTAATGGCTATTTTTTGGTTGCTTAGCTTCTTGCATCATACACTGGGACCCTATTTCTTGTGGGCAGGTTCGGGGCCTTGTTGAAACATTTCATAATTAATATTGAAAAGTACCCAAAGAGTGGCTACTTGAAAGTTAAATGAAAATATCTTTTTTTTTTCTTAAAAATAAGTTTAAATGTAGTGTTATTTAAATTAAAGATATGTTTTTTTTTTTATTAATAGTCTATAGATTTATATATATACATATGGCTCTGGGTTTGTGTGTGTGTGTGTGTGTGTGTGTGAAGCGAACAATTAAATAAGATATAGAAAATTATTATTTTTCAATGCAATAATTTTGTAAGTATAAATATTTTTTAAAGGTTTGATTTTAATAGTATAATTTTTAATTAAATATGCTTTATTTTATCTTATAACAAAATTTATTGTACAATTATAAGAATAAATTTTATTTTTTTAAAAAATAAGTGACCTTATTATATAATTTAAAATAATTCTTTTACTTTCAATAAAACCTTATTTATTTGGAGGTCTCTTTCGACAGCATGCTGTGTAGGAAAAGAATACTTTGATATGTGACGGATGGCCTGCTCAAGGTCTTGTTTTTTAGGTGTCGCCGGCTTCTTTCTTGGCTATAATTTGCTTTGATGTTTAAAATAATAATAATAATAACAACAATAATATTGACCCCCTGATGTCCTTTTTTATATTTTATATACTTCATTTTTATGTTTGCAAATATTATATAGGTGGCTTACGTAAGTTCTTACATTGCTCTATTATAATAATTATTAATTAAGCATATTTTTTTTAATTTTTATGTAATGTTTATCTTCCTTTGTTCTATGTTATTTTTTTGCCTTCATCTAGCTTAGAAAAACCTGCATTTTGGGAAATTTTTCTCCAAGGCACAGCAACGAATTAGAATTATGCAATGTGATGTTATGGGAATGTATGGATCAACAATCATGAAATGGGTCTAATACCCATTCTATAATCTAATTACCTTTCCCATGTTTGAGCAAATCTATTACCATCACAAGTTGTGAAACATTACCTTTTTTTTAAAAAAAAAAAAAAAAACAAAACAAAACAAAAAACAAAAACAAAAGCAAGGCAACTTTAAGCAGCATTCAACCATTGCAATAATTCTTTTTTGGTGGTTTTATCAAGTGGGCATGATTTTCCTCCACGAAGTACTTGAAACCACACCGAACATTTTGCCATGGCACACAGTAAAAGGTACGTACCATCACCAGCTGAGACCTCCTGAATTTAGTGATGACTGCATTTACTCAATGAAAAGAAGATTTTGTTGGATAGGCAGAAAAAACATACACCAAATAGAGGCTTAGAATTGTGTAGTCGTGACATAAATTTGCACAAAGACTGAGTCCGTACCAATTATTGTAACTAGTAATAGGATCATAATCTTGCACTTTTTTTTTTTTTTTTTTTTTCATGGACACTTGAGAGGAGTTTATGGAAATGTAGAAACCTTTTCTTAAAAGGGTCCCAAGGAAATGAGATGAGCCATCGTTAGGGAAGGTTGAAAACTGAACTTTTAAATGTTTGGGAGAGATTTTTCTTAGTGCTTTTCAAAGTAAAAATGATTTCACGAGCACTAAAGCATATAAGGTGACACCCTTGACATAATTTTACTCAATATGTAGTCAATTATCCAAAAAGTTAGCTCAGCTTCTAAACTCTTTTATTTTTTTTTTATTTTTTTATTTTTGTTATTCATTTGTGAAATTTCAGGGCAAAACGTTTTTAAGGTCATTGTTTATGTCCACAAAATTGGTGGACAAGGGACGGAGAGGAATAACAGTCAATGGAACATGGCTCCCACTTCAACAACTCGGATTTGATTTTGGGTTCCTGCTTATGTATTGTACATACATATGGGCCACGTGAATCAATTGTGGTCCTTCTTTTTGTGCAAGTTGCTGTCAAGATCGTTCGAAGTTGGCAATGCCCGGTTCAGCAATTACTCGCCATGTTAATCAACCTTCCAAGTTCTGGACCTCACATTGATATGGAGAAACTAATCGTGTGGAAGCACTAGGTCCAATAAACGATGGCTTCCACCAATGTAAATGTGGAGGTTAGTAGGAAAAATCTGTGTCTTCAGTTGAAGAAAATGTTTGTGTGTAAGTAACGTTAGAATCAAAGTCTTCCAAAAGCTGACAACTATAAGGTAACATATGAACTATATAAACTTTTTGAGTGCTTTTCATGAAAGGATGCAATTTAATGCCAGGTCACAGAAATTCGGAAGTATCAAGCATTCAAAAAATTTAATACAATTTGAGATTTTTATTTCTTTTTCTTGTTATTCACTATATATATAAAAAATATCTACATACTAAGTTATATATAATATTAATTCATTTCTTTTGGTGAATTAAATGTTGCAAAAAATGATTTTATTTTATTTTATTTTTTTGTAAAAACTTACAAATTTTATGATATTTTAATCTATTAATATATTGTAATGCCTATTAGTAATTGAATCATTGAATATTTCTAGCCAGTATTGATTGCAATAAAAATAAAAAGTAAATGCATATAAGGATATTTTAATTAGTTGTAACTACCAGTACCTATTATCAATTTTAAATATAAAAAATTGAAAAAAAAATAAATGCTCTAAAAATTAATTTTCATAAACTATATAGTCTTATGAGAGAGAAAAAGGGTATACAAGTCTCCATCCTTGTAGTAAAAGATGGATTAGGAACTTCGTATTGAATGTGCCTTCATTTGAAAGAAAGTACGATACGTATGGGCCATTGGCAGCTGCAACAATTTAGCTTTTTTTCATGGGGGTGGCGCCATGATACACTAATATTTTAAATATCACAACCTCAGCTAAATTGTTTCTCAAGACACTTCCCCCACAAATAATTTATAATTTTATCTTAAAATTCTTGACTTCTAATTATATATATATATATATATATATATAGTGAGATTTATAAAAAATAGAGAAAGTCAATTTTGTTATGAAAATAAAGATTTATAAAGAATTTAGACATTTATTTTTAAACTCTCGATTTCTAATTTTAAGAAAGAAAGAAAGAAAGAAAAAAAAGAGATTTATGAAAATAAGAAGAGTTATTAATTATATTAAAAAAAAATCTCATCAAAAATTGGTGTCAAAGAAATGCTGAGGTATTTATATCATGGTCTGGGTCTAGACCTGACCCAGTCTTGTTTTGGTCTAGAATTGAACCAATGTTTAGTTTTATCAAAAATCGAACCATAGCTCAGTCTGTGGTCCATGATTCTAGTTTGAACCCGGATGGTAAGAATACAGTCCGGTCCGATTGCAGCTTTTTAAAAATTGGTTCAAAACTATAACTGACGTCATAAACAAAATTATCACCTAATTGAAAATTTAAAAATGTAAGAGACCCAAAACTAATTGCCCAATTACATTTACTTCTCTTTATTTTCATAAATTATATATATATATATATATTAAATTGTCTCTTAAAAACAAATAAATTTCGTTCATTAATTAAGTCTCATAAATTTATTAAATTTTAATATAATAATGAGAAATTTAATTAAATAAAGCTCAAGTCTAAAATTTTTATTTATGTAAATATTTTATTTATTTCCATATTTTTGCTTATAAATAAGATTCGAATAAGATATGACCCAAAACTAGAATCATTCCATAACCATAACCGTTACCGATGAAACTAACCATGGGTTATCATGGTTCGACCTTCTTATGGAACTTTAACTTTGGGTTTTGAATTAAAAATGGAAACTTACTCTTGCTTAAGTAGGAGTTATATAAACATTAGATATTGTAATAATTAAAAATTTAATTTTAAATTTTAAGATCTTAAACGCTAACTTTCTTACAGAGATGGTCTCCAAAACCTGATGGGTAATGTCAATGCATGTGTTCATTACTTTGTCTACATCGAACTGTACAAAAATCCCAGTTTAGACACAGTGAATACTACACTTTCTTGTACCAGCTGCCTTACTTCTGTCTTTATATTGGAGGGATGCTCCCCCCTCCCTCACCCCATCTACAGATGCTCGACCACCATTTTTAAAGTACCTCCGCCACAACAGCCAGGAAAGTGGAATCATATTTTGCCTCCTCTGAACTCTTACCTCTTCTTTTCCAAAGTTCCCAATTGCCCAGTTCTTGCATGGCAGTGAGCTCGCTTGCTCATTTGGTTATATCTGACCTGTGTCTGGGAAAGCCAGCGCTGAGGTCTCTATCACTGACCGCCACCGTTGCAGACGCCCTGTCCGCGCTCAGGACCTCCGATGACAACTTCTTGAGCGTGTGGAGCTGTGATCACACGAAGAACAACAACAACAACAGCTACTACAATGGCAGTGAAGACGATTGTAAATGTGTAGGCAAGGTTTGCATGGTGGATGTGATTTGCTATCTGTCCACAGAAGATAACTTGTTGTCACCTTCTGCTGCTTTGAAGGCACCTGTCTCTGTTCTTCTGCCTCAGATTCCTGGCCTGCTTGCACATGTGGACCCATCTTCCAGGTATTCAATTTTCGGTGATTCCTAAACGTTTATTGCTTCCACGGTTAATTGATTCCACTGTGGAAGCCAAGTCTTCTCCAAAGTGCTACTGAATACCAGATTTTGACGGTGAATGTCTGGATATTATGATGCAAAAGATCAAAATTTTTTTCCTTCCCAGATCTCTGATGAAACATACAATTGGGTGTCTCCAGAGACCAAGAGGAACCGAAATTTCATAACCAATTTTAGTTCCTGGCAGAAAATTTTAACTTTTTGCTTCTGTTTCTTGCATTTGAATTGACAAATAGTATTCCCTTTTTCAACTTTCAGCTTATTAGAGGCGATTGATCTGATCCTCCAAGGAGCACAGAACCTGGTGGTGCCAATTAAGACAAGATCAAGAAGAAAACCGCACCAAAAGCTCTCAGCAACAGCAAGTATCCCCAGTACCATTCACGATAATGGTCAGGAATTCTGCTGGCTGACCCAAGAAGACATAATCCGGTTCCTGCTGAGCTCCATAGGCTTATTTTCTCCAATCCCAGCTCTCTCCATCGAGTCTCTGGGCATAATAAGCCCTGAAACCTTTACGATCGAGTACCATTCACCTGCCTCCTCTGCAGTCTCTGCCATCTCTGGCGCCCTCATTGAACAGACTTCTGTTGCAGTGGTGGACGGTGAGGGGATCTTGATCGGGGAGCTCTCGCCCCATACCATGGCCTGCTGTGACGAGACAGTGGCAGCAGCCATATCCACCCTTTCCTCTGGGGATCTGATGGCCTACATTGACTGCGGTGGCCCTCCAGATGATCTCGTCAGGGTGGTCATGGAGAGGCTCAAAGAAAGAGGCCTTGACGCAATGCTCCATGAATTCACCAATTATGCTTCGTGCATATCGCCCCCATTTTCATCCTCCTCCTCCTCATCATCGGACGAGGAGTCTACATTGAGGAGGAGCCGGTCAGGGAAGTACAGCAGGTCAATGACCTATTCTGCCAGGTTGGTTAGGAGAGCTGAGGCAATTGTTTGTCAACCCAAGAGCTCACTTGTGGCAGTGATGATTCAGGCAATTGCACACAGAGTAAACTATGTTTGGGTTGCTGAGGACGATTGCAGCCTTGTTGGGATTGTCACTTTCTGCGACATGTTGAAGGTTTTCAGGGAACATTTTGAGGCTGTGGCCGCCTAAAAAATTAAGGAGCTTTATTGCATGCAAAGTCTTTGCAGCGCTTGTCATCTGCTAAGTCTTTTTATTGAGATTAGCTGAAGGAGTAGATTGCTTGAGAGTTGTGTGAATAGCAGAACCCTCTTTTCGCTTCTGTATCTTACAATCCACTGGGACTGTGATCAGAGTTTGGTCCTTGATGACCCTATCATTTCATCTCTTTCTTTTCTTTGTTTTATCTTATTCTAATGTACTGTGTGAACTCCTTTATTCCTCCTCAGATTTGTTGCATTTCTCCTCATGTGTTAAGGTATCTTATCTTCTAAATCATGATTTTTGCGAAGATCTTTTCATGTACAAGAATCTTGGTTTAGGCTAGATTTTTTAATTTTTATGATCTGTTGTTCTTGAATTAGTACGGCTTGTTCAACCTCAACCCCTTCATACTGACAGCTCATGGATATGGGCTAAATTCTAGCACACTCTCTCTCTCTCTCTCTCTCTCTCTCTCTCTCTCTCTCTCTCTACACACACACACACACACACACGAGAGAGAGAGAGAATTATGGTAAATCATTGATGAGGGAGGCGATTTGCCAATGCTAAAATTATGCCCATCCAAGGATTCAAATGAAAAAGGAATATTGGAAAAAATAAAAAATGTTTTGTTGATATCTCTAACCTTATTCACGAGAGCTTGAGTTGATGATGACAAATGTCCTATGCCACCCTCTCGAATTTCTCCAGCTGACAAGCATTTTTAATTTTTTGGTTTCTGTTTAAGCTTTTTGCCAACTATTTGCAATAACATAATTGAGGACGTTTTTGTCTTTTAGATAGTCATGGACGCTCCTCGACCAGGTGGTACTGTAAATCAACATTTGCAACTATATTATTGAGAGGGATACAATTCTATAGATCGGTAGACAGAGACAGTGTATAAATCGGTTTGGTAGGTTTTGTGTCTGAAGAATTATTATTATTTTATTATAAAAATATATAATATACAATAAAATCAAGTAAAATATATAATAATTATATGCAAATGTACAAGAAGTGTGATTACAAGGTATATGACAATTATTATATATTTTTTATATTAAATAATAATTATTGCATATCTTATATTATTAATTAAATATTCTATGCAACCCATTACACATCTTACATCATTTTCTCGAGAAATAAAATAATAATAATAATTTGCACGAGGCCCACGTGGCGCGGCACCCATGTGTTTTGGCATTGAATGCGACTTTCCCTTGACAATCTCCATTAAAGCTTAGTTAAAATCTACCGACTCATTGACCGGTGTTCAACTGCAAGGAGGTGAAAGGAACGAAATTG
Organism: Kandelia obovata; assembly: GCA_021464305.1. NCBI lineage: Eukaryota > Viridiplantae > Streptophyta > Magnoliopsida > Malpighiales > Rhizophoraceae > Kandelia > Kandelia obovata. Next base: position 9,184,709 of record CM038478.1, on the reverse strand, counting down.
GATTTCCCAACTAGACATCCAACTCAAATATTATCCATAACAAAAAATATAAATAAATAAATAAATAAATAAAGCTTGGTACATTGGAATGGGGTGGGATTTTACAAGACAAGACTGAGTTTTCTCGCTAGTTGGTGGCCCCATTTGGTAGCTGCAGGCGTGTGTTTATTGACAATCGGAGCTGCAATGTTGGACTGCCTAGCTCCCGTATTCAACTTGTAAGATGCTTCAAGATGCCTAGTTCAGAAAACGAACAAAGAAAAGAAAAAGACCACCTCCAAGATATTTTTAGAAAGAGGCTCGGATAGCAATAGTCTTGGTTGCTTCTTCCTCAGGATTGTACTGACAAACCAACCAGTCTGACCTTAAAATGCATGCAACTGCAACCGGCGGGGGGGGGGGGAAAGAAAACACAATTTAATGAAAGATACCCTTTGGCAGTGGAGCAAACAAAAAGCTTCTACTGTGTCGTCCTAACAAATATGGCAGATTTTATTTGTTGACTTGAGAATGATGTTGGTGTATCAGATTCAGCTAACTTTTGTGTTTTATTACATGGACGGGGGCTATTTTTATGCAAAACATATTCAGGTGAGGTGATGACATCAAATTGTTCATTAACTAGATGCATTTGTGGTTCCCATTGCTAATTGTGATCATACATTGAATGACTAGACATGTGCAAACATGCAAGCCTAATGATGCACATATCAAAATGGCCACTCCTCCACCGAAATGCTAGATTCAGGAAACAGATCATAAAATTCATACAGAGAATTTTTCGTAATCTTTGATGATTCCTCACTTTCAGAAGCAAGACATGTGTTGCCTGCAGTTTCTTGTACAAAACTTTCAGTGGATTCGAGGCACCCTCTCAATGTGTCATGCCCAAGTTGTGCTCTTTCATTTTCTCCAAAACCAAATATCCGTCGCCGGCTAGTAAATGCAGCAGTTTGGTAGAGGGCGGTGCTGTTCTGGGAAATTTTGTGCGCTCTTAAGCTATCAAGAACTCGATGTCTTAGCACTTTGTTAGATAGTCTCCTGTCTGGAAACAGAACCGCCATCAACCAGGATAAATGTTTTCCTCTTCCCTGTACAAACCTACCAAGACGAAGCAAACAAAATGACGAAGATAAAACGCACAGATACCTCAGACATATACACAAAAGGAAGTACAGCAGGCATCACTTCCCATCAATTGTGCCTAAGCTGTGACTTTTCTTGTCACCAACATAGTTTGCAGCATAAATATTTCCTTTTTCCACTTTCAAACAAGGGAAAAGGGAAAACTGACTGAAACCTTCAGGAAAAACTGTCAAGAGACAGTTGCCATGACATCTTTTACAATATACACATGCTTTTGACGAATCACATACAATGGGGGAAAGTATTGAATGCCATTCATCTCTCAAATAGATCAAACCTATAGGCAAGGCTGCCCAAGAGTTCAGGAAGAGTCTAATCGAAGTCATCTCCATCTCCTAATGCTCCGCAGTAACCTTTCCCCCAAGTATATACCTACAAGCACAATCAGACAGAGTTGGATAACATCCTTGCAACAGATTGGAGTCAACACAACTGAAAATTATCAATTAAGCAATAATTTACATCCAACGCGGGGACCAAAAAATACAATGGAACCAAGTGCCACTGCAGGATCATCCCCAGCAGACAAACAAACCACGTGAATACTATTTCTTCTAAGAGTTTGGATCATATGTGGCTGGAACTCATCATGCTGCTCTCCATGGCCAAGATAGAAATTAGAACCAAAGCCAAAAGAATGAACAGCACAATTATCGGTCACAAATAAGACGTAACTGGGACCAGCAGCTATTTGGACTACGCAATCAGCTCCCTCTACGGGTTTAATGATTGTTGTCTTTGGTCTGACTACTGTATCACCATGGCCAAGCTGCTTGCGTGTGTCGGTTCCATATGTATAAACGTGGCCTTGTCTTGTCAGATATACCGGAAAGTTAAGCCCCATGGCAGTCAAAATTATCAACAAAATGAGTGAAGAAAGGTAAAATAAACAGTGCAGCGTCAAATCTCAGGAAAACCGATTCTGATATTAGTACAGTCTGCATTATTTGCTTAACTTTGACAGCCTAGTTTGTTATTTAACATCTTCAACAGACTTTCTTCAAAAAGCTTCAAACTTCATAGATAAATGACTACATCAAGAAAAGAGGAGAAAAAAAAAAAAAAAGGATAAATAACGTGGATTTGACTAAAAGCAAGCAGTAAGCATTTCATCCTTAATAAGTCCATTTAATATTATGAATTATAAAACAATTCATTTATCTAGACCTACAAATGGAAGTTGCAGTAAGAAATAATAGACTTTGAACAGGGCTTAACATCAGTCACAAACACACATCCAAATAGCTTAAAAGCAATGGTTACTTCCATACTCCGTATGTGTCAAAATAACTAAAGCACACTCAGGAACCCATTAAACAATTTATCTATCAATCCTCTTAAGCAACAATATCAACTATAGTATACCATAATATGTGCACTTTACCTGCTTGCAAGGAATTCCCTTCAATGCCTCGACAATGCTAGGCCTAAGCATGGGGCGACTAGCATCTTTGTGGCCACAGCAGAACAAGGAATTATCTACACATGAATGTGATTTCTGGCACATGTAAAGTTAAAATGTCAGAAAATTTGCCCATGGGCTCTATACAATATGAGGACCATTTATACAAAGAAATCAAAGGGCATCACGGCAAGATATCAAGACACATGAATGAAATACATGGGCTGGACTTAACAGAGATGATATTCAGTACATAGAGATCTAAAAGGGAGAGATGTGTATATTGCATCTATGTTTGATCAACAAAGGATGAAAATAATATCATCAATATTTTTGTACCAAAATTTTAGAATTTTTTATAACTTTTGAAAATTCAAGATCAAATTGTCCCCCCCCCCAAAAAAAAAAGGAAAATTCAAGATCAAATTAAAAAAAAGTTTCCTATAAAAAAGTATACATTTAAAAGGAAAAAAAAAATCAAAATAAAAAACAAGTTCAAGTTTTGTTTTATATGTTTTTTTCTTTTTTATTTTTTTATGAAAAAAACGATAAAGTGAGACTAGACTTCCTGAGCTTACAATTTAATTTAGTTTCATATAATGTTCAATTTAATTGAACATATTAACAGATAATTGAATTAATAATATTTGACATAATAACAAATAATTTTTTTTATATTATTAGACTATATAAATATATATTTAATCTCATATTAATATTTAATTTTATTGATTGTATTAACGATAATTAAATTAATGATGTTTGACATGATAACAAGTAATTTATTTATTTATTACAAGACTAAACGAAAAAAAAAAAAAGAAAGAAAGCAAGCAAGCAAGTTGGGTGGGCTTAAGGTCTGGACCTTCTGGGCTAACAAAACCAACGTAGACTTCCTTTCCTATATACCCAATTGCTATTGTCCAAAACCGTTGTTTTTCCGTTCTTTCTTTTCAAAAACCCTCTTAGGTTCGACTCTGAACTTGCTGTCGGCGAAGTCACCGCCGTGTCCGCCGCCGCCCCCTCCTTATCCTCTGGTTTTACCCATCAATCCGTGGAGGAATATGGCGAAGAAGAAAGAGAGGAAAACCAACGTATCCGGCAACCCGAAGCACTCCCTGGACACGAACCGTAGCAGCAACGGAAGCGGTGGCAGCAATGGGTCCCGAAGCGCCGCCACCGTTCGCCGCCTCAAGATGTACAACACCAGGCCGAAGCGCGACGCCAAAGGGAAGATTTTGAAGTACGACTTGCAGTCCAGGGAGCTTCCTAACACCCGTATCCAGCCTGACCGCAACTGGTTCGGTAATGCGTTTTGCTTTCCTAATTTTGAACTCAGCACACGATTCGCTTGCTGGGTTTTGAAATTTATTCTCACAGTTTGGGTTTAATAGCATTTTTTTTTGTGTTTTTTTCGAATTGGCGGAGTTTGAGGCTAGTGGGTGTGCTTTGTTGTCTGGGATTTTTTTTTTTAATTTGTAGGATGTTGTTCTTAATTTTATGGCTTACTTGGTGGTGTTAATTGATAGCTGAATCAGTTTTTGATTTCCGTATGTCCTTGTAATACTTGTTCGTGAATGATGCATGTTCCTTATAATAATACTTATCAGAATTTCATTATTATTTTATTTTGTTGCCTTTTGCTAAACGGAGAATGCAAGTGATAATTAGCATGCTTCTATGCCCATTAAGCATCTTGATTCAGCTCTTTTGCTTGGGTGTCTCTTGGAATTTTTTTTTTTGGCCAAGAAAGCATTTTATATATATTTTTTTTTAGCACTTGTTTCAAGAGGTTGTGTATCAGTTCTTTAATAGTCTTTGATTGGATTTGTTTGACGTAGGGAACACGCGGGTTGTAAATCAGAAACAACTTGAATTTTTTCGTGAGGAGCTCCAAAATCGGATGTCAAGCAGCTATAATGTCATTTTAAAGGAGAAAAAGCTGCCACTATCACTTTTGAACGATCATCAAAAGGTATGGATAGTTTGAGCATTATTTTCATAGTTAACAGAATTCAGGCATGATCTTCCTTTTTTCTGGTTCATTTTATTTCATACGTAGCTGTAGAGCATATACATGTTTATTTCTTATGAGGGTGTTTTAATTCTCTCAAATGGAGGAGCTAGCATATTTTATCTGGTACTGCATAGACTGACTGGACTAACTAAATTATGATCAAAGTTAGCTATCAGATATTCAGGTTCCTTTTAACCATTTATACATGGATATAAGCAACAATGGAATTTAGGTGTTTCCCTCATTCATATGGCATTATTCTCGTTGCATATTTTCTTCCTTTTTTTCCAAAAAAAGAAAAAAGAAAAGGAAAAAAAAAATTGGTTGTGTCTACGCAGCAAGCTAGAGTCCATCTTCTTGATACTGAGCCTTTTGAGGATGCATTTGGACCTAAGAAGAAGAGGAAGCGTCCAAAGCTTTTAGCAGCAGATTATGATTCTTTACTTCAGAAAGTTGATACGTCTCAAGGTCAGATGCCTGAATTCCATTGTCCAAATTCTCTTTGTTTCTTTTAATGAATCTATAATTGTTGGCTTCAAAATCAAATGCACATTCTGTCTAAATTACTAGATGATCCTCTCTTTTTTTTTAATTTATTTGTTTAGATTTGAGAATTCATGATCATAAAAAATAAAAAATAAGAATTATGATATTTTTCTAAAAACTAGTCCAAAAAGGTTTATCAAAATGTTGCTTGTGTAGACTGTATCTGCTTCTTAAACAAACTCTTGGTCCTATTGCATGGATCCAATAAATTTTTGGATAATTTTTTCAAATTTATTTTGCAACATGCAGATGTATTTGAGCAGAAGTATGGTCCTGCTGGATCTGCAGAAGCAAGTGAAGAAGATGGCACTAGGGACTTGGTTCGGCATACAATGTTTGAGAAAGGCCAAAGTAAGCGTATATGGGGTGAGCTGTACAAAGTTATAGACTCATCAGATGTTGTTGTTCAGGTCAGTTTGCTCATGAAACAAGGGTCTTTTGCACCTAAAAAAAAATAAAATGAAAGGAAAAAGGAAAAATCATTGGAGTAGTAGAAAAAGATCAAGTGAGAGATTGAAACTTACTAGTTTTTTGGGATTGTGTGAATTTTATACGCGTTTTAGCTTGTACCAAGCACCTCTTGGCATGGTTTTTGGAGAGAACAAAATGCAGGAATTGTGAATTGCAAAGTTAGGAGGATAGTGTACATTGGAGTTACTCATGCTGATTTGTCCTGTTCTCATTTATAAATCTCAGAAACTCCCTTACTAGTTTTATTGATCTTCTTATTGCTCAGGTTTTGGATGCAAGGGACCCACAAGGAACAAGATGTTATCATTTGGAGAAACATTTGAAAGAGAACCGCAATCATAAACACATGATTCTTCTATTGAACAAGGTTGGCTTTGCTCTTCATGTTGAGTCTGCTGTGGATTTATCATGGATAATCTATCTTATTCTACATCCTTGCCTCTTTAGGACACCACTTTTAAATGTTGTAACTCATTCTTTTCAGTGTGATCTCGTTCCCGCATGGGCAACAAAAGGTTGGCTCAGGATGTTGTCCAAAGAGTATCCAACTCTAGCATTCCATGCAAGCGTCAACAAGTCTTTTGGGAAGGTACCTTTAAACAACTGCAATTTGGAATTGCATGGCATCTATATGATACAATTTTGAATTAAACTGCATATAATAGCACATATTGATATGTATGATTTCTACTTAATGATGTTTTGGTTTTGTGGCACTATGCCCCTCTTGATATCTCATTTTAATATTGAAATGTATTGTCGTTGGTCAAACTACATGGTCTATTGAGAAGATAAGAATATTAGCTATGGAAAATTTTGTGGAGTAATTTAGAACCTATGGTTTAGGAGTCTTGTCGCTTTTGCATTGGTCATTTGGGATTTTAGTTCAAATATTTTATTCTAACTTTCCAGAGTTATTCTTGATTTAGGGTTCGTTGCTATTGGTGCTGAGACAGTTTGCTCGTTTAAAGAGTGACAAGCAAGCAATATCAGTGGGATTTATTGGCTATCCCAATGTTGGGAAGTCGTCAGTTATTAACACACTGCGTACGAAGAATGTAATTTCTTTTTCTCCTTTTGTTACTTTGTACGGCGAGCCTTAGTGTAATGGCAAGGCTAGTCCATTATGACTTGGAGGTCATATGTTGGAATTGTGGAAATGCCCCTTTGTGCAACCCGCAATGTGGGTCCTTGTGCAATAAGATACACTTTTTTCCCTTTTGTTACTCTGTGTTCAATGCTGATGTGCCCAGCTAGTTGTTTAATTAATGGATAAGTTGGTTTATTTCTTTTGTAATAGGTTTGCAAGGTTGCTCCAATACCTGGGGAGACAAAGGTTTGGCAATATATTACACTCACAAAGCGAATATTCTTGATTGATTGCCCTGGAGTGGTTTACCAAAATAATAAAGACTCAGAAACCGATATTGTATTGAAGGGTGTGGTATGTATTTTGTTTTTGGTTGCTTATGAACATGTGCATGAGGAACTACTCTTCTATTCTTCATCTATCTTGTTTGTTGTCTCTTCTGGTAATTTACTGTTTGCAACGCCTCTTTTCTGTCTTGAAGTTTTTCTTAAGCATTCCTGTTGGTATTTGTTTCAATAACTGTTATAGTTCTTTTTATTGAAAAAAAAAAATGTCTTGGGCCAGAATTTTCTCCATGTACTTCTATCTAGAACTTCCCAGCTTTTGATCCCAGAAAGCCAGTTCTTCTGCTATTTTCTGTTCACAACCTCTTTTTTCTGTCTTCAATTTTGTTTCAAGCATAGTTTCCTGTTGGTATTTGTTTCAATGACTGCTATATTCTTTTTATTGAAAAAAAAAATCTTGAGCCAAAATTTTCTTTATGTATTTGTTTTAAGGACTTCCCAGCTTTTGAGATCAGGAAAGAGTCAAAAGTACTGATCTCAGAAAGCCAGTTCTTCCAGCAATTGACGCAGAAAAATTCTTTGCATGTGTGTATCACGCTGGAATCCCATGTTTTTTTTTTTTTTCTTTTGTCTTTTAGATATGTCTAACAATAATTAAACCTAGGGAATAAGAAAAAAAGACAAGTGAACTGGCTCTAAAAAACCAGAGACAGATTTTTGCCTGTATGTGATATATAGTTGAGAGCCTGGCTTATGTTATAAATCAGCTGCCATTGTACACATAAATCCCACTATTATTGTTCATATTCACGGATGATTTATTCCCTAGGTACGTGTTACCAACTTACAAGATGCAGCTGAACATATAGGAGAAGTTCTGAAACGTGTCAAAAAGGAGCACCTTCAAAGAGCATATAAGATAAAAAATTGGTGAGCATTGTTTGGTCTACAATTTTATTGCTTTGTGTTTTTGGTTACTTGGATGTGAAGTGGAGTTGACTGATTTAGATCATTTTGGCCCTTCTTAGATTGCTCTTTATGAATGAAGTGATCTTCCCTGCTCCATATAGTTAAAATCTTTACCATTAACAATGTGCTGATTTTTGCAAATTAGAACCTGTTTACATTATTTTTCTAGGATTTTCACCTTAGTTTTTGATATCAACTATGTAATTTAAAAAGTTGATGATTTGTAGAAAATTATCATTCTTTTCATCATAGGTGGTGCTCATTAAATTTTACTGCCTGGTCCAATTTTGGACTTTTCCTTTTCCCGCCCTTCCAAATAAGGAGAGCAAAAGTTTTTTTCTTTTCTATGTTTTTGCCTTCCCTTTAAATGCAGATGTTCTGGTTCCATTGTCAATGTATGATTTGAAATTTATTTGTTCCTTCAATGGTCAAAATTTGATGGAGCTATGAATAAACAGCTAAATTATTTGTTTCCAGGGATGATGAGGATGACTTTCTGGTTCAGCTTTGCAAATCAACAGGCAAACTTTTGAGGGTATGTTTCAACTTCAGAGTTCTAATGTTTTATGTCGATTTCAACAATTAAGACCTGTACTACTTTTGAAAACTATTACTGCATATCAACATCGGAGGTGGCCCGTTATATAGAATGCTTGTTATGGGCGTTCCTTTAACTATATGGTAGCTGAACTTTGCAAAGGGGACTAGGTCTCGAGATCTATTTAATTGTTTAATTCCTAAGATTTTAAGGCCTTGTTTGGTTACTGATTATAGCATGATGTGAAATCAATCTGAGTTTCACTTGTCTTTTTTTCACACCAATCTCTATTTGGTGTTAGCATATTTCATTTCCTATTTGGTTATTGCTATTTACTTGGTTCCATTTGGGTGAGTGGTTCAAGAATGGGAATGCATTCTCATTCTTGTTAAAGGCTTGAAGCTTGTTCAAGCTCAATAGAGTTCAAGGCTCGCGACATACCGAATCTGAAAATGTTAAGGTTATCTCGAAGCCTCAAGCAAGGGCACTCGGGAAAATTTTAGTGGCAAATGGTTCTTGTTTGAATTCAAGATACATGGTGTTTGTGGGCAACAGTTTCCTGCTCTGGAGGATGATATTTGGTCCAATGCTGCCTAAGATTCCTCTTGTAGTAGGTTGTGGATTTAATTGCGTGCTTAGGCACATTATAAATCAAAGATTGCTCTTTAAGGCTTATTGCATTTACCTAGTGAAATATTGAGTTAAGAGTTGGATGACAATATCTGTAGCAATAACTTCATAAGTAGTATCATAGCTGGTTGATTGACTTTTAAAACAATAGACATCAACTTCACTCCAACTTAGACTAAGCTGTCAGATTCTAAATAATTTATCAGTGACCTTTGTTTTGGCGTTGGCAAGTTGCTTTCTTTTGAATTTGTTTGGATATGATGAAACAATAGCATGATTAGCATGTTGATGCATGACATAAATCCTATCAAATTATTGCCTATCTGCGGTTACAAGTTCCTTCGATTTTGAAAGACAAAGGTTCTACTTTTTTTAATTTTATGTTTTTAATGGATTGTCTTACAGGGTGGTGAACCTCACTTGATGACTGCAGCAAAGATGGTACTTCATGATTGGCAGAGAGGAAAAATACCTTTCTTTGTTCCCCCTCCGCAGCAAGACAAGGAACGTAATATAGATGATGTAGATAAGGAGGCCGATGCAGATGATGGTCAAGCATCAGCAGCTTTGAGAGCCATTGCAAATGTTATTTCCTCCCAGCAGCAAAGAAGTGTCCCCGTACAAAGGGATCTCTTTGACGAAGATGAACTAAAGGAAGATGCTGCTGACCAAAATCCAGACTTGCAACACGATGATGGTACGGATGATGATACAGCTGATGAGCCTCCAGCTGTAGAGGGCGACATGCATCCCATGTCATCCGATGGGCATTAGTAGTTTTCCTCTGCCATGCATTTTTGTGTTAACTTTGGTTGTATGCGTATCTGTGTTTTGACAGTTTGTGCACTAGTTGATTTTTCTGTGAACCTGAAAGTGATTCATTGACGTGTCTAACCAATAAGAAATCAAATGTTTAAGTGATATGAATGGTTGAATTTGGGTTTTAACAAAGTGGGATTCCTCGCACTGAAACGTCCTGCTTTCGCATGTACTTGCCCCTTTAATGTTTTTGTATGTTTCTAGATCACCAACTCGGAGTCAATGAAATATGCAAGGCAGGAAAAATCAAAAGGGATGAAGATGTGGATTGCATTATGCTTGCCAGGCGTGTACCTTCCCAATTTTTGTTGAACACTGAAAACGGCTGGTAGTTAACCTGTTAGACATGCACCTTCGTATTCATTATCCCATAAAAAAAAAAAAAAAGGCGAATGCTTGCAAAGCCTAGACAATGGCGTCGAAACGTGCAATGCAAGCATTGCAAGGTCAGCGCACCTTGAATAGCCCGACCAGCCCGACCAGTAACCTACAGGGATTTAGTTAGCATTGCCAGTGCGGTGCGGTGTGGTGTTTGTCGCCTAGCGTAATACCCTGGCTTGACGTGATATGCAAGAGCAAGACAGATGCAATGAATGTCAGTTAAGGGGAACCTTGGTGGAAGCCGTGTCCAAGAGGGAGCTTTGTTACAAGGACTTGAAGTGTGTGTATAACTCAAATGGTTAGGCTTGGCTGGCTGGCAATAGCCCATTTGGATTCATTAAAAAAAAAAAAGTCTGTCATGATCATAAACCCTTTTTTGTTATCATTCAGCAAATAATTTGCATTTGTCACTTCAATCCTGTTTTGACAAAAGAAAGAACTAAAGGCAATGTAAGAATAGAGTATTGTTCTGTGCACAACTACGAATTTACCCCTCATTTGTTACTAGCTACCATGATTAATAATAATTATAACGAATCAAAGTCGATCTACCTTTTTCTTTTTCTTTTTTGGGCTGGCAGCCTCGCTAACATTTGGTGGGACCAAGATGCACCGCATGTGCTGGTTTGGTACAATAATTCAAACTCCAATTGAGGTCCCACCGGCCCCACTCTTAATTGTTTCATGATATTGGATCCAAAGGGGTTGACTCCGGAGCATTCCTCCTGAGTCATCAATTTGCTGCCCAATTAACTACTCCCCACGAGTGAACTCATCATTTTAAGGTCTAAGTCGGACAATAAGTATGTCATCAAAATAGGTTGTAAGGTTAATTAAATGCCTAACCATAATCAAAAGCAGGCCAATTAGGCTGAAACTGGGAAGTTTAGGAGAATTAACTTGGGAACTCGTGATTGAGAAGCAAGCCCACGATCCAGCCTAGCTTTTTTCTTCCGATGTTCTTGACACAATAGGATCACTTTTCGCCTATTGATCTTTTTAATCAGAGCTCGAACCATAAATCTAAAAACAAAAATTTAAGTGACTTTATTGCCTTTCGATCTTTAGTTACACGGTTTGAACATTTTTTCTTTTTTCTTTTTTTGGGTGATTTTAGTTAATTTCATTCATATGATTTGTTTTTCTATAACATGTTCAACAGTTATCGGGACCACACAATTTTCAACGTAGTTGGCAATAAACAAGTCCGTTGCATGGGAAAATACGCAATAGGCTAGTCATCGTAATATGGGAATGGTCTAGGGGTCCAAACTCTACAAAGGGTTTATTTTTTAAGTTGTTTCTTTCTACGGTGGATCCACTTGAGAGTGACATGCACCCATCACTCCCCTCCATAATGGGCGGCGGATGGATCGATAAATACAGGAGAATAAGCCTCGTAAAGTAGTAAGCTTTTCACTTTTCAGCTTGATTTTGCATAGGCATCTTTTTGACCTCTTTCCTCTAGTTTTTGGTATTGTGTTTTGTTTTGTTTTTTTTTTTTTTTAATGCATGCAAACAAAACTGTGCTTCTATTAAGGCTACCATTTTCACTTTCAGATCACATGTTCAACAAGTTTATCATAAATTTATGCAACTTACTTTAAATAAAAAAGAAAGAGAAAAAGAAAAAGAAAAAGAAAGAAAGGATTCAAACTTCTATTTATTCTGTTAACACAAAGTTCACAAATCAGCTGTTTTAAGTAATCAATTTTTTTTTTCTTACAGAAAATATGTGTTCTAACATTTGTCTGATGGGCAATCTCATGACCTAAAAGTATGCACTGTTGGGAAATATGCATACCAAATTAATATAAATGGCCTCAACATCATTGTTAAATAATTCCATCATTGTGCTTTGTAGTTTGGCTTGTGACTGTGATTATCAACTCACCAATTTGTATATATTAATTTTATGAGTCTCATGCTAAATTTATCTCTTTAACCATAGACATACACAATACATTGTAACTAAAGGATTCAAAACAGAATATATGAAATGCCAACTAGATCAAATTTGAAATACCCGTTTATATAATGTTGTGTTCTGTTTAAGAAAGAGAGAGAGAGAGAGAGTTTCAATCAAACCATCACTCTTTTACAAATTGACAATCGCCAACAATGTAATAAGGGCTATGGTCCACTAAGTGAAAGATCATAGTTCATAGTTATAGTATCTCATAGAACCAAAACACGTGACATCCAAAGCTAGGAAACAAGCCAAAGAATTTGACAGAAAAACAAAAGGCAAATGCGCGTGTCCATTTTTCTATTCATGTCTGCAAATGGCCAAGATTGGCGGAAGACTGAAAATAACGTGGAAAATTAAAACAAAATAGGAATTCAGTGTTCTCGAAACAAGAAAACGACGTCGTTATTTTCTGTTAGGCCTTCTCGTTCATTTATTTTGGAAGGCTCAAGGGGCGACCTCTCTTGTCATTGGCGATGTATATAAAACGCAACTGGTTGTAACAGAAGTGAAACCGTGTTGTGGGAGAGAGATCTTAACTGGTGAAAGCTGTATCAAAAGTCGCAATCTTTGTTGTGTTCCCACTAACAAAAGTGGAAAAAGAAAGAAAATTTATAGAACCGACCACTGTAGTTTGTACAACATTAGTGCCCCAGAAGAGCCATTTCAAATTGTGTACTTGTTTGTGGTTCTGAAAATGGATCAGCTCTTTTTCACTTGTTGGCTAGTTTAAATTGATTTTTTTTTCTTTCCTTTGCTGCTGTCTTGTGTGTTTTTATGTAAGCAGTCCAATGGTTCCCTTGTGTATAGAGGGACACTCTGGAAAGTGTGAGCTTTTCTGCTGAAGGAGAGACAAAGTTGGAGGTAGCTTCTTAGAGAGAGAGTGAGTGAAGGAAAATACGAGAGTTTTTGGAGAGGGAGAGAGAGAGAGAGAAGGTTTCTGGGCCGTCTGTGTCAGTTTTGATACACTGGAGGAAACGCCAGTGGTGTAGGCGTTTTCTCAAGTTTAACACTGATAAAAGAAGACCCTCTTGTTTTTTCTTCTGGCAGAGGATCATAACTTGGATAAATTGTAGGAGAGATTTCAGTTTTTTGGATGTCACTTCTTGAGTCGTTCGTCATTTTGGTTGGTGGGTTCTTGCGCGCAAGCTAAGGAGGAAAGTGCCCATCTTTTTCTTGATCTCTTGTATATTATAACGTTGGTGTTGAGTTAAAGAACCGTACTTTATGATTAAGTTTTCAATTTATGTAGAAGGTGTTTGATTTTAGGGTCTAGTGTTGCATGGTATTTTTTCCATATAGGTTTTGGTGGATTGAATTTGGAAAATTTTGGGATCTAAGAGTTGCAAGCATCTGAAGCCTGCGAGTAGGATTTATTTAGAATGGCAGAGAGAAACCATGAAATTCGATCTTTGGCCTCAACTCCAACATGGTCAGTTGCAACTGTGTTAACAGTATTTGTGGTTGTTTCTTTGATTGTGGAGCGTTCCATTCACCGCCTAAGTAAGGTAAGTTTTGAGTCTTCCATTCCATTTACCTTATTTGAACTTTCTTTAATTGTTTATTGCTTAGTTTCTATTTCAGTTGCGTATCCTGATTGTTAGGCTGTAATGTGAAGTAGGCTTGATTTCTTTCATGAGGCATCAGCCTGCTTTTGAAAATGCATTCTTTTGGTTTGCTTGGTAGAACAAGGATAGTCAAGATGCAGGTCTTCATTGTTGATTGAGCTGCTATGTGTGCATCACTTCTATCAACAATTAAGTTTGACAGATGCATCTGCATTTTTTTTTTTTTGGCTACCTTAGGCTAGATTTAATATTCAAATTTGTATTGGTTTTGACAGCTTTAATGCAGTTTCTCTCATGAAATTGTTTTCTTCTTTTGTTTTAGTGGTTGAAAAAAACTAATCGGAAACCTTTGGTTGCGGCTATGGAGAAAATGAAAGAAGGTACTTAGCCTGTACCCAGTCTCAAGCATTTTAAATCTTTTTTTTTTCTCCTTTTGCTTATCTTGGTGCTTATAATTTATAAATTTTAAAATTTTTGGACTTTTCTTCAGAGTTGATGCTCCTTGGATTCATATCACTCCTTCTAACGGCTACCTCAAGCTCGATAGCCAATATTTGCATTCCATCAAAGTTCTATGACAGTACTTTTGCTCCTTGCACTATGTCTGAGATTGATGAAGAAAAGGAAGATGTTTCTACCCAGAGGCGTGGACTAATGATGCCTCGGAGACTGCTTAATGTGAATGGACTCAATCAGAATATTTGCAAAGAGGCATGTCCTTATCTGTATGTAGTATTTTTGAGAATCATGCTTCAGTGTCATCTGCAGTTTATGCAACATGGATTGTTGCAATGCATTTTATCAATAATGAAGTAGAATCTGTCTGTGATTCTCTAATTCTTTATGTTATGTGTTCTATCTGATTCTTCTGGCTTAAATGCAAAAATTGTATTGTGTGGCAGGGACATGAGCCATTTGTGTCATATGAAGGCCTTGAGCAGTTGCATCGCTTCATCTTTGTTATGGCGATCACACATATATCTTACAGTTGCTTAACAATGTTGCTGGCGATTGTGAAGGTTATAAGTTTTCCAGTTATTCTAGCTGAAATTTGACATTCATGGTTATTTTTCTTTTTGTTAAAGTTGTTTCTTGGTCACAATGTCAAATTCTCTCTTTTCCAAATTAGTTAATTGAATTGCTTAGTGACTGTATTGGGCTGATTGAATTTAAGAAGGCCTATGCATAGTTGCTGAATGAAGTTCAAAGTGTTTCATATTGCACATCTTACTTGTACAAAAGGAAAAGTGGGTAACACATGCTATGGATCAAAAGCAAAAGAGAGAGTTCATCGTTTGGTTTTAAGGGGATTAAGATGCTGCAATGTTTATTTGGTGGAATGAGTTTTATATTTTGTTAACATCTGATTTTTACAATTAGTTGAGTTGATTATCCCCTTTGGGTTGCTTATAAAACTCTGCATAGTACATGAACCTTTCCACCTGACATATTAAAATTTTCTTGTAAAACCTTACATAACTGGATTAGTCATTATCATGTTTAGTAGTTGTTATCCTTACAAGTGCCAGGCTAACCATTCTTGTTGTCAAATATGTTTCTGCTGCCTCAAGGCTTGCATGAGAAAAGATTTGGGACCCACCCATTGTTGTTGGTTTGGGAGGGGAGGTGGGGGTCGGTTCTGTGTAATGCCATATGGAAATCTTTGGGTAATATGTAAAGGTTCATCAAATTCTAATAAGTGGCAAACTGACAATCTTACAATGAATACTCTTGTCACAACCTTTGGCCTTCAAATATAAATATTCATCTTAGAAGTTTCTGAATATCTAGTGAATTTATGTCAAGGAGGCTTTGGTGAGAGGAGCCATCTTGACTTTATAGATATTAGTTTTTTCGTTGTGTGCAGTTAGTTGTATGAGATAACTCCAATTACAAATTTGAAATAATAATTTGGAATGGTTACAAGTTTGGCTGCCTGTGGTGTACTGTTTTGCTTTTGTCAGATTCACAGTTGGAGAGAATGGGAGGACGAGGCTCATATGGACCGTCATGATGCATTAACAGGTAGTGTTCTAACAATTTATCTTTTCTGGTTAATTTAGTTACAGGCAGATTGCTTCTTTGTTGACTTCACCCTGGACTGTATGCCTGAGATTCTTGTTTAATCCCTTTTCAGAATTTCAACTGCTGAAGTTATTTTTATATACAGAAGTTTTTTAGATGCTCATGAGGACAGATTGAGCTATTTTCTAGCTGATTTGTTCAAGAAAGAAAAAGAATTTTCAGGGAAGGGTTTAAAGCAGATGGGCAGAACTTGTAGGGGCCATTTGTTAGTTCTTTTTCAATATTAGATGGATGGTCTGCTTAAACTAGGTCAAAATTAAATTTTTGCAGGGAAAGACCTAGTTTACAGTCATTATTATTTTAGAGTGATTTACTTTTTCAGTTGAATTCTTGTGCAAGCGGTCATTCTGATGAGAGAGCATTGATCAAACTTTTTTAGGCATCAGTGTCATAATTGCTTCTCTCTGTATCCAATGCACTTCAGTTTAGTTATAGTACTCATCAAGTCAACAAGCATTACAATATGCTGGGAAACCATGATGATACATTCATTCCACATCAAAGTGCAGATTTACTACTTTGAAGTTGAAGAAACAGAAATAATTATTTGGAATTCTATCATGTAACAGATATCACAAGAGAAGAAACATTTCGAAGGCAAACAACCTTTGTCAGATACCATGCATCAAATCCTCTAGCAAGGAATAGCTTTCTTATTTGGGTGGTACATGCAACATTCTCTCTGTCTCACTCTTCATTACATTCCCTTTCTTTCTTTTTCTCGCTTTGTATGTGTGTGTGGGTGGGCAGGTGGGTGAAGTTCTTGTTTATGTTTTTGCACTTGAACTTTCTCAATTTTCCCCTTCCCTTTCCATTGACTGAAGATGTGCAAGAATCTATTATATTTCCATGGACAGTTTATTTTTGGTCTGAATGATAATTTCCATTGACATTGCTGGTTTTTGACAAATTGCAGACTTGCTTCTTCCGGCAATTTGGTCGCTCTGTGGTTCGCACAGACTACCTTACTCTCCGCAAGGGCTTCATCTTGGTATGCTGAATTCCCATTTGTTTGTGCCTCAAGTAACTATGTTTCCTTGCATACGTATAGAATTCATACATATGTTCTTACCTACACACATGTTCAGACCTGCACAAACACACATGCAGATGTTAGTTTCCATGGACTCTTCATGAGACAGGTTTATTTCTACTCTTTTTAAAAATTCAGTCTTAGCCATTCTGTTTCTTTAACTAAATCTGGTGATAGTATTTGCATGTCAGCAAGGCCTGCTTCATGGTAGAGTAAGCCCTACTCTAGGATCAAGGATATTTTGTATGGCTATGTTTAAGAGAATTTTTTAAGTAACAAGTGAGTTATTTCACATTTCATATTTGATTTTTCATAAATAGAACTGTATAGAAGGAAGCTTTAATCCTCACTTCTATGATTAGGCCTACCATAAAATGCAAATTGGCCTTTCCTTTAGAAAAGGCAATGCGGGTTCTGTAACCTTGGATTTAAGCTCATATCCAATTGGTCACATATGGGTAAGGAGATGCACTAAGATAAAAAAATTATACCAAGAATAGAAATGCAACCTCATCTGGGGAAAGAAACAAGAAAAAATTCAAGGACCTTTAAGGGAATCATATACACTCTAATGCCTTAAATGTAAGTAAGATAATTTGTTCAACCAAGAATTCCTTTAAAGGAAGTCTCTGTGTTCAAACCATCTGACCATGTGAAGCTGGCCTTTATTGTGCATGTTAGTTACAGTGTTGCAACTTACAAATACGTAACCTTTTTAACTTCATGGCAGAACCACAACCTCCGACTGAAATATGATTTTCATAGCTATATGATTCGATCTATGGAAGAAGAATTCCAACGGATAGTTGGTGTGAGGTAAATGTTGTCTTTATGTTGTTACTTGCATCAGATCCAAGTTCAGCCCTTGAGTACTCTGTCTGTGATGGGATACTGGGGCAAATAGCTGGCTAACATGCCAATTTTTTCAATGAATTGCAGTGGTCCATTGTGGGGATTTGTTGTTGCTTTTATGCTGTTTAATGTGAAAGGTATGACACTTCTGGTACAAACAAGGGTTTGAATTCTTATTTTGCACTTCATAAAATTGGATCTTTGTGCTTTAACGGACATACGTCAATACTTTCATCTTGACTTTCTCTGTAAATTTGCTCTGATGATGAATTCAGATTTGACTTCTCATCTTATATGTTGACTATTGCATGATAAATTTATGCGAGTTTCATACTCATTACACTTATAGTTCTTTGGTGTCGTATCTTGATACAGGTTCTAACCTCTATTTTTGGATAGCAATTATTCCCATCACTGTGAGTATTGGTTTTGTGGAGTTATGGATTTATCAGTCACATTTTTTGAAAATGTAAAATGTAGGCAGAGGGTCAGTGGTCAGTGTTTTTAAACATGAAAAGAAGCTTTAAAGGCTTGTTATATCTTACAACCAACAAATTCTGTATGTAGGGTGGATAGTTGATAGGCTTGACATGGAGTGATCTGTAGAGAATAATTAGTTATCTTTTTAAGCAGATCATTGATGAATTATTCTGATATCCCATGTCCATGGACAGCTTGTTCTTCTTGTGGGTGCAAAGCTACAGCATGTCATTGCAACCTTGGCATTGGAGAACACTGGCATTGCTGGATACTTTCCAGGAGCAAAACTAAAACCTCGAGATGATCTGTTCTGGTTCAAGAAGCCAGAGCTGTTGCTGTCTCTTATCCATTTTATTCTGTTTCAGGTCAGTGGTGCTCATCATGAGCTGTTGCTGAATTGGTAACATCTAGTGCAGTGGTTGATCCATTGAGTGGCAGAACTGAACATGTGTTCTCTTTACTTATATTTTTTTTACCTTTTCTGTGAACTCATTGCAGAATGCATTTGAGTTGGCTTCATTCTTTTGGTTCTGGGTAACGCCTCTTCTGTGGCTGGATTTGTATTCATTGGACCATGAATATTTGGTTTTGTAGAAATAAAACTCTCTCTCTCTCTCTCTCTCTCACACACACACACACACACACACACACACACACACAATACTGGGTTTGTGTTACTTTAATTTTTGAAAGTTCTAAAGCACTTAATCAAAGATCACATATCTCTGGGAATATAGTAAGAAGAAATAAGAAACAAACTTTCTTGCTTTCTTTTCTTTGCAGAATATTGGATTTGTGCATTTTTATTAACCTTCCTTTTGTTGGTTATATACAGTGGCAATTTGGGTACAATTCCTGCTTTATAAGGAATCATTTGCTGGTGTATATACGACTTATTTTGGGGTATACGTGTGTTTCAACTGCTTGTGTTTTCAATGTTTATTGGCAGTTTCGTTGACTCTTGTGCCTTATTTTCTAGGTTTGCTGGGCAGTTCCTGTGCAGCTACAGCACCTTGCCTCTATATGCACTGGTGACACAGGTATCATGCACATTTATTCTTAGGAATGCACTTGTAGGATTCTTCATAGTCAAAAGATCAGTCATACACAATTGAGCTACCATATGATTGTGCTTGCAAGCTGTTTGATCAATCAGCTATGGATTTACTACAAATTGTTTGGTAATATATTTATTAACTGTCAATGGCACTGTCCAGTTTGAAGGAAAGTAGCTATCCTAGTTATGTATCCAACTGGTAGGTTTAAGGGACGAAAAATCTCCTAGCACACTTAGTGGCCCATATATAATATAATACAGGAAGCTGTAAATGATGACTCTGAATGTAGATGTTATGGATTTTTATTTTTTTTGGTCAGGATGCAAGCCTAACACAATGGCAAGAAAAATAGATATTACAGAGTCACAGATTGTTGTTGATTCCACTCATGTCTTCCAAAACAATTTGGAACTAATTATGTGGTAGTTGCTCCAAGTAGTGGACACCTAGGTCTTGAGTGAAGGCTTCGTTTGATAGCCAATCAGCCAACCTGTTTCCCTGTCACTGGTGGGATAACATAAGTATGGATATAACGTTCCTGTAGATGTGCGAATTTGTTCTCATAGAGCCCTTCAATCACTCAAGGACTGGGAACCAGGGCATCTTCTCCCTTTGTGTTGAATGACCACCTTGCCAAGAATTAGCTGCCAATTCATTTTGCTGTCGTTTGGTAGATCAGTTTAACTTACCAAAATAATTATTGCAAGCCATTGATTAAATTTGTTTTTATTTGGTAAGGTCTTATTATGCCGAGTCACTGACTGTTTAAGTAAGGAAATTTTCTTTTCATGTTTTCTAACTGTTACTATGTGATCCATGCATATTTGGTTTTTCTAGATGGGGACAAACTATAAAGCGGCACTAATTCCTCTAAGGATAAGGGAAACAATCCATGGGTGGGGAAAGGCAGCTAGGAGGAAGAGAAGGCATGGACACTTCATGGATGATTCTACCATCCACACAGACACAAGCACAGTGATGTCGCTTGAGGAAGATGATAACCTGATGCTTGATATTCCTGAGAACACCAATGGTACAGGCACTGAAATTGAGTTAGAGCCAGCTTCTAATACAAGTCCTGCACCAGTCACTGATGAAAATTCAAGTAGGGTTAATACTCCTCTCCTTCGACCATCAGCTTCTGTTTCTTCACCAGGAAAATTGGATGTTTTTGTGGATTATGTTCCTAGATCATCTTCCATGCCAACTAGAAGAGATTGAAGGTAGCATACAGGGTTTATACATCAAAAGATTTATGTAAATCCATGTAGTACTCATAGGGATAATGTATAAATACAATACAAAGAAAAGGGCAGAAAGTGCTAGAATTAGCTTATGCAAGAACTTGTCTGAATTCCCTTTTCCTCTGTACCGGTTTCATGAGCCAAGTGGGGAATCATGGTATACTCTCAGGCTTCAAGTAGTAGCATGAGTAGGGAGAAACAGGAAAATCTAAAACATGAGCCTTTTCTTTCTTTCCTTTTTCCTCCCCTGTTGTTGATAATGTTTCAGCAATGTTGTAACATCTTTTTGGGTTTTAGAATGTTAACTCAGTAACATAGAAACAAAACTACTGGCTGATAAATCCTTAGCTCATTGTCAACATCTGCCAGAAGAGGAAGTCAAAAGTATATTTGTTTATTTTGTTTCCGTGGAGCCATCATTAATCACATCACAAAACTAATCTTCCAAATGCATGGTTTGCTTTAGAGGAAGTCAATACCATTTCTTTGCTAAAGGTGGCACGGGCTAGTCCTAGGAGCCTTATGAAGGCTACAGGAAATGATATCAGTATGACAAAAAGGAATTGGAGGTAACCCCACTAGATATAGTGGCTATTCTCCCTCTTCTCCCCAGTACATTATTATTATTATTATTATTATTATTATCTTATTGTTAATTAAGGCCATTTCTATTTTCCACCTTTTTAGCTTTCTTACATTGTCCTTAGGGAGATTGAATTGTGAGTTTGGAGAATATAAGCATGTCGCACAAAACTTCATGAGATGGACGTGATAGGACACCCGAAGTAGTTGTCTTATTTTGTAGTTAATTTAGCAAAAGAAGACGTAACAGCTTTCTAATAATGTTATTAAACAAGATACAGGATTGCAACTTCTTTGACATACGATAATTGATAAGGATATTCGATCAGTACTGTCTTCTAACAAATGCACAGAGGGAATATATGTTAAGATCATATTAGAAAGCACAAATTATTTTAATTAAATCATATCGCTTAATAGTGGAGCGCCTCAGCATGCGCCTAAGCTCACCCATCCAGGTGGTATAGGCAAGGCATATTGAAAAGGAACTTTTCTACAAACCACGCTGCTTGATTTGCAATGGCAACATAGTGAGGGTTTGAGCTATGTATTTGGAGAGCTTTGTGACAAGTGAGCCAACCTGCATCAGTTAGTTCCTGAAATCTAAAGTCATGTTTCTCATGTGATAAGGAAATTATTGCTGCTTTTGGGAGAGTACCCTTCGGCTAGCACCAACAATATATGTAGCTCAATTCCAGCATGAAAGAACAATTTTCAGCGGCCCCATATGTAGCAATTGGATAAAGTGGACAAATACCAAAGACTGGTGCCAGGGCTGTTAATACCATATTGGCAAGAGTGGCTTCAAGCAAGTCTTCTCTTTTGTATTTGTTAATGATAGCCAGCCATCATCTACAAACATGCTTGCACTGTATCCGATCCTTAAAACCAAATAAATTCAACTAGTTCCTCCTTCATAACAGAAAGATGTGTCAAAAAAATGGGAGAAGATCAGTTACGCAAACAAGAACCCCATTTGTATGTCAAACAGGGAAAGCTGGTTTGGAAAAATATCACAGCGAGTTTATTGATGTCTAGGCATGTTGACTTTTAAACATTCTCACCACTCCCTGCCTCCGCTTCTGCAGCACTTAAACTTTCGGCCATCATTCTCTCTCTGTTTTTGGCCTGTCTGTCTACAGCAACCATATAAAGACCTAAACAAGCACAGAAACTATCAGGAAGAGAGCAAACTGTTAGAAAAACAGTAGGTCCTGAGGGGACTACCCCAATATTCTAATGGCTAAATGATCTGCCATAAGAAAAGATTTTACAGGATAGAACCACCAAGTTAAAACTTGAAATGCAGAGACATACCAACTGCACTTCCAATAGCACACATCCAAAGAATTCTCATTGACCATTTATCCCCAATAACTCCTCCGATTCCCATGCCTGGCCACAAAAATCATTAGCACAACTATGTAATTGTTGATATCAGAGTAAAATGGTAGAGGAGCAGGGATTTTTTTTGTCAGAAATGGTTTATCAGCATCATGATATACATGGCTTTAGGAAATTGAGGGAAAATAGAATCTATATAAAGAAGAACAAACAAAAAGATTCCCAACTATGCCTCTGTCAAGTCAGATCAGTAATGAAGGCAAGAAAGACAAGAAACAGACATGAGAATCAAGGGAGCTGTCAAGCATTTCAAGCTATCACATGACCGGTGGTGAAGGATTAACCAACAATGTACCTCAAGGTCATCAACTACTAAAAGACAACCAACCTAAGCATCAGTTTGATGCTCAATTTTCAAAATATGTAATTTTCAGAAAAGATTCACTTGCTCAAACCATTCTGCAAATTCAACTAGTATACACTGCATACCAGTGTGAATGTCTCCAATTGCATTCTTTCTTAAATGGTTAAGAAAATAATGTCATACAAAATCAATTTGACACTCTAGATGCTTAAAAAGATTCAAGAGCAGAATTTTTAACCTTATATCTACAAAGAACTGTCATACAAGGAACTCAATCAACACAGAGATTTTTCTTCTTTGAATTAAATTCCTAATTCAACTGCCTGCACAAATATATATATATATATATATAAATTGCAGCTAAGTACCATGAAGCTGTATCTAAGGTGTAAATAAGCCATAAAACCTCATCCATTCAATTTAGCAACCCAGTCTGGTAAAGTATAAAAGGGCCACAGCCATGCATACGATTGCATACAAGTTAACTAGATGAACCACCTACCATTGGGAAGAAGTAAAAGCTAATGATATGCCACTAATCATGAATCATTCATCTACCAATCTACATGTTCAAACTGAAAAAATCCCAATCATCCCTAGTGATGGCAATGGGGTGGGGGCAAAAAGTGACATCCTGATAC
The DNA here is from genome assembly GCA_021464305.1 of Kandelia obovata. NCBI lineage: Eukaryota > Viridiplantae > Streptophyta > Magnoliopsida > Malpighiales > Rhizophoraceae > Kandelia > Kandelia obovata. The sequence continues at coordinate 9,161,196 of CM038478.1, read as the reverse complement.
CTGACCCTAATTCAAAAATGCCCCCATCTCGAACTTGTTCTGGTTTGCAAAAAAAATGTAAGTCCGAATTCTCAATAAACCAAATAAAAGAAGAAAAACTACTTAAGCAACTAGAAAACTAATGTTGCAACAAATTAGAAATAAACCTGTCAAGAACACCTTCTAAGGTAAGATTATCAATTATGAATCCAATTAGAAAAGGGGGCAAACCCCAAAAACATGGCTTTTGCTTTTTGTTTTTTTTTTTTTTTTGGGGGGGGGGGGGGGAAGAGGAAGGGGTAGGAAAGAAAATGGGCAAAGACAAAGGCTCTACAATCAAAGTTCAGCTTCACAGGTGAACATTGTTCATGAAGCGTTTATCCATGCAGCAAAGAAAAGAAACTTATTCCTACAGAAATAATAAAAGGGTAAAAACCCATAAAGAAAACCCAAGAGTCCAGCATTCCAAACCCTACCCAAGAAGCAATCAAATAAGTACACAGTCAGGCGCAATATTAGGCAATACCATGAAAAACCAAGACAGAGAAATCAAAGAAAAACTAAAGTCATAAACTTCAAAAAGTGAATGCTTGAATTTCAAAATTATGAATAACACCCCATACTCGTCTCCCTTTGATTTCAAGACATTTCGGATTATTCATGGTCTCCAGTAAACTCCCTTTGACTACACTACCGTCTGAGGGCAGAACCCACAGGACGGGATCCTATTACCATCCTTGATCATGTCCACAGCCTCAAAAAAACACATCCGCCTCCAATTTTAGCCAACAAGAAACACTATAATTCCAAACAGGCCATCAGCAGCCACTTTCAATATCAAGCAAGAGCAGCACACATGCAAATGGAAATCATCTCCAACATCCACGATGTGTGAGGACTAAAGCCATAGCTGATTCCACTAAACATATATATATATATATATATAAATAGCTTTAACTCCCATAAAGAATTCAAGAAACAGCAACCCCAGATTCTATTCAGCCAGCAACAAAATTGAACAAAACCCAATTAGCAACCAATTAAATCATTATCCATAATACAGAATGGAGCAAAGAACGAACAATGGAGTAAAAATTTTGCAAGGACCCTGATTTATCATAAACTTTTACAGAGACAGATACATGTAGAAAAGGGTGTACCTTTAGAGACTGATTTGATAACCGGTAGCCAATGCGATAGAGAAAAAAAATTCTTGTGAACGTACTTAGAGCCATTCAATGGGAACATGAAATTATCGTAGAATGGGCCTTAAAGCCCAGTACCAAGGTTTTGGATGTGGGCAAAGAACCCAAGCAGTTCTCCTTGTCCCAAACAGAAACAGAGTAGAAAAAAATCTACACCTCAAAGGTAAAATTGAATATTCAAAATTAAATTTTCTCTCTTTCTGTTTTTTTTTTCTCAGCTCTTTCCTTAATCCTTTGAATTAGTGCACGAAATATTTTTCAACTTTCCTTGATTGATTTCATTGTTTAATTAATATAATATTTTTTTTCTCCCTCCAAATTTCTGGGTTTTTTTTTTATTTTAATTATTCTAAAAGATAGTCCATTCTGTTGCCTTGCCTGCCTTAGTTTCTTTCAATGGTCAACAAGTCATGACCACCCAGAAAGAATTTTTGTAATTGTATTGGATGATGAATTAATACATGTTCCTTTTGTCCTGAAATTTTTTTTTTGGTTTTTTGTTTTGAAGGGGAAACAAAACAAAATGCTCTGATGAATTGGTGCTGGAAATTCTCTACAAGCTGCCTGTGAAAACCCTTGTGCGATGCACCTGTGTGTGCAAGTCATGGTGGCATTCTGTAATCAGAAGCCCTGCATTTATTTTGACCCATCTCAGCAGTATAGCCAAGGATCCCCTGCTCCTTGTTCGCGTATTAACACATTAAGATTTGGTTCCCGTCTTCATTAATGGAAGAGTGTATTGGTTAGTATACCAGGATGGTTGTGTCAGTTTCCAAATTCTGGAGTTCAATTTGGCTGATCAGTCCTTCTGCAAGATTCCGTCACCTGCTTCTTAGTATGTTCTGGCATCATCTTTGATGCTGTATCAAGATTCCTCGATTGCTATGGCTACCCTGCCGGGCCTTGGAGACATATTGGTGATGACAAGAAGAGAATGTGGTTCGTCATCATGGAGCTCGTTTTCGTTCAGAGCCAAAATAAAAAAAACCATATTTAGCACAAGTAAGACGCCACAAGTGATGAAGAGTATGGTAAATAGTTAGAACTACTTCTGCAGCCTGCAAAGTAAGGTATAATAAAGTCAATTGCATCACCGCATTTGGTTTTAGCAATTCCTTGCAGCTGTGCAGGCTGGCTGCCCTTCATCTAATGGTTTTCATCTTCGTTTATTCAATTGAACCCTTTGAAATCTATCAAAAATAATTGGAACTCTGGTTTTCTTTTCTTTCATGTATTAATAATGAACTCTCAGAGAAGTAAGTCTCTTGATACGCTGATATGTGATTTTTGCATGGAAATCAAACCTTACCATTACACAAAGATTTGCCTGCCTTTCAATTATGTAAACTATGAATGAATTATACAAATTACATGTTATTTTGGGTATCGAGCATGAATTTTAGCCATGCATATTTGACCAAAGTCATTAAAAAATAAATTAATTTGGCTTTAAGTGTATCACTTTGCAATCTCACGGTGTCTTTGTTTGGATCTGCTACAGCGTCATTAATCATGTTTTATAGTCTCTATGATTGTTGAGAAATCTTTGTTTCTACTTGTACTTCACCCTCGTAGTGTACTAGTAGTACAACCTTCAAATTGTAGTTTCTTTTAAAGACCAAGCAACAACATTCCAATGGCAACAAAACTGCCAAACGAACCAAAACTCAAAATGGAAATTCGACAGTAATCAAAGAATGTCTTTACTTCATTTACATATGAAACTGATACAAAAGGAAAGATCTCATGACTTGTGTCTCCTCCAAACTCCCTATGCCACTATAATATCTTCTCATTATATCTATTTGTAACTTTATGCACAAACCTAAAAAATGATATCAAAACACGATGAGACACAGAACAATACAGCAAAGAAGAAAGATAGTTACCCCGATGAAGAGACATTTAGCTGCATTTCCTGCCTCCTCATCCTAGGACTGTTATTCCCTATGAGAGAGTAAGAATTTGGTTGAGAATAAGCAAGCAAACTGGGGTTTGAGGTCCCCAGGATCCTTCCAAAAACCAGCTCTGCAACTGTTCCAATCATCAGATTGAAGAAACTTGTCAAAGCTGTACTGCCAAAATTTGACGAAGCCATAGTTGCATAACCTCCATAAGGGTGAGGGAAATACTGCTGGTGATGAAATGGCTGCGGTTGTGAGTGGAAAGCATGATGTTGGAATTGCTGACTTTGCTGGGGATCACTGCTAATTGTTAGGTTGAGCCCAGAAGGACAAGTCCTATTAGGCACAAATAGGTCCCTTGAGGCTTTCTTTCCTTCTGATCCAGATGGTGGTGTCCCACGACCATAAAGCAGAACCACTGAGTCTAAGGAGATGCCAGCCTTGCAGACAGGGCAGGTTGGCTGTTGTGGGACAGCACCATTGGAGGAGCTACAGATATGGACTCACTTGTATATGCATGGCCAGCAGTACAGATGCCCACAGAGGGTACAAGGAACCAGTGTCAAGTGCTGAGTCTAAGCATATATTGCAATCAAAGGAACCAGTGTCGTTATCTGAAACTTCTCTTGGGGACCAGACAGATTTCCATTTCTGCATAAGGCTAACATTTTCCTCTGATTCAAAGGGTGTCTCGTTCTCAAAGAAGTTTTCTTCCATAGCCATGTGCTCTGTTTCAAAAATAAAATCCTTTAGTTTACAAAGGAAAATGGATTAAACAATAATCCAACACAAATGTGTAAGCTGGCATTCCCAATGCATTTTTATAAAGGTGAGAGGTGGAAATATAAACAAACCGAAACAACCCATCAATATTCAAAATAACAGAAGTGAGGAAGTTTTACCAGATAACAATAAAAGCAATTATATGAAATCAACTAAATTGTAAGTTTGAGGCAAATATCCAAAGAGTTATCTAAACACATATAATATATCAAGGAAACTTTAGCTGCAAGTAGAAGTGGTCAAACTTCAAAAGAAATGACAACATGGCAGCAGCTTTCTGATTAATATCAGTTTGACCAAATCGGAAGAAAGGCAAAATTTCCTGAACCAACCCATGACTAAAGAAGAGCCTTCACCATCATTTCAGCACCCAGACAAACAGGTCCAAGTAATGATCACTTAAATTTTAACACAATCATCAATGTTGGACACCTAATACTTCCTCCTCCACAACCATAAACCAGAAGATACATTCCCAGTCTTCATAAAAGATGTGTATGAGGCTTGGACTCCCTACCCAGAGCTTTTACGCCAATTTCAAAATCATCAGTTGGTGTAAAAAAGTTGGATCAACACATTTAATGTTTTCTAACATTTAGAAGCGTCAAATAAGGACAATATGATTCAGATATATCATAGTTGCAATGCAGCAAATAATCATTGTAGGACCTAATTCAAAGTCCATAAGTAATATTACACCATCAAAACACAACAGCTAGACTTCACTTCCTCACATGAAAATGAGGCTTAGCATTCCCCAATTTAAGAGGAGGTCAAATCCACTTCCCATCAAGTTCTTTTGAAATTTTTGTCAAATTAACTAAGCTGAGAAAGCTCACACCCCACACCCCACACCTAGAGGCTAATTCCAATAATTTCACCCTTCAACATCCAAATTTTCCTCTTTTAGAACTGAAAATGGGCCCCTTAAGGAACATAGTAGGTATATTTCCTATGTAGAAAACCCAAATATCATGAATTGAGTAGTAACCAGTTAGAACATAAGAGCTTAGTCAGGCAGACAGATCTAAGAAGCATGACATAGCAGAAGTTTGCCGTGCCAAAAAGAACATCTAAATATTTCATACCATAATAAGTACCGGCTACATTCATCAGTTTGTCATTCTGCTATTTGTGTCACTTTCATCACACAAATTCCATAACATCAGCATATGGCTATAATTTCAAGGTCAAAGCAGTTATAAATATTATGACCACGATGATTCAAAATAGACAAATAACAATTAGCCAATAAGAAAGGGACTCAGATGAGTAAGGAAACCATCATATCTAAGCCATGTAACCACCAACAACAAGTTGGGCAGTAATCTGGCATAAGATCATCAGTCACATAACTTCTTCATTGTCCTTGAACTTCTCATCTAAAAAGCAAAACTTGGCTGGTTAAAAGTATTTTGTGCAATGTAATTGCATACTAATTCACCTTCAGATGCAAATTCATTGGTCAGAACTCATAGAAAACTAGCCCTAAATGTGAATAACATGATAGTTAGCCCCAAAATACTCAAAACACCACCTTTCATTAACAAACAGATAATCCACCTAAATGTAGCATATAAATTATGCAAAAAAGAAAGAAAAAAAAGAGCATTGATTAGATATTTAATCAAGTAGGCAATGGTTAATCATATAATAAAAGTGGGAAAATGGAAAAAAAAAAAAGTATGCAAGCAGGTATAAAGAAGAAACAAGATTCAATTTTTCTTCTTTTTTGGGTACTTCTATGAATCCCAAAACAATTGAAGGTCCAAACAATTCCATGCAATGCATCAAGGACCAATTGAACTGATAAACTGATACAATGTAAACATGAGGAAAGGAAAAAGTACCCAAAAGAAGAAGAAGAAAATAAAAAGCAACAAACAAATAAACAAATAAAAATTTCACCCCAAAAAAAAAATTGGTGAAAACTTAAGGTCCCAATCACGAACTATCTTCATAATTGATAAATCAAACACAAAATCACACAAAAAAACGAAACCCAGAAGGACTCAAATTTCAAGAAAAAAAAACAAATGATAATAGCGATAACAATAACAATTAACAATAATAATAATAACCCCTGTCTCTTATACACATCTAGATGTGTATAAGAGACAGGGGTTATTATTATTATTGTTAATTGTTATTGTTATCGCTATTATCATTTGTCTGTCTCTTATACACATCTAGATGTGTATAAGAGACAGACAAATGATAATAGCGATAACAATAACAATTAACAATAATAATAACCCCAAATCAACGCAAGAAATATGTACTTGAGATAGAAAAATCATTACCTCAAATCGGATCAAACTGAATAATAATAAAAAAAAGACATAAACCAAGCAAGAGAGAGAGAGCGCGCGCGCGTTAACGTGGCCTAGTATATAACCATTGATGAGGACTTCATTGTAAGTTTTGGTAAAGTTACATATATAAAATAAATTTGGCTATTTAATTCTTAAATACACCAATTAAGAAAATAATTTAATTAGTAATTTAAATAAATAAATAAATAAATAAATATATATATATATATATTAATAATATAAATTTGGGTTGTGCACTGTCGCCTCATTTTGATATAAAATAAATTTATATATTTTAACATTCAAGTCAAATATAGAAGATATTCATTTAAGTTCAATATTTCTTTTCATAAAGAAAATTAAATAAGAATATTTATTTTTTCGTTGTAAAAAAAAAAACCAAAAATACTTAAAATTTTAGTTTAATTTATTATTATTATTTTTTTAAGTAAAATTTTGATAAGTTATAATAAAAAAACCAGCGGACCCCATATGCATTCAGCTATGTTCAATACTCTCTGTACATAGAACAGAGATAGTGTAGTATCAGATTCGTTCTTACCATATTATCCTGTCAGATTAATCTGGTGATTGTCTTTGAACAATTTCATCGACTTTTGGAGAATAAAAGGCACATACGTATACATCAAATTGGACAGATAACGCATCCCATGAGAAGCTAAAAGTTACTAAACCTATTTCAAGAAACACTATAAAATCCCAAGCACAAAGATAGAGTCAGCTGTGATTGTCACCAACATGGGTGTAGAAAACCCATCTATTTTTAACCCCAAATTGCCTTAAGTATCTTTATCCACGTGTCGATTAAAATGTTGAATCCCCAATGCAACCAGGCACACGTTAGACACACTGAATAGAGGAGCATGAACAAGCTTTGTGGAACCTTTCCAGACTTTACATACATATAAACATAGCCCATTCTACGACATGCATGGATACAGTCCTATCATTGTTTTAACAAAGAGTTTTACTCAGGCAGCTCAAACCCGTGAATTTTAAGTCAAAATAGAGTAATCTTACCTTATATCAAAACTTGTCTTTCTAAAGCATGCGAATCACAGCAAATTAATCAGGATGCCGGACGAAATTGTACCATTGTCAAACATTGGGCATCCCTTGCAGACAATCAATTTAAACAGGAAACATGGGACTTCTTCCAATGTTATTGTCAGAAGCCTTTGCCAGTATTTAAGGTTGGACTTTGCCACCAAAGAACCTGTCTTTACATGGGCATCTCTCACTAATTGACATGATACATCAAGCAACTAAACATGGACCATTTCCTCAACTACTCAATATTTTAGCTTCATCACATTGCATCAAATTCATAGGCCCTCAGTGTGACCAAGATGTTAAATAGAAATGTAATATAATCTGCTAACCTCTTAATACACACGAACAAACTAGCGAACAAGTTGCTAAAGTATATGCATGGACAGCTAATGTTATCAAAGATAACAGAAAATACACCTGCCCTAAGAAACTATACATGGCAGATAACAGTTTATTTTGGGACACCTGGAACTGGGGCATGGGAAGCTAAAGTGAACAATAAATTTGAGGATAAGTTTAATTCCCATAAATTCTTTCCTCGCTTACCACATTTACAAGAATTTCTCTATGCTTGTTGTTAGAGTACTTTTGGGAACTGCACCAATAATTGCATCCTTTTTCTCACCATTCTTGAAAATCATTACAGTTGGGATGCTCCGTATCCCATATCTGGTTGCAGTGGAAGGACTCTCATCGGTATTAAGTTTGTAGCATTTAAGCTTTCCAGCATATTGCTTTGCCAGTTCATCGATCATGGGGTGGATCATACGACATGGGCCACACCATGGAGCCCAGAATTCAACCAGAACAGGAGATTCAGATTTGAGAATAAGTGAGTCCCAGTTCTTATCAGTAACAGGAGCAACTGCAGTTTTTAGGCAATAAAAGGATTTTTGAATTGTTAAACTCACTATAAGTTAACAGTAGAGATAGATGCACCAAAACATATCAATGAAGACGAATATGCAAAACAAGGTCGGCAAGTGAAGATAAAAGTGTTTTAGTCTATTAAAGTGAGCAATGGCAATGCACCGAAAAAGAAAAAAAAAAAAGAAGTGAAGAAATGGCATAAAACACACATTTCTATGCATCTGAAATACAGGATCTCGTCAACTTCAAATTAGGAATTTCATCAATCTTGAAAAAATTAAGGTTCTATATTTGTGCACCTAAAATTCCACAAGACTGAACTTTCATTGAAATTCTAGCTTCATGCTTCATCAATAAATCCTGTTTCTACCATCAGCTTTGCTGTTTCACACGAGCTTTATATTGTTGCTAGCATCCCAACTAAAAGACATCACACTGATGCACCACCTTATCATTCTTCATGCTCAGATGAATTATTACAAGAAGCAATTACTCATACAAATTATAACCAAAACATGTGATTAATCTGTCGTATTTTGCACCCATTCATTGATATCCTCAATCTGATATTTTTGATATACATCAAACACTATCACAATCTTCTTCTTCCTGTCTCTTATACACATCTAGATGTGTATAAGAGACAGCTATCACAATCTTCTTCTTCTTCTTCTCTTTTTCTCCCAACTACTACCTTCATTCAGGCAATCATTCAACATTTTCTTTTAAAAAAAATACCCAATCGAGCAGATATGCTATTCAATCATTTCAGATTTACAAAACCATAAAATCTCAATGACCACCATTAGTTAAGACATGTCACTAATCAGTAGTAGGCCAAAAAAAAAAAAAAAGACATTAAGTTTAACAGATTTTACAAAGCAATTTTTAGAATCTATTGGCTTAGGTAAACTTCAACATCTAAAGTTCAAATTTCAACATAAACTGCTCATAATTAATCAACCAATTAGGTTAAATTTATGCGAACAAACTCAGAATACTTCAAGTTCACACTCTCTACTATCTGCAAAGAACTCTAGAAACAATATAAAGCACCAAAAAAAAAAAAGCAATTTTAAAGAAGAAAGAGAGAGAGAGTGAGAGAGAGAGAGAGCGAGACCTTCGAGGGAGGTAGTCTTTTGAGCCTCGCAAACGATGCGGGCACCACGAGGGAGATAGGAGCGACTAAGCGATCCAAACGAGGGAGTGGAGGAGGAGACTAGCCTCACCACCATGAGGCCTCTGGCCTCCGGCAGCCTAACCGATCTCCGGCCGGTAGGGGAAGTCGAAGGGGCCGAAGCAGTAATCGGTGAAACAGCAGGAAGATGAGTCGGGACGGCGGAGGCGCAGCGAGGTACGGCAAGTGATTCGAGCACAGTGGCCATAAGGACGCGGGCGTGTATGGTTGAGTGGCTAAGAATTGACTTCTGATGTTGGGTGGCGCGTTTGGGAGTTTATGGGCTCAGTGGGCTGCTGTTGATCGTATCGGTACTTATAGCACTATCAACTCTTAACATTGATAAATAATTATGCAAACAAATTAATGCATTCCTTCAAAACGTAATAATTCGATTTGATGAGAATTTATTTAAATTTATTCAATTATTAAAGAGTGTTGAGTGTTTATTGTTAATATTTATTTATAAAAATTATTTTAATTGTATGTATATTATATATTTTAATAAAATAACTTAAAAGAAAAAAAAAAGTGTGAATTTCACCCGTCACGTCAGCCATACCAAAAGTTAAAACCACAAAAAATAATAATATTACGAGAACATTACAGCTGAGCAATAAAGTCTTAAGTTTAAATTTTAATTAAAATATTTGATAAAATTAAATATATATTTTTATCATTATTAGTTTTTTTTTTTCATTTTAAGCCACAAAAAATAGTAATTAACTCCACAACCAACATGTTAATCTCATTACCACAAAACAGACACAACCAATACAGTACAAGAAAGAACATCTTTCGTGCACAATCAACACAGACACAACCCCATCACCATGGATTTGCTGAACAAGAAACAACATCACAGTTTCATGAGGTTAGAAAACCAAAATGGGTTTTTTTTTTCTAAAGCTTATAATGTGCAATCCATTATAGAAAACCATTATAATGTGCAATCCATTTATACAACGACTTGAGACTAGTTTTTTTCTTGCTTGCATACACCTTCCTGGTGTATTGTATTGTACCTTCAGGCCTTTTTCCTCAGGCTCTTACTGCATTCAAAGATTCTTGACACAATCTTGTCAATGGCCCTCCAGTGTCTCTCCCTCCATTGCTTCTTCATCAGGTACAAAACACCAAAATATCCCCCAAAGCCAACTGCATAGCCAATGGTTATAATTCCATAGAATAACACTCTTTCACTGCTATCATTTGCATTGGATTCTTCACTAGGGAAGGAAGCAACATTGGTGCTGCAATTTATGGCACCAGGAGCACCACACAGATACTCATTTCCAATATAACCTGAACCATCTCCATACAATGTGTCGAACCGGCTCCCTGATGGTATTTTCCCACTCAAACTGTTGTAGGACAAGTTCATCACGGCTAGAGAGTCTAGCAAATTTATGGTGGTTGGGATTTCTCCGCTCAAGTTGTTGAAGCTAAGGTCTAGAGATTCCAAGCCACTCATGTTTCCTATGTCGCTTGGAATTGTCTCGCTTATCCAATTATGCGACAGGTTGAGCATTGCAAGCCCCCGTAGCAGTCCTATTTCCTGTGGAATACTTCCTGTCAATTCATTTCCTGAGAGATCTATTCCACTATGGTATGAACGAACAATGCCAAAGTGATGTTCTACCCTTTTGTAGGTCATTCTCAATTCAACGCCAGCATACGTGACTGAAATGACGTAACCAAGAAGGTTTCCATCAGTTGGCCGAGAAGTTAACATTTTCAAGCCATCTAGCTTGTCAGGAATGGAGCCAGAGAGTTTGTTGCTTGAAAACAACATGATCTGCAGCTTCTCTAGGCTGTTTATCTCTGCAGGGATTGACCCGTGGAAGAAGTTGGAACTTAGATCTATGACATGGAGGTTCTGAAGGTCACCGATGAATGGAGGAATTTGGCCTGAGAACTTATTGCGTCCCATTTTCAGCACCATCAAATTTTGAAGCTTTTGAATGAAACTTGGAAAGGGTCCATCAAAATGGTTGCCAGTGAGCTCTAGATCACTGAGATTTTTAGCATTCTCAAGTACTGCAGGAACACTACCACTGAAGTCGTTCTCTCCAATCTTTAGAACAATGAGATTTTTGCAATTTCCTAAACTGATTGGGAGACTTCCTGAGAGTTTGTTGTAGGAGAGATCTAGCAGCTTCAAATTGTTGTGTTCTTGACAGAAGGATGAGGGGACTTCACCAGTAAGTTTATTGCCAGATAGTGACAGGCATCTCATATTTGCTAGTCCTAGTTGTGGTGGAATGTGGCCTGAGAAATTGTTTCCAGACAAGTCGATGGAATCTATATTCTCGATTTTGGAAGGAATCAATCCTTGGAGAAGGTTGCTTGCTAAGTGCAACGCTGTCACTCCAAAATTTGAGTTTAGGTGAACAGCCGGTGGCAGAACTCCTTGCAGCTGGTTAAAAGAGAGATCCAAGAAGCTGAGGCTCGGCAGATTGAACAGCCAGACAGGAATTGGTCCTGAGATTCTGTTAGAATTCAAGGATAAGTATTTGAGTTGTGTCAGATTGTACAAGGAATCTAGGATATTGCCTTCTATGTTACACGAACTCAGTTCCAAAATTTGAGGCTGGAAGTTGGGTGGAAATGGCTGTTGGTCCCATCTCACAGTTATGTTGTTGAATCCGAGGCTTATGTAATAGGAGCTTTTGAAGAAAGAGGCCAATGAATTAACCGTTCCAGAAAGGGAGTTTATCGCCACATAAAAGACTTCAAGATTTGGAAGATGGCTAATGCAGTCAGGCAATTCACCAGTCAAACGGTTGTATGCCAAAGCAAGAAACTGAAGAGCCGAAATGTTGCAAATTGAAGCCGGAATCGATCCTTCCAAATAATTTTGAGTCAAAGACAGTAGCTTGAGGTTTTCCAACTTAGATATTGAATCTGGAATATGACCTACTAATCCGTTCATGTCAAGCCGCAAGACCTCTAGCGTTGAAAGGTTTGTTATAGAAGCAGGTATTATGCCCTCAATGAAACAATTATAAGCAATGAAACTCGTCAACGTTGTATTGGCAAGTGAAGGTGGAATAGACCCTCTGACTTGTGTAGAACTGATATCTAAAACTTTTAACTGGTGATACGGTAATGAAAACATTGACTCCAAATCAACAGTAAGATCAGAGTTACCTACATAGAGTTCTGACACTTGCGGAAGGTAAGGAATTGGACCTTGCAGGTTCGAGCCAGCAAGAGCAAGGACTGAAAGGGACGTCATGTTTGCTAATTTAACTGGGATTTCTGATGTTAAAGGATTGAAATCCATTAGCAGCTGAGTGAGGTGAGTAAGGTTCAGCAGCTGTTCAACTGCAACTTTACCAGAGATTTTGCAGTTGGACAACCCGAGCACCCTGAGATTGCAAAGAGTTGACAAAGGATTAGCCCATTGGGTTGATTCAGAAGCCTTTGAAAGATCCACACCACTCAAATTTAAGACCCTCAGATTAGTCAGCGCCTGCAACCAATCGAGTCTCGTCGAGAAAACATTGCCATTGCTCATGTAGGTATATCTTGAACCTTGCTGAATTTTCAATGTTGAAGACAAGTTGAGTGAAATCGATGAAAAGTCACCGATAACTGAATAACACGAAAGATCCAAAGACGTCAGAGATGTAAGGTTGGCAAACTGAGTTGTGATGGAATCACTGAACATGGCATTTGACAGGTTGAGGTAAGTGAGAGCGGTTAGATTTGCTATTTCTCTGGGTATACTTGAAAACATGAAATTGTTGAAGCTGAGATCAAGGCGTCGAAGATGAGTAAGAGAGAAAAGAGAAGGAGAGATGGAACCATTGAGAGCTTTAGATATGGAATTGGAAGTGGAAACAAGTTCTGAGTTCATATTAAGGATGAAGCTGCTTGGACTGGGATTGTGGAGGTCTAAAGCTACGACATGGAGGGACTCAGAACAGTGAATTCCACTCCAATTGCAGCAGTTATGGCCCTGCCATGATGCCAACCTATTTGAAGGATCAGAAAGTTGTGACTTGAAGCTCAACAGGGCTGTTCTTTCCTCATTATAACATCCATTAATAGCTGAAATATTGGCGAGAAGCAAAAAGAGAGAAGAAATAACAAGGAGTCTCATTTCTATGGAATATGCTTGTTGCTGCCCAACTCCGTTTGTTCTTGAATGGGGTTGGATAATTCTTGGAAATAATTTCTCCTTAACGTTGAATTGACTGAATAAGATCTTTGAAAATCATTTCTTTCATGTTAAAAATTAACTTGGGACTTTCCGTGAGGCTGAAGAGTTAGTTTTCGACCATAAAAAAACATTAGTAGACAGCCGTTACGTCCCATCCCAGATTAATTATTTCCAGAATGTTGAACGTACTTGATATTGTCAATGATCTTCATAAAGTTTAATTATATTGATTTTGTCAATGTCTTTAGCCTGATCCTGCTGAAATTTTTTTTGCCATTAATTAACAAAGCCAGTCAAAGTAGCTATCAACAATGGTAGAAAAATAAAGCAAGCATCACCTGTTGGATTGAAAGCCTTCAAATTATTCATTGAGAAAAAAAAAAAAAAAAACTCCTTTGACATTTTTTTTCATATTTATTTTGACCTAATGTTACCGTGGAAAGCATAACACAAGTTTAATGTTGTGTGCCTTTATTATTCTTGAACTTCCCTTCTGTTTGTTACTTTTTTTTATTATTATTTTAAGATAAATTGAGTTAAATATATATTATAAGTGAAAAAAAAAAAAGAAGACTCCATTAGAATCAGAAAAGAATTAAATCAGTCTACTGTGAGGTAAAATCAATGTGTGCTATATATATTACAAACTCTTTTTTTTTTTGTGGTGCTAAATATTAATTATTGTTTTTTTCCTATACCCAAAAGTAATCTTCCAGGAAAATTCCAACCTTGCGTGAAAAGGATTTGAAGTCAATCTCGAATTCCTTTTGCTCCACAGCATTGTACTTGGACACGGCTTGTTGTCCGTGTGTATATATATATATATATATATATATATATATATATATACACATACACGACAAAGTACATCAATTGGCTCGATGTACGAAGAATTAAGCGACTACTAATTAATAAATATGTTACCGTCTTCTCTTCCTGCTGCTCTTAGTATTGTGGATAGAATTCGTATGCATGCCTATGCTGATTATGGAATCATAGCTGGTTTTTGCTTCTTAGTCATTGCTCAAATCGCAATATTTCGCATTGCACGTTTTTGGATACGTAATTATAATATTATTAGCAGAGAACTTGATGTTGAGCTAGGAGAGGCAGCAGGCGGTCACGGTGATGGTGATCATGCTAGTTCACAGGAGGGCACTGTGATGCCGCGGGCAAGAGTGATACAACTGCAAAGAACAGGAGAAGGAGAAGGAGAAGGAGGAGGAGGAGGAGGTGCTGGTCTGAAGTAGGAGAAATTATCAAGAATGCGTGGAGAGGAGATCGTGATTGTTTGGGTTGGAAATTTTAGAAGCGATGGTAGTGATGAAATAACAAGAAGTAGGCGTGACACCACCTGTGCCATATGCTTGGAGGATTTTGAAGAGGAGGAGGCTTGTTGGGTTCTTCCTTCCTGCATGCATGTCTTCCATCCGGGTTGCCTTCTCGTTGGCTGAATCAGAAGCAGAGCTGCCCGCTTTGCCGGAGCTCTCTTTAGTTCATTCCCTAGTATTGTGGGCAAAGGGGCTGTGGCACTGCCACACCCACGTAGACGTACGTTAATCGTCAATATTTTGCGACGGAGACATAATAGGCGTGAATCAATCTTGTCTCGTAGTCATGTACGAGAATATTACTTTGTTGTTAAAAATAATTGAAACTTGAAAGTGTTGAAATTATATTGTTATTCTTGTTTTTCCCTTAAACCTAATTTTGCATGAAAATTGATCAGCGCATAAAAATTGTATAATACCCCAAAAAGAAAGAAAGAATATTAAAAAATAGACGAATTATTTTGTATCTTTGATCTTTTTTTTTTTGTGTATATTAAAAATGTAGTTTTATATGTTCTTTTATTTCTCAAAATAGTCAAGTATATTTAATTCCTCTTTATTCGGATCAAATTTTGGAGTTTTTTTTTTTTCCCCACTCGTTAAATCCCTATTTGACCTAACTATACCTGTTAGACGATAGTCTCCTTTGGGCATGACTCCAATTTGGTTTGAACTGCTGGTTATAATTCCGTTTTAAGTTATGGTTTGGTTAATGCTTGGGTTAATTTCAACTTGATTTATTATAAAATTATTTAGTTTAATTCAATTTAAGTTTGCTTGACTCAATTTAATTATTTTTTTAATAGAAATTTTGTAATTTTTTAAAAATTTTTTAATAGATAAAATTCATGTCAAAGATTATATTAAAGATAATTTTAACTATTGATTTATTTTATTATTTTTTAAAAAAAATATCAATTTAACCAATAATTTAATTTATAGTCTCGTTTTTTTTCTTCTTGGTTTAAAACAGTAAATTAAACTGACAATTTACGATTCTTAAAGAGGTGGAGTCTTAACTGCTCTCCATAGTTTCAGTTCCAATTGAAATCAATTGATTAAATTTCAATTTAGTTTTAGCTTAATTTTACTTAAAATTAAAGTCATGATCATGTCTAATCTCTTTGTGATTTAGATTGAATCAAAGAGTGCAAAATGTTTTTCCGCTTAGAGATGGGTAAGGCACAATAGCAGCGTTTTGGTGAAGCGTGTTGGAATTGGGGGTTGTGAAAAAAAGGAGGCTTGTGGTAAAAAGGTTTACACAACACTTCCAACCCCTCTTGGCAATTGTAGTACACTGCAGCAAATGGGTAATGCACCAAATGGATGTCAAGTTTGACTTCCTAAATTGTGAGCTACAAGAAGAGATTTTTCTTGAACAGTTACTTGGTTTCATCATTCATAAAGATGAAGATGAAGTGTGCTTACTCAAAAAAAAAAAAAAAAAATTTGTATGGATTAAAACAGACTCTTAGAGCTTGGTACAACAAAATGCATACCTATCTACTCCAACTTAATCTGCCAGCAACCAACATCACCTATCCTGCCTACCAGCAACCAACATCACCTATCCTGCCTGCCAGCAACCAACAGCATGCTTGTTTATGAGCTTAGCGGTTCTTACGTGGAGGTTCAGGTTATTTGTGCAAATAGAGATTGCAGCAGAGATGGGTTTCCTCTGTTGCATATCCTTCAGGATATAATCTGATGGTGGTGCCATACTGTCAGCAATGTGAAATCTTTCCTGCTTTTTTTTTTTTTTTTTTTTTAACTGGTGACAGAAATAATGTATGGTTCGGTACATGGTTGGCAATGCAATTGAAATAAAGGTGCTTTTTACTTGGCAAGGCTCGAAAAATAATGCGCCGCAAACACCACATGCAATGCAATTGCAGTTGAAGTTTTCGACACTGGATGTTGATGTACTAAATATGCGTTTTTGAATAACTATTTGTAAATTTCGACAACTTGTACAGCTTATCGAGATGGAGACAAATGCACCTGATGTTACTGGAAATCGAGTTTGGTTAAAGTTATATCAATCTTATGCATCTTGTTTATCAATCATGTTTTTTTTTTTTTTCTTTTTAACTTCCAGTTGGAGTTGGAGAGGGGTTTCAAACTTTTTTTGGTCCATCTTCTCCTCCTAGCATTTATTTTCTGGCTCCTTATTACGTTTAATTTTTCAATGATAGGGATGTTGTTCCCACCAAACCCCCACTGACTACGTTTCTCTCTATACAGTAGATGGGATTTTCCTTCCTCGTTTTTGTTTAGAAATTCTCAGGATAACCTTTTCATTTTATATCCACCTCAGTGTCTCACCTGTTCCTTCCCAACTACTTCATTGACCCTGTTTCGTGAAATGAGAAGAAAAACTAAGGATTAAAAATTTGGAATGCCTGCCTACTAATTTGATCAAAATAGAATAAAAGACATCTTGGTGCGGCACAAAACTCTTATATTTGTGAAGTTTCAAAAAATATATACACAATATTACATTTGTTCTTCATAAAAAAAAAAAAAAAAATTCTTTTTTATCATTCAAATTGAACTACCGGATGATAATGCAATACCATTTTTACGATAGCATGGCTCATCTGTGATTATGACGCAGTCGCGGTTGTGTTTTAGTGATGTCTGGACGTGCATCAACATAGGACACTAATCCCCTTGCAGAATTTGGTACAGCGACAAAGCTGGTAAACTAATTCACCGTTCAAAGAGATCATTCATGAATTGTTTACTCTTCAATTCTTTTGAACAAGAAGTTGCATCTTGCAGCATTCTTAGTGCAACTGAGAGTACTAATCAAATTCCGTACGCTCAGAAGTATATGCTTTTAGTTCTAGAGCTATTCTAACCCCCTTATTGTAGTTCATAAAACATGAAAGGAGAAACGAAAAGATTAAAAATTACGGGGCTCATATTCAGAAGCGCAAGTTAAGAAGCCGAAACAATTGATTGTATTCTCTTGTTCTTATTTTTGCTCTTCATCTCATGGGTCTCCTTTTCTTCCTGGCAAAGTTCCTCATGAACCATTGATGCTTGGAAGCCGCAAATCGGTTTCCAGCAATAACTCCCACAACTAGGCCAACTCCATATCCAATCAGAACTTTGACCCAACCAATACCTGATAGAAATCTAGAGTGACCGCTGTCTTGTTCAGAGATTGAAGCTGGAAGCGGTGGACCTGGAGATGAGTCCTTGAAATTTCCACATGAACTCTTGGACAACGGAGGCCCACACAGTCCTGGATTTCCAATGTATGAACTGTTCTCAAAGGTATCAAATTGCTGACCTTGTGGGATAGGACCCTCCAGGTGATTATAAGAGATGTTCAAGTATGACAGGAAAGTAAGCTCCGTCAACTCTGAAGGGATCTCACCTGAGAGATTGTTGTATGATAGGTCCAATGACTCGAGCTTTGTGAGGTTCCCTACGATTGGAGATATGCTGCCTGAGAGATTGTTATTCGAAAGATTGAGCCACATCACCATCTTTAGCTCCCCAACTGAATTGGGAATGTCACCATGGAATCTGTTGCTTGACATGTCAATGGCTGCAAGGGAATTTGGGATGTTTAAGTATCTCCTGTACATGCCTTTGTTTGCCAAGAATAGTCTGCATGTGTAATTGCTGGGTACGTCCACTTCTTTCCCTTCTGAAAATTGCTTTGATTGCATATATAACACATTACTCAGGTTGAAGGCTTTCATGCTGTTCAAGTTCTTAAAGAACTCAAATGGCAAGGTACCTGTGAAGTTGTTGTATGCAAGATCCATTATTGTAAGCTTTGGGAACCAATTCTCATATGCAGGGCTTCCTAGTTTTCCAAAGAATTGGTTGGACCGTAAGTTAAGGATTTGTAGCTCAGGAAGAGATCCCAACCACAATGGGAAAGTGTCAATAATCCGATTGTCGCTTAGGTCAAGGCACCTCAGCAATCCGCAATTAACCATTGATCTAGGCAGTGGACCCTCTAAATAGTTATAAGCTATATCAAACATGCTCACCTTGCATCCAATTGGGAACATATCAGGAATTCTGCCGGTTAGAAAGTTGTTTGCCAGATTCATCTTCACCAGAGTGTTGCGGGAGTTGGCTAAACAAGCTGGAATCTTGCCAGTCAAGTTGTTATGGGACAAATCAATGTTGCGGAGAGCTTGCAAATCACAAAACGATGGAGGTATTTCTCCTACTAGATAGTTAACAGAGACATTATAGGAAACAACAGAAGGAGGTGGGATTGGCAGTGTTCCTTGAAGCTGGTTAGAATTTAACTCTATGTACATTAGCCTTGTAAAGCGAGAAAGCGTTGAAGATTCCACAAAGGCGGTTAAATAATTTCGAGCAAGAAACAAGGATGAGAGAGTGCCACTAGATGCATCCCCCAGCCATTTTGGTATCTTACCGCGGATTTTGTTCCGGTTGAGACTTAAAAATCTCAACCGATCTTGGTGCCTGAGGAAATCTGGGAATTCATTTAAGTTACAATCAGACAACCCCAAATGAGTAAACTTTGGGAGTGTGGCATTGGCACTAATGTTAATCACCAAAGACAACTTGTTACCAGACAGATGAAGAAATGTCAAATGTCTAAAGGTGAGGATATTTTGGAAGTAAATAGTCCCAGTCAAATTATTTGAACCCAAATCAAGATGTACAAGATTCACAAGCTTGAAAATAGACTCTGGAATTGCACCCTGCAACTTGTTGACCCCAAGATCTAAGAAAGTTAACTTTGCAAGATTAGAGAGCCACAATGGGATTTGCCCAGTTAATTGATTATAACCAAAATTCAAGTGAGTGAGAAGTGTTAGATTTCTAAGATCAGAAGGAACTTGACCTTCCAACTTATTGCCATGAAGACTTAAAGAAGTGATGCTGTTTAATCTAGCAAGCCAAGACCAATCCCCCACACTGAAGTGATTATTGAAAAGATACAACTCATTAAGTTCTGTAAAGTTCCCAATCCAGGTAGGAATCTGACCTGAAAAATTGTTGTGCCCAAGATTTAAGTAGCCAAGCTTAGTTAGCTCACCTAGAGAAGGAGGGACTGGACCCCAGAAATAGCAGCCCTCAAGACTGAGATATGTAAGCATAGATATGTTTGCCCATGTAACAGGCAATGCAGAGGATGTGTTCACATGACTGAGGTCAAGCTCCTCCAACCTAGTTAACGTTTGAACTAAACTTACCATATCAGAACTTTTGAGTTTCAACATGCTGCCCATTGACGGAACAGTATTTCCACTCAGGTCAAGAGAAATCAAGTTCGACAATTGTACAATCTCGGATGGAATTTGGCCATGAAACAAAGAACTAGAGAGATTAAGGTACGTTAGAGATGACAGAATCTGAAATTGAGATGGGATATGGGAGAAATTAAAATCATTGTCTGCCAGGTTGAGCTTTTGAAGGTGAACAAGGTTGAAAAGGGTGCTACTAGAATTGATGGAACCGTAGAGACAACTGCTACTGAGGTCAAGTCCTATGACATGGCCTGTTTCCTGATCACAATCAACCCCATCCCACGAGCAGCAGTCACTGCTGTTTTCTCTATTATGGAGATCCCAAGATGCAACTTTTGGGTGAGCCGCAGGATCATTGGAAGCATTCCTTCTGATAAAAAAGCTTTGCTTGAATTGTAGCAGTGCATATTTCTCCTCATCACGGCAAAGTGGCTGCACAGAAGTACCAGATGACATTATTAGAAGGAACGTCAATGTTAGGAAAAGCGAATGCAGGAATGGTAATGGAGACAACGAGGAAACCATAATGGACACGTTTGACAGTAAGTTTCAGGAAATACTGATAAAAGTGATATATTTATAGGCACAAGTGAAACGCAAGAGAGAAGTTTGTTAGTGTAATTTCAAAACGGGAGAAATGAAAGAGGAGGACAAAGTCTAACGTCGAAAGAGAAATAAAATTTTTTAAGAGCTTAAAAATTGAGACAATTGATACATGTTTAGTTGATTCAAAAGGAACATTATACAAACAGTCATATATATTTTTATGTCTAACATACATAGTATTGTTCAGTGTAAAGAGAGATGTTTGTACTAATTTTACAGAACCCACCCAGCATTTTTTTGGCTGATACCAACAACCCTTTTTGTTTTTCGTCCTTGGGTACAGTATGAATGGTGATGAATCTTTTTATTTTTCAGTTTCAGTTACCTGGGAGGCCAAAAGATTATGAAAGAAAAGCATAATTTCAAGAATTTGAACATAGAATTAAGAAGTTCTGAAAAGGGTGTCCCAACTAGTTGTAGTAGAATCAGGGGACCATGAGCCCCCATCTTTGATGAATGATTTGGAACCACAAAAATCTCTACAATCGCTAATTATTAATCCTAAATTGCAAGCGAAACCTAAA
Source organism: Kandelia obovata (assembly GCA_021464305.1). Lineage (NCBI taxonomy): Eukaryota > Viridiplantae > Streptophyta > Magnoliopsida > Malpighiales > Rhizophoraceae > Kandelia > Kandelia obovata. The sequence continues at coordinate 9,140,002 of CM038478.1, read as the reverse complement.
AACAGATAGTCCAAACTCAGACACAGCTCCAGAATTCCAACCTCTGTCATATGCCTTGAGCTGCTTGATTTTATTGTATGTTGTGTCTTCATCCAATGAGCTAAATCTCAAGAGATTGAAAAAGTATTAGTCCAATTAGTTACATAATTTGCCATCAATCAAACTGACAATTATAGTTTTATCTTAATAGATATTGATAGTCCTACACTCTTGCAATTATTTGTTAATTGCCAAGATCCAAGATTGACACCATCTCAATACCAATGATATTAACTATGGATAAGAATCCTGCTTTTGGGAACGACAATGTATTGTGTCTATTTTCTCGGTGCTCTCTTATGTTCATGTTTCCAGGTGGAGTGTCAAGTTTTTTAAAAGTATTTTAAATTTATTACAAGTAAGATGATAATTGCACATTTTTAGTAGTTTAGATAGATAATCAAAATTGAGTTGAATATATATATATATATATAATTATGTTTACATTACTCATGTTGTTAGTGTACAAAACGAAAAAAAAAAAAAGTATTGACCCAAAATTTGAATACAATTCTGCAGGGAGGGAAGAAGTGGCGTCAATATATCTCTTTGCCAATCAGGTAAACTCCCAGACATTCACGTCAACTGAAAAGAGCAGAAGAATTCCCAATTCTATATGCCGGCTCATGTGGGGAGTCCATCGTATTTTACGGACTTGTCGAGAAAAGGACTCATTGGGTCATCCCCTGATAACGTGGAAACAATTCGACGGCACTGACTGGATGTTGAACCCATAAGTCTGACATTGGCAATGCCGTAGTGTTCATGGAGATTGACTACATGGACGGAGGATTCTTACGTTTAACTTGATGTTTCTTAGATTTAAAAAAAAAAAAAAATAGATTTTTTTTAAAAAAATTAAGTCTAGAGACAAAAACTTAAAATGTATAATAATAATATTAACAAAATATACCATAAATATAATAAAATGTACAATAAAAAAATGACAGAATGTAAAACAAAAAAATTATATACTTCTTTGATTGCTTGCTGTACATTAGTTGTTGCATTCCTGTTATTGTAATTATTACCCATTTTGGCAATCTTTATAGCAAACCAATGATTTTAATGTGAAACTTACTTATCAAGAAAAGAAATATATATATATATATATATATATAAACAATGATTTTTTTTTAAGCCGAATCCCTCTGTCGAAAATTCCATCCTTCTATCATTAATAATAATAATAATAATAATATTTTCCGTTATGCTTGATTCAGTTATGATCTAAATCTGTTTGCTATCTTGTTTGTGTTCAAATATGTTTAACCATATTTGTCTGAACTGATTTCAGCCCGTTCCCAGTTTTTCTTGACGTTAATGTTTCATTTAACCTAATAAGATGCATCTTCACTTAATGTGTTCATTTTCACTTGTTGTGTTCATTCAATGTTTCGTTTAACCTAACAAGTGCATCCTTTTTTTTTTTTTTTACGTGGTAAGACTTGACAGAGAATGTTCCAGTTAAAATTTTCCACACTGAAATGGTGATTTATCAATCATATCTGGACGTGCATCAACATAGGACACTAATCCCCTTGCAGAATTCGGTACAGCGACTTCAAACGGATCATCCGCGAATTGTTTACTCTCCAATTCTTTTGTACAACAAGTTGCATCTCTTGCATCACTCCTAGTGCAACTGAAAGTGCTATTCACATTCTTCTATACGCTGTAGAAGTATATGCTTCTAGTTCTACAGCTTCAGAAGCGCAAGTTACGAAGCTGAAACAATTAATTGTATTCCCATGTTCATATGTTCGCTCTTCGTCTCATGGGTCGCCTTTCCTTGCTGGCAAAGTTCCTCATGAACCATTGATGCTTGGAAGCCGCATATCGATTTCCAGCAATAACTCCCACAACTAGGCCAGTTCCATATCCAGTCAGAACCGAGACTCAACCAATACCTGATGGAAGTCTAGAGTGGGTGCTGACTTTGTTCAGAGATTGAAGCTGGAAACGGTCTACCTGGAGATGAGTCCTTGAAATTTCGACATGAACTCTTGGACAACGTACGTAGGCCTGCACAGTCCTGGATTTCCAACGTAGGAACTATTGTCAAAGGTAGCAAATTGCCAATTCGGGCAAACTGCCATCATTTCAAACATTCAGGTCAACTGAAAAGGTCGGGAGAATTCCCAATCCTATATGCCGTCTGATGTGGGGAGTCCATCATATTTGCCGGTCTCGTCGAGAAAAGGACTCATTGACTCATCCCCACATAATGGGGAAATGATTCGGAAGCGTTGACTGCACGTGGAACCCATAATTCTGACATTGGCGATGTCCATGTGTTCACAGAGATTGACTACATCGACGGAGGATTGGAACGAATCAAAGATTGCCCAAGTGAGTAATCCTTGATGTTTCGCAAGGACAAAAACTAATTAAAATATATATATATATATATATATATATATTATATTTTATTATTTCTGAAACTTAAGTTTTTTTTAAAAGAAAATTATATTATGTGCATGGATACCAATAAAAATCATGACATCAATGTCAAGTCGATATAATATAGGAAGTTTCGCAAGCCTTATTAATTTTTTTTCTTGAAAAAGTTGCTACAGCCACCTTTTTTTTTTTTTTTCTTGATAAGCAAGTGAACAAGCACCCTTTTACTAATTATTATGGCATGCCTTTTAATATTAAGTATTAAGTAGTTAAATAAAAAAAAAAAGGCAAGGTGGGATAAAAAATAAATGACTCATGTAAATATGCCATATGTATAAGTAATTAAAAATCGTTTAGATGTCCCAATTCACCCTTACGAAATTAAAATTCTCCACCAATTCTACCTTTTATATTAACAAATAAAAATCAATTAAACGCATATGTAATGAATTTTTATGAAATACTATTTATTAAATAAAGTATAAAGGATGAAGGTAGTAATATTTAAAAAATAGAAATTTCAAAGAAAAAAAATTAATAATAAGAAACTAACCAGGTTAATATCAAAGATTTTTTTTCACTTCTTTCTATTTATATTGATGCAAATATATTAATATATAATAAGTGGCAGCCTTTTATGTAAACAAATTAACCAACTTATTAAAATAAATCTAACAAATAAGAAGGTAGAAACAATAATATTAAAATAATAGAATAATAATAATATGAAATCTGGTTGAATTTTTTTCTAAAAAATAAAATTACTTATAATATCTCTTTTTACGAGGGTGGTTTGGTAAGAAATATTATTCTTTTTCAAATTTTTAAAAATTATTTTTTGAATATGTACTTGTCATCAATATATATATATATATAAATGAATCTTCCGGTCCCTTTATTTATATAAATGAATAACGTTAAGTCTAATTTTGAAATTTATGTATTAAACAAGTAAAGTCTGAATAAAAACAAATCAAATTTAATTAGTTTAAATTTATGAATAACTCTTTTAAATAGTCAATCATTTTGTATATAATGAGAGTAAGTCAAGTGAATTTTTTTTATATTATATATTTATAATTATACATTAAAATTTGAAATTTTTTTTATTAATTCCTTATTTTTATTAAAGTAATTTTTTTTTCATTTTAATTCTATTTATAAAAATATTTTTTTAATTTATATTATTTCTGTTAATACTATGAAATTAAATGAATTATTTATGGGGAGCTAACAATGCCATGAGAAAACTGTTGGACTTATTAAAGTTCGTCCACTAATGTTCAACTCATGAAAATTAACTTGTAAATGAAAAATAATTTCCATCAAAGTTTTTTCTAAGAACATAAATTTCATGACAATTATTTTCCATTTTATTGGGTGCAGTTCAGAGTATCCTTTGGTTATTAGTATAACATTTTTTAGATACATTGAAACGTAATCCTAAGACCACAAATAAGCAAATAACTATAGCACAACGTTGTGGGGAGGTGAAGGATACTTTTACGTAATATCATTTTTTTCCATGAGCATTATCACCTATGGATGGATTTAGAATTTTTATTTTTTTAAAACGTGAAAATTTATAATACAAAAAAGGGTAATTTTAAAGGAGAACAGAGCATTAAAAAAATGTTTGAGGCAATTTTAGAAGATTATTAGGGATAAGGGGGAAATGATAGATAATTATCCAAAAAAAAAATATTTATATTCTAAGACTTACATAAGGTAAGAAAAATAATTTCAGATAATTACACGATAGAGGGAGACAAATGTTAGATAATTATCTATCGTTTGTGAAAAAAAAAAAAAAAAAAAGAAGGGATTTTAGGTCACAGTCTTGGTAAGATGTATGGTAATTTCCAAGTCTTCATATATAGACAATTTAAGTCATATCATTAAAGAAGTTCATAACTTTACTTATAGATAACATTTTAGTAAAAAAAGATACAATGAAGTCTTAATTCTCTAAATTATTGAAAGCAGGAGCATCCTCTTGAAATGAAAATGTTATCTATACTTTATGCATTCTTGTCATAACCTTAATTACTCTATCTAAATACTTGTAATAGGAATGGCCTAGTGAGCTTCAACCATATAGTTCGAACAACTATAATCACTTGCAGTTTAACTTGTACGCTTATTTCTTCTTTTTAATTTTTTTGCATTTTCCTCACCCCAAAAGTCTTCACCAACCATTGTTGCTTGGAATTGAAGAACCAGCTTCCAATAACAATTCCAAACACGGTCCCACTTCCATATCCAATTGTAGCTGCCATCCAGAAAATGTCAAATCCTGAGCCTCCATCCTTTTTGATAATTGTTTCCGGTGGAGAGAAGGCATTTAAATTTCCACACCTTCTTGACAAAGGGAGCCACACAGCCCTGCATTTCCCGCGTACGAACTGTTCTCAAATGTACCAAACTGCTGCGCTTGTGGTATGGGACCCTCCAGCTGATTGTGAGACACATTGAAGTATGACAAAAAAGTCAGCTCTGCCAGCACTGGAGGAATTCCTCCTGAAAGCATGTTGTGTGAAAGGTCCATAGATTCAATGTTTTCCAGGCCCCCAAAAGTTGATGGAATGCTGCCCGAGAGATTGTTTCCTGAGAGGTTGATTACATTTAACATCTTCAGATTCCCGATTGAAATTGGAATCATTCCCTGGAACTTGTTGCCTGACAGGTCAATGACCATAATCACACTCGGAATCTGGGAATACAACCTGTACAAGCCTTTGATTACCAAGTATATTTGGCATCTGTGGGAGATGTCAGGGAAGTCCGAGTCTTGTCCTACTACAGTTTGGTTCGATTGCATATACGTAAACTCGTCTTGATCATAAGCTTTCATGTTGCTTAAGGCCTGGAAAAACTCAAATGGCAGAGTTCCTGCAAAGTTGTTATGTCCGAGATCAATTATTTGTAATTGCGAAAACCCGTAGGCAGAACTTTCTAGCCCACCAAAAAACTGGTTGGAACGGAAATTGATGACCTGCAGGAGCGGAAGAGTTCCCAACCAAAAGGGAAAGGTGTCAGCAATGCTGTTTTGACTGATATCAAAACAAATTAGCATCGTGCAGTAAGTCAATGATCTTGGTAACTGGCCCTCCAAATGATTATGGCCTAGATCAAGCATCCTCATCCCGCATCCATATGAGAAATTTCCAGGAATGCTGCCACTGAAGAAGTTATTTGATAGAAAAAGCGCATCAAGAGAATTACTCAAGCATTGTGGAATCTCGCCAGTCAAGTTGTTATTGGACAAATCGAGGGTGGTGAGAGAGCCCAATTCACAAAACAATGGCGGAATTTCTCCTACCAGATAATTATTATGGGCATTGTAAGAAACAATGGAAGGTGATGGAATAGATAGGGGTCCTTGAAGCTGGTTATTATCAAGGTGTAGTGACTTCAAGTTTCTAAAGAGGGAAAGAACTGAAGAATGCTCGAATCCAGTTAGAAAATTCCCTGGCAGAAACAAGAAGGACAGAGTTCTGCCACATGTATCTGCTAACCATTTTGGTACCTGTCCTTGAATATTGTTCCTGCTGAGAGCTAGAAAATTCAACTCATCTTGTTGCCTAAGGAAGTCTGGGAACTGTCGTAAGTTGCAATCAGACAATCCCAAATGAGTGAACTTTGGAATTGTGGCATTGGTGGAGATATTAATGACCAAAGACAACATGTTTCCAGATAGATTGAGAAATGTCAAATTCTGAAGGCTCAGGAACATGTGGAAGTCAATGGTTCCAGTGAAGTTAATTGAACCCAGATCAAGATGTTCAAGATTCACGAGGTTGGAAATGGACTCTGGAATTCCACCAGAAAACTTATTGGCCCCAAGATTCAGGACAGTAAATTGGGTAAGGTTTGACAGCCACGATGGAATTTGCCCCGTTAGGTCGCTAGAACTAACATCGAGATGATTAAGCTGTGTTAGATTTGCTAGAAAGGAAGGAAGTTGACCTGACAAATTATTTACATAGAGCATCAAAGAAGTAAGTTTGTTTAGCCTACTCAGCCATGACCATTCTCCCGCGATGAAGCGATTTTTGAACAAGTGCAACTCATTAAGCTCTGTGAAGTTGGCAAACGAGGATGGGATCTGACCTGAAAAGCCATTGCCTCCAAGATTCAAATAGACAAGCTTAGTTAGGTCACCAAGTGAAGGTGGGACTAGACCCCATAAATTGCACCCCTCAAGATTGAGAAATGTCAAAGAAGACAAGTTTGCCCAGATGTTAGGCAAGGTAGATGATATGTTCACATAACTAAGGTCGAGTCTCTGAAGCCTAGTTAAGTTTTGAGCCAACATTACGAGATCAGAGCTCTTGAGCTCCAGCCATTTCTCAGCAAGTGACTCATCCGTATTTGCACCCAAGTCAAGAGAATTCAGGTTGGACAATTCTGTGAGCTCTGATGGGATTTGGCCATAGAAAGCAGAACTAGAAAGATTGAGGTAAGTTAGAGATGAGAAGACTCTAAGCTGGGATGGAATTAGAGAGAAATTGAAGTCGTTGTGTGCCAAGTTGAGCTTTTGAAGGTGAACGAGTTGGAAAAGGGTGCTGCTAAAACTGATGGAACCATAGAGACAACTGTTGCTGAGGTCAAGTCCTATGACATTGCCAGTGTCCTGATCACACTCAACGCCATCCCACGAGCAGCAATCACCAGTACCGTTGTGTCTGGGAAGATCCCAGGATGCAACTTTTGGGTAGACCAAAGGATCATTGGATTCATTCTTTCTGATGGAAAAGCTTTGCTCGAATCGCAGCAGGGCATATTTCTCATTGTCATGGCACAGTGGCTTGCTAGAAGCTGATGTTCTCGTTAGCAGAACCATTACCACTAGAGAAAGCGAGTGCAACAGGAATGATAATAGAGACAATAATGAAGCCATGATGCCTTTGTAGGAGATAAGAATGCTTAAGAATGTTTTAGATAAACCATAAACTGCATCTAAGGAGGCTTTTTATTGACGCGGGGAAGAGTAGCCAATTTAGAAAATGCCCTATCAATCATCATCATTTACGTTGAAAAAACTGGCAACGTCCTCCTAATTTGAATAGTGATATTTATTAGGGCTTACTGACTATATTTATATTATGTGAAAAACCAAAAAAATCACTTAGAATTGCAAATAAATAAATAAATAACTCATATAGAGTCCCTCCCTGATAGAGTCTTTCCTTGGTAGAATTGCTTTCCATTTAAAATAATTGTGAAAATGGGGAGATTTAGTAGTGATATACACAAACATATACTGTCAAGCTGGGAGTCAAGGAAAAATTATAGACATTTCAATTTAATAAATATACTTGGATGCATTCATATGTAATACTTGAATATCCCCTTGTTTCCGAGATATACCCACAAAGTGAAAGGTGCAACATCAACGTGTGGGATGTGCAAAGCTATGTAGAAGATCCCAAGAGCCAAGCCCTCTTCCACAGTTTGGACTGGAGAACAAAAAAAACAAAATTGAATAAATAGAAAGTTTTGACTATGGACCAGAAAGGACCTCGCCATCCTTGCCTAAAGAATGCGATAATGTTAACATACGACTTGACTTGGGCCAATCAAATATTTGACATATAGTAAGTTAGAGAGATCTCTTTTGGATACTTAGCCTACCAATATAATCACACCTTACTCAGCCCTTTGCATTTCTTATTCACAGGCTAAATGAGACAGACCATATCCAAAGCAGAAAATTTTATTATTAGTTATTAAGTGCTTTATAACAGGACATATCATCATAGATTATTAATGTTACACACTTGATTTGCATATAAGTAATATTATATATATATATATATCAATGTTTTATTAAATGTAAAGGGTATTTTTTTGTGGTGGTTCTACATTTGATTTGAGACACATATGAATATTTCTTCTTTCTTTTTTCCTTTAAATTCATAAATAGTCTGTAATTCATCTGAGAATTAGAAGGGCCAAAGAAGGAAACTTTGAGCGCAAGCATTGGTACTGATTTGCAGAGGAACCAAAACTTGGCCGGGTGACTTTGGTCGCCCCAGTTTGTGGTCTAGAAATTGACTGGACTAGTGAATGGCCTCCCACAGTCCGAGGGTTTGAACCAACGGCTGGCTGGCGTGTCTTCACATTTATGAACATGCATGGAAACTGCACCCCATATGAGTGCCCCTTTTAACAGGGCAATTTGCCCATGACATTCGCCCTGAAATCTGTTTGTGCGACCACTTTGTCTTATGCGCACATTAATGAGAATTATGACCAATCCCCTCTCCCCCCCCCTCCAAAAAAAAAATACTTCAGCACAGCAATTTGCTTCATTAACCATGTTTCTGCCGTGATTTACATCTTCTTTCTGCCTCGTTTATGAAAAATTTGTGCTGATGCTTTTTGGTGTTTAAACATTGTATGAAAAATTTGTGCTAGATGATTAAGTTTGCCGCATCTATGTCGTTTAATTTGAGCTGCATGATCAGGATCTGACCATGTACCAATTTGTTTGAAAATCTGAAGCTAACAATACACCATTCGAATGCATGAAGTAAAATATTTATAGTCTATGGCACTATATATGTTGTAAGGTCCAGTGTCTCTAGCTCGCTTTCAAAGATAGATAAATCAAAGTAGGAGATAAGGATGATAGATGACAATGCAAAGCTAACAGGGACAACAGTACAAAACTCTACTGCCATATACCAAAACTCTACACTGATCATAAAAATCGGCTGCCTTTACTAGACAGTGAACGTTCGCGTTTGATGAATCTCTTTCAAATGTATACTCTTAGTCCCCCATCTGTAAAAGCCCCTCTCTTCCAATTTAGTGCTTTTTTTTTCACTGCCAGTTGGGGTTGGAGAGGGGTTTTAACTATCAGTAACCTCATATCTCACCCAGTAATATGTACAGTTACGTGATGTGTCTCAGATACTTAGTTCAAAATCAAAATTTTTTGGCCCATCTTCTCCTCCTAGTTTTTATTTTCCGGCTCCTTGCGTCTAAATTTTCAATGATAGGGATGTTGTCCCCACCAAGCCCCCACTTACTACGTTCTTTCTGACATCAAGTCATCCTTTTTAAATAGAGATCTAAGGGAATTAATTTAAGTAAAACAGGCAAAAGGATTTAAAGTTGATGGAGTTAAAAATAAATTTTATATTTTAAAAAAATAACACTTTATGAACTCAACGGTCTTCTTGAGCCTTAGTATAGCAAAGTTAACACATATTTGCTTGCTTCAGGTTTTTGCAAAAGTCAAAGTGGGGTTATTTTGTATGCTAGGTTAAAAAGGAATGACCTGCTGATTATGTCAATCTGTATATATGGTATCCTGGGTATTAGGAGGAGTAAGGCACTAATTGATCACTTCAAAGATCAAATGAAACAAGTTTTTGAGATGATTGACTTAGATGAAATGACCTACTTTCTAAGGATGGAGATTTGACAAGCTTTTGATGACATTTATATCAATCAGATGAAATATGACACTGAACTACTCTAGAAGTACAATATGATAAATTGTAAGGTTGTTCCAACTCCATTAAATCCAAGAGAAAAGTTATGCAGACAAGATGGTTAAAAAAAGGTTGACAACAAAACATACAGAAACTTGAAACTTGATTGGAAGTCTCTTGTACTTGTAAACCTGATACCATGACTGTAAATTCCTTTCAGATACCTTAAGACTCTTTTAGTAGCTTTAAGGTGCATCTCAATTGGAGCCCTCATGTATCTTGACAAAATGCTATACTAAGGCTTCTTAAACAGTGGTTAAGGAGGCATTGATGACGACATGAAGAACACATTTGGATACTTATGCACTTTTAGATCAAGCACATTTAATTGGAGTTTTAAAAAGCAAGAGATTGTTGTATAGTTCACTGCAGAAGCAGAATACATAGCTACTGCTACTCCAATGAATCATAAAATATGGTTGAAAAGTCTACTAAGTGGTTTGAAACAAGACCAGAATGAAGCTACAAAGATTAATGTTAAAAACAAGTCAACAATAGCCATATCAAAAAATCATGTTTTTCATGGTAGAACAAAACACTTTAAGATCAAGTGCCACTTTATTAGGCAAGTGAGGAAGAAGTGAAGTTGACTTATTACAACTTAGAAAAGATATCCTTACCAATCCTTTAAACAAAAACAAATTTGAGTACTTGAGGCTAAAGATGGGCATGGACATTAAGGAATTTAAGGAGAAGTGTTGGAAACCATAGCTTCCTTACTATTCAAGCTACCTCACTGAATTCAGTTGCAAGCAAGGATGCTTTGTTGTTCAAGTTTTAAAACATGTTTTGATTTTGTGTCTAGTTGTATCTCAATGATCTAGTTAAGTAAAAGTTGAATGAAAGGCTTTTAATTAGATGGTTAGTGGAAATTAGGTAATTCTACCCACTTTATGACTACATGGAAGGGCATTGCTAGAAGCAACAAGAAAAATTGTTTCTGTGACTAATTTTACTTATTTTCTTTAATCAAGTGAGATTAGTCATGTTTTACTTAATCATTGTACTTAATACTTTAAAAGCTGAATGTATCAATGAAAAAGATATCTTTCTCTTGTGTGTTTTCTGACTCTAAAAAAGGTGTCTTCTTTTTCTTAATATACTCTGATTCTTTCAATCTTTTTCTATGAAGCAACAAGACAAATTGCTTCCTTGATTGATTTTACTTATTTTCTTTAATTAAGTGAGGCTAGTCAGGTGTTGTTTAATGATTGTATTTAATACTTTAAAAGCTGAAGGCATGAACAAAAAAGATAAGATATCTCTTGTAATTTTAAAAAAGTGTCTTCTTATACTTTGATTCTCTCAATCTTTTTCCATGTTTAGATTTGGTGGAAACAATGCCTCATTATTTTCATATGAATGTGATAAAGGCAGACCACACGGTCCTGAATTTCCGTCGTACGAGCTGTTATCAAATGTATCCGGCTGGTATAGCACCCACTAGTTGATTATGAGAGAGATTGAAGCGTTCAAGAAATGTGAGTTGAGTGAGCTCCACTGGTATCCGTCCTGATAGCACATTGCCGGAAAGGTCTAATGATTCGAGGTCTGTCAAGTTGCCTAAAACTTGAGGATGCTTCCTGAGAGATGTTTATCGGAAAGATTGAGCACATTAACCATCTTCAGACTGCCAATGGCATCAGGAATTTCACCTTGAAATTTGGGTCAATGGCTGCCAGAATATTTGGGATTCTCCAGTATTTCATGTATAGGCTTCTGTTTGCCAAGATTATCTGGTATGTGTAACTGATGCTCCATGCATAGTCTCTCATATCCTCAAGTTGATCCATCTCTAAACACGCATATTGATCTTCATTCAAAGCTTTCATTCTGCCTAATTTCTGAAAGAATTCAGATGGCTAGATGCCCGTAAAATTGTTAGAAGAGAGATCCATGATGAGCTACTTGGCAAATTGAAACTCTGTTTCCTGGATTTGTATTGCTCCAAAGAATTGGTTGAACTGCGACATCAGGACTTCCAACCTGGGAAGCGTTCCCAACCAATGTGGGAACTTATCGCTGAGGCCAATCATCTTCAGAATTCTACAACTAGCCAAAGATGTTGGTAGCTTACCCTCTAATTGGTTTTGGCTTTAGATCAATCAACTGCAAGCTGCTTCTGTTTCTAAATGTTCTAGGAATACTCCCACGGAAGAATTTGTAGGCTAGATTCACTATGAGAGCAGGAAATCACTCAAGTTGCCTGAGACATTGAGGAAGATGTTGCAGGACAAATCAAAGGTAATTAAGAGAGCGCAAATCACACAAAGATGGGCGAGATTTCTCCTGTTAGAGAGTTATTGGGAGGAGGGGTTAGCAGTGAGCATTGAAACTTGCTGTTATTTGTGTATAAACTAGAACTCGACCAACAACAAATCTTCAAACAACAATTTTACTTGGAAAAGGAAAAACAATGATAATCCCCATTACAGGTAACTTCAATATCATAACAACAGTGCCACCAATCATCAAATATTCCAAACAAATCGGAGAAAGGAAAAAACAAAAATCAATTCATTTCCTCTTCCTAACATTTTCGGTGGGATAATCATCTTCATCGTCTTCCTCATCATCATCAAAATCACTCTCATCTTCTTCAGAAAAATCCATATCAAAATCCGCATCACTATCTCCCTCTAGCCCCTCCTCCTCATCTTCTTCTTCCTCCGAAACCATTATCCTCCTCGGGCGAGACTCCAAGCGACCCATCTCTTCAAATCCACCAAGCCTCCAATCCGGATGCAACCCATGGTTATTAATCCCAAAACCAACAACAGCCTCGCCGCCGCCGAAATACTGGCTCACCGGCTCTGGCCGCGTTTTGAGATGGGAAATTTTCTGGGTGTCGAGTGCCATGTTGCCGGATGCATTGATACGCGAGCCGCGTAGGAGGAGGCGGAGAGGAGACGACGAGCCGTTTTTGCTCAGCATCGTTCTCACTGCCGACGTAGCCATTAGAGATGGTGCTTCCAAAGTGTATGCTCTGTTTCGCCTTTTCTTCTGCGCAGGCCAACAACAGAAGTGGGCTTTGATTTTCAAATATATATATGTGCATGCGAAAGGGTTTAGGGTTTTAAGGAATCCAGGGGAATCAGAGACACGTGTCGCTTTTATAAATATATGTCCATTGTAATGCATAATTAAAAAAATTGTAATTATATAAATTTATGTTTTCACCGCTCACATGTGATAAGTTTAAGTTTTTTATTTTAGTTTTTAAAAAAATATAAAATAAAAATTTATATTAAATGTATAAAGTTAAATTTTAAATTTGATTATAAAATATTTTTTATTTAAAAATATAAAATCTTGTGTATTTATACTTAACATACTGATACATCATTCACTCATTTATATATATATGAATTTGTGTTATAGTTATTTTTAAAATAAAAAATTTTAAATTTGAATTTTTACTAATTAATGAAAAGACTTGAATATGTTAAAGAACATAATTTATATTTATAATGGTATAAGAAAAAAATTGTGAAAAAAATGATATTTTTATTATTTATTTGGACAAGTTAGAAATTTGTGAGAAAGAAAATGAATAAAAAGTAAACCTTTTGTTGATATATGATAAGAAAGTGAAGAGAAAAAAAATGATGTTGTGATATTTTTTTAATATCAAATTCACACTTATAAATTTTTATAATAATAAATTTATTTATTTATTTTTTATTATATTTAAAAGTTCTTCATATATTAATTTATAATATTGGATCTCTTTTTATAGAATAAATACTATTTTATATAATAACATATTATTAAAAATATATTTTTATGTAAAAACAAGTCAAGAGAAAGAGATAGATGAATTAAAAGAAAAAAAAATAAATAAGACAAGACTCATACATACAAGAGAGAATATTTATTAGAAAAGAGAAAATTATATAAAAAAAATACTCATACAAATGCATGATATGGACATGTACGAGGCAAAGGGTGGGAAGGCTATAAATAAGACAATATTAACTTCTCATATGTCCAATTATAGATGAATAGATTGATCAATATATATATATATATATGTGTGTATATCATAGAGTAATGATGGAATGAATATATATGAAGAGTGCAACACAAAGACATGGGCTCATGTATGTAAATTTTTTCATACATAATGAAAATTACATATTAAAGATGCATAAAGAACCCACTTTTAACTTTTACATAAAATAACTATGATAAATGAAATATTTGGTACGATTTAGTCTATCCAATGCTTGATGGAGGATGAAGACTCTGTTATGAATGCCTTATGCATAGTAAAAATATTTCTCTTGCAAATTAGTTTAATGTCTAAAAGACCAAAAGTACACGCCCTTGGCATTAGGGAATTTTTAGATTGACTTACATTTGATCACATTTCTGATTCAAACCAACTTTAAATCAAAATCGCTGAGAGCAATTTAATTACAATCTATTCTCTTTATAAATTAAAATTATAAGCAGTTGTGTAATAATGAAAGAATTGAATTAAAATCTATCCAATAATTTCAGAATAATGCATGTAATAATGTATTAATTTTCTAACAACAATGATTATGATTTACCTACAACATTGAAGTTGTAGATGAATTGTCCATCCAATAAAGCCAATATAAATTTAGAGAATGAAGTTGTCATTCCTCCTACTAAAAAAAATACAACTAAGTCTTGAAATTTTTTAAGTACATTTAATGAATGGCCTAAAGGATGCAGACCATAATATGAAGATTTCATGTAATTATTACACACACAAAAAAAAATTCATTTAAGTAAGAGATAGTAAGGGTCATTCTCCTCCAATTTTTTTTTTTTAAAAAAAAAACAGAAAAAGATAGTAGGCATGTGTAAATGAAGCATCATGCAAAACAAAGTTTTAATACATCACAAATTCAATTTTCTAGGTATACTACGCCTAACCCTTATGAATTATTTCATTACCATGATTCTAAATGATAAAAATTAGCTAGATTTGTTACTATTTAGTACTTCTCCCTTGAAAGTATATATATATATATATATATATATATATATATATCTATATATTTATTTATTTATTTATTTATTTAAAAAAATAATAAGTAAAAATTTAGGGCAAATGGGTTAATATGAAATCAGAACCAAACCGGAATCGATGAGAAATTATAACAGGCTTAGAATCAGAATGGAATTACAAGCAACACATTAATTTGTCTTTAGTGTTTTTTTTTTTTAATCTTTAACACCCCCCCCCTCTGTTCTTGCCTATTGTCAGGCTTGACATTTTTGTCACCAAGCCCTTTTGCTAAATCTATTTTCCAACCATGAGGAAATGAATTAAAAAGAATCCAAATCCGATTGAGAAAGAAAATTCTCCTTCAAACAGACTCCCAACACTTGGATGATCAACCTTCAAGGGGCATCTATACCTGTACGATGTGATATATGTCACCCATTCATATTCTAAAATTGGAGAAAAATTCAGAGTTTTATTCAAATAAATAACAAATTTATCTCAATTTAAAATTTTTAAAATATTGAATTTATATAATCTCTCTCACTTATATATATTATTTTTTTTATTTTTTTATTTTATATATATCTAATATAAAAAAAAAATTTAACCACATAATTTATATATTTATATTCAAAATTTCAACGAGTTGGAATAGAGAGGCTACTTGGATTTTCAATATTTTCACAGGGAAGAAAATGGACAGCCAGACTTATCTCAACGCCTTTCACCCTCAGTTCCTATCACTTTCAGGCATTTACACATCAGTATAGAATCCAAGTTGAGTTGCTTTTGAAAATGAACAAAGAAGAGGAGCGAAAGAAAGAAAGAAAAAGGCAGCAAGAAAGACCAATTAGAGTGAACGACGAAACACATATGAACCAGAAAATGAGCTTTATTACGCGGACTTAGAATATTGATGCGTATAAAATACGAGCCTATATTATGCTACTATATAATCATTAATTATATATCTTTATTATTGTTATTAATTAAATTGAATTCAAATAATTTATTATTTTAATTATTAATTATATGTTTTTCAATTTTTTTTATCATAAATTATAAGCTTGTATCAAAAATTAAAAATATTTAATCTTTAAGGGTTGACATATATAGTTTTCACTTGGACATCCTATAATATAAATCTTGAAAATCAGAAACAAAGCGTCAAATTTTATTCAAGAATAGAAGAAAAGAGGAAATAATCCGTAGAACTTCATGTAAGCTTGGCCACTCTATTTGAAAGAAAATTAATAGAATAATATATATATATATAAAGAAAACAACGACCAAAAAAAAAAAAAAGGGGGGGGGGAGTAAAAATTAAGGCTAAAATGAAATAATAATGACAATTGAGAATGGAGGAGTCAACAATCTCAATCACAACGAAGACAAAAGATAAGATCACCCATATCAATGCAACGAAGAAAGAGAATTATTATTGAAGGAATCCACGCCCTGCCGTCCATTATCAAGATTCCTTGGGCCGCTTCAGAGAGACAGAGGCGTGTGCGTGTGGTGCTCTCGTGCTTATCGCAGGACCCACTTGGACGCTCAACTTTTCTGGGCCTCACATCGGCTTTTGTTTTTGAGCCTTTTTTATTACAAGGGAATCAAATGTTCAGACATCATCGAGAACAGAATCGCTAAAACTCGAATAGTCGTCCTGGCTAGCTAGGCTTGGTTTGCTTACAACCAACCACGTTGTACCTTATATCTTCATCTATAAATACACGACCCCTGCCAGTGCATTTCTCAAAGGAAGTGTAGTGATTCACAAACAGCACCCCAGTAAATCATCCGTTCTCAAGTTCCCAAGCCTTTAGCTGTCACTATGTCGTCCAACACCTGCGGTAACTGCGATTGCGCTGACAAGAGCCAGTGTGTGTAAGTAATAGTGTTCTTGTTGTACGTTGTTATTGTTGTTGCCGTTTTACTTAACACTTATAATCTTCAACTAGCCCAAACCTTGAGGTTTTCTGGACGAATTTTAGCTTAGGATGGTCGTCTCTTGAAGTGCCTCCACTGATGTTAATGCCCCTCTGTAATAATTTTCAGGAAGAAAGGAAGCAGCTACACTGCTGACATCCTCGTTGAGACTGAGAAGAGGTACACTCAAAACTCTCCTACAGACTCCTCTCAAAGACAAAACATGGGCTGTCCCAAAAAAGCCCCTCAAGTTTTTTATTGTCCGTGGTGGTGATGGTTTTGCAAAGGTCATATTAACCTTGAGTGCCCCTTTGTATTGCAGCTTTGTCTCCACTGTTGTCATGGATGTTCCGGCTGCCGAGCACGATGGCAAGTGCAAGTGCGGCAGCAGCTGCGCTTGTGTGGACTGCACTTGCGGACAGTAAGCTCATGAAAACTACACCCTGACGTGGAGATGGTCAAGAGTTGCTAATTAGTTATGTAGTTGTTCTGAATAATTTGTGCTATGTGACAGCAGTGTGCGTGTGGTGCAAAATGCCATGTTAGCGTGTTTCCTTCCCTGTGTTGTATAACATAATGGCCATGTCCATGGCCTCTATGTTGTTTAATGAACCTATATTAGTATACTTTATGCTTGTCACCTCTTAAGATGAAGTCAATAAGAACAGAAGCAAGTTAAAAACAATACATACACTTGGCCTATCAGGACTAGCGCCATCAGCAATTAGAAAATGGAAAACCCGAACAGAATGGAGGATGAGAAAAGGAAAGTAAATATCCCAGAATTCACTCTCCACAGCATCAGAGAACTCGTAGTTGCAACAGGTTGAATGAAATCAGTTGGGTTAGAACTAACAAATTGACAATGTTTGCTCTTAACTGTCAAACTACATGGGTGTGCAACATCATGATATATATAATAAAAGGACAAACCAACGAAATGCAAATATCAAGGTCTCGCCAATGTATTATGGCAATTTCAATTGTTAAAAATGGGAGGAACATCCTCGTGTTACATGAAATACAAAGTATAGAATAATTAATTTAGTCTAGATAAACTGCTCTTTCTCGCTTTATTAAAGCGACTAAACTATCAAATGGTATGAGTAAATTTCAAAACCAAGGTCGCCACATCTGTAAAATGTTGTCAGCATATCATCTCAAATATCTCTTATCAATATCAGACATTAAACCCTTCTGTGCGAAGGCAGATACGATGAGCCTCAATCCATTTCACACAAGCAGTTTCACCATGTTCAACAATGCATTCGTCTCTCAGCTTCTTAGTTTCAGGACAGGCACAGCAGATCTTCTTTTTTGGCTTTGACACTTGGGCAGATGCTGCAATTGCTGATCCCTGGTTTTGTTCTGATGCTGACAAAGCTAATGTAGTGGAAACATTTTGCAAAGGCAGCTCACCCATTGCCAGAAGTCTTCAGAAAGTCCGGAATACTGAAAGAAGGAATAACAAGAGAGCCAACAACATGCCCAAAGAAAAGCAGAGGATTAGATGCGGGAAGAAATAAACATCAATTAGATGCATCGAAGACATAAAAATTTCATTTCTTTTACATCCTTTATATAATGTCTCTATCAAGTAATAAATTAAAATTAAGTCTTTTGGCTGCCAGTCATGCAATGAATCAATTTCAAAATTGCAATCAAATGGTGTCATTTACAAGCCTTCATGCATGAATTGTCATGAGTAAAATACATTTGACATCCTGTAAATAGGATATAAATACAGATTGCTTACCACAATTTCATAAATCACTTAAAACATCCTATACTATCTAGATAGTAATAAAAAACATCCCAAATTAGTCTACTGTTAACTAAAGTTAGATTTAATAACCAAAATGCCATTAAAAATGGCACAAATGATCCAAATTGCCATCCCCTCGCAATTATAAGGCAACTGACAATTGGAGCACAAAAAACCAAGTCAAGAATAAATCCATCACAACGGCTATAAAATCCAGTCAGCCTAATTGCTCATAACAACCAAGAGGTTCAACAAAACAATTCTTTGTGCTCTCCTCTGTATCTTCTTCATCCAAACTTGGTGCTTCAACTTAAAAGGCAAAATGTCTTTCTCCATGTTCAAACCACAGTAAATTTTTTCTGAATCATATGACTCAATTGAATCATCGGTGCATTAAAGAATACTAAATGCCCATGAAATTATCAGCACTTCACTTTAAATGATTACTAAATAATTCCACACATGCACTAACGGCATCTAAGGAATGTCCAATGGAATTAAGGGAAGATTGGCATTAATTTGTATTGACACAAGCCAAGTATACTAAATAAAGGCAACAAACATTTGCAGTTTCTGCAGCAACAGGCGCTGAACAGGAGATTACACAAAAATAGTTAACCCAAGGCCAAGGGCAGTGCAAATGAACCTGAATATCATGAGAAGTAAAAATATCCAAAAGACTATAAATGAAAATCGGCCAAAAAGTTGTAAAAAGGTACTTGACCCACCAACTCTCATCGAACACACCCTTAAACCCAACTTTCTCTTGCTTTTACTAAGATTTGAGGAACTCGCGAAGGAAAAAAAAAAAAAAAGACGGTATAACAAAATTAGTAATGCTAACATCTACTAAAAAGACATGAGTTCTAGCCGAAATTTCAATTATTGATTCCAAAACATTCAGATTGCAGAAAACTAGTTCTTCACCATTTCAAGAGCTAACTTTCTCACCACCCTCTCGCTGCAACCTACAACCAACCATTGCAGAGTGAACACTAGAACATGAATCCCCACACCCACAACCCCATATTTTAGCAACTTCTCTTCCATTACAAAGTATTGTAGGCATAACAAACATCATCATCTTCATTAAAAACCCAATCCCCACCAATCCACAAAACATATAAGGAACCGAAACCCGAAACTCCATACCAGTACTGACCCATAACTTGAATCTTTTCCTTTACCTTCCATCCCAGAAACCAAACACGACAGAGAGAGAGAAAAATGCAATCGTAATATAGAGAGAGAGAGAGAGAGAGAGAGAGAGAGAAACAACACCTGACAATAGACAAAACCCCTACCAACTACAAAGTTGTTCCTAAACCCTTAAAAAAAATAACAAAAACAAAAACATTAATCGAAGAAAACACTCACCGATTTGACCACAAACAGCCAAGAAATCGATTGCTAAAAGAGTGCAAAAATTTTGAGGAACGAAAACGAAGCGACAGATTCCCTGCGTTTTAGAAGCGGCGGGTTGTCATTTCGCAAATTGAAGTTTTCCTTTTATATATATATATATAATTAATATAAAGAGGGGACAATATGGTCTTTTCATAATTACCGTCAGCATTGACGTAATTCACTAGACTGCGGTAAGTCATCCGTAATTATGTCACACATGTGTGTATATATGTAAAAAATGGTAAATATAATTTATTTCAGTCCCATTTTTTAACTTAAAAAATAAAATAAAAATTATAATCATCTGTTAATTTTTTAATTTACTTTTTTTTGTTTTAAAAAAAATTATTATCTTATTATTATTTAATTCAAGTAAATATGATTTATATTTAATTTAATATTATCAAATCTCAAAAGATTCATTTATAATATATATATAAATAAAATGTTGAAATTTGCTCTTGCTAGGATTAGTCATCCATCCACAGTTGCAAAGCAGCGCACGGAAGAAGGAGACGCTCCTTCCAAGTTAAGACTTAGTCATATATTTATTAAAATTTTAAAAATAAATAAAAAAATTGTGTGATTAAAAAAAAAATTATATAAATAAAAATAATTTAAATTAAGATATAATGTGGAGTCGGTAAAACAAATATCTCAAACACAACAAAATTACAAAAACAAATCTATTTACTCAAATAAAATGCAGCTCAGTTTCTTTCTTTCTTTTTCAGCAAACCATACAAATTTAAACATAAGAAAAAAAAAGAGAGAGAGAGAGATGAATGAAAAGGAGTCACATAACCCTGGATAGATACTAAACAGACAATTCTGTGAAAAAAATAAATAAAACAGGAAATTAAAACAAATAATGGAGAATGGAAACAGCAAAATGGGGCTAAATTGGGTCAAATTAAAGGTAGGAAAACAACAAGAAGAAATTCATATCATTTCACAACCCACACATAGCAACTTTCAGAATAGAAAGCTATCATCTTTGACCCTACAAACTAAAATTGGGAAGGATATATATATATATATATATATTAAAAAAAATAAAAATAACATAAAAAAAGGGACCCATGTGAGCCTTAAATCAAACAAACACAAACCTGTTCAATGAAACATACGATGAAATCAAATCAAAGCAAAGCAATTCCCACATAGACAAGAGAGCTATAAGAGCAAAGGAAATGAGAAGACCTCACCGCTGAAAACTCTTCGCGTGGGAAACCAGCGACCAATTTTACGTGAGGGTTTTAGGCCGTTTGATGTAAAGAAAACAAAGGGACGGAGAATCTTAATGGACGTATCATTTATATAAGGGTCATCAAAAGTGGGCTGGGCATTCTCAGGGACACCTAATACTTTGACTAAGATCTAGACTTTTGGGCTTTCAATATAGAAGAATTCTAATCTCAAAAAACAAAGCTTAAAACTTTGTAAGAACGAATGAAAAATTCAATGTGCCTCCCATGTTGGTGACTAAGTCGGCCTTTCCTCAAAGAGAATAATCAAATCCAAAGGGATATTTTATGTGTGATGAAAGATTTGTACTTGTATCATACTTAGTATACAATGACGCTGGGATGCTTTTATACATAAGGGTAATTGTTTGTTTAATTATTAATTATGATCATTTTTTGATTCGACAGTTTTATTTATTTGTTTAAAATTCTTTAAGATACTCTTAAAAAATATCTAACTTTTCTTTATTTGAAATATTCTAATTTCTACAACAAGAATGCAATGCATAGAAGAGAGGTAAAGCATATACCATGGATAAAAACTAGTAAGAAATTCTAGAGAATTTAAAAGCTTTCCTTTTGGTTAGAGCAAAGTTTCCCATTTGCTTTGAGATATTCTCCCCCCACCTAACGAGCAGACCCCCTCATCCATCCTTCTTTTTCTTAAACTAAAAGAAGGCATATACAAAATAGGGTCTTTCATCAGCAAAAGAACTAAAGGTCAACGGTTACATGAATCAAAAGTCCCTAAAAGTGGCTAGCTTCGAATGTCATCACCTACTTGTTTCCTTCCGATTTCATACCCAATAACAAATAATTTTCTGAAGGATGTATCGTTTTAACATTTCAGAAGTTTT
Organism: Kandelia obovata; assembly: GCA_021464305.1. Taxonomy (NCBI): domain Eukaryota; kingdom Viridiplantae; phylum Streptophyta; class Magnoliopsida; order Malpighiales; family Rhizophoraceae; genus Kandelia; species Kandelia obovata. Next base: position 9,117,860 of record CM038478.1, on the reverse strand, counting down.
ATGATTCACCCATTAAAAAAAAATAAAAATTATATAATTTAATTCTTACATCAAAACTGACAACCCTTTTGTTAGACCACCAAATCATGTTGCCAAGAACAAAGAATTGCAAATAGCATATTGACATAAGAAGCAAAATGAACAGGTTTATATGAATCACATTTCTACAGTAACCAATATATAAGTGAAGAGGATTAAATTACAAGGAATTCAAGGTCCTAAGTATGCAAGACTCAACAAAATTCACAAATCCGGAATCTGACACAAATTATTTGCTTCCAATGTGTTGTGTTTCCAGATTCACCCCTGCAGAGTGCGCAGTCTTCATCACCAAGCTAAGAACCCCACTTGAAAAAACTTACTGTTTCCAAGGCCTAACCAAGTTAAATGTAATGCCTTTCCATAACAAAAGGATAGAGTAGTGAAGTCAGTCATACTTTTCCCTCCATGAGTAAACAAGAAAGAAGACCCAAGAAAGAGCCAAGGCAAAATCACCAATAACCTGCCTAGGCAGATCATGAGCAAGGCCTTCAACCTTCCTCTCAAAGTAGATTCTCCAGACAGCCATTGAAACGTGAAGCAACACACAACCCTTGGCAAAGAAGCTTTGGAACTCTCTTTCCCTCACAAATGACACCATAAACAGCAGGAACCCAATGGCAAATAACAGCAACCCAGAAAAGGAATCGGAGGTCTGGATCAAGAGTTGGTCATGAGGGGTCGATCCCTTAAGCTTGGTTGCCACCTCAGTGCCATGTCCAAACTTAGAGACCTCATTAGTGTAAAACATCATCAGACCCCCACAAGCTAGAGCTATCATAGAATGAAGCATGCATATCATGAAAAAACCAGCTGAACCCATTTAATCAGCAACCTAATAAAGCCAAGCTTTCTATCTTCTTACTTTCTACACTCAAATCAAGAGCTCAATGATTAAGGAAAAAATATTAAAAAAAAAAAACCTCCTAACCAACCATAGCTTCCAACTCAACTCATTATATGTGACAAGACAAGAGGAATATGAAACCCAATTGATCAAAAAATCTTTTACGCTATTCTCGATGTGTGATCTTGAAGCATGGAAATGGATACCACTGATCAAAATTCTATAAACCCTGAAAATCTACGGCAACCCACCGAATACAAAAAAATATCCCAGCCAAATCCATTTACCAGGAACCCACAGGGACCTCTCCCACCAATCCTAATACAGCTTTGAATCAAGAATGAGAGAGCATCAAACACCCAAAAAAAAGAAAAAAAGAAAGAAAATCAGAGACAAAAAGAAAACCATATAAACCCTGACCTATTTTCTCAAATACAAGATGCCTAAAAAAAAAAATGAAAAAACAGCTTGTAAAGCCACTGATCCAACAAACAACGACCTTTTTTTTTGTGGTTTTTTTAGATAATCCTGACCTCAAATCCAAGTGTAAAGAGCAGAGTTAGGGAGACCCAAGAAACGCTTTTTAGATCCAAAGTCCCAACACCTTAGCTGGAAAAGGATTGGCGTTTCATAAGGAAGTTGAACAAGAAACGGTAGGAAGGGTGTGGTGGGGTTTTAGTAGACATCTACTAGGGAGTTTTTGGCAATTTTCTTTTGGATAATGGTAATTCATCCCTTCTTCGGGGTGCCAGCCATAATAATTTATAATTCAGCTTAATAAATCAATGAATATAATTTAGTGGGATGGGGATGGGGATGGGGGTGGGGGTGGGGTCGGTTCGTTTTTCAATGGTGGTGATGGGCTTGGATGGATGGCCAAGCTGGTTTGGGTGAGATAATTGCTTTAAATGGCTACAGGGAAATTGAGTTCATTCCATTTTTCTTTGACAAGTTGCAAGTTACCTCATAAATCTCACAATAAATAAATAAATATCTATATATTAAACTGTAAATTATACATTAACATAATGTCTTTTTTATAACCCAAAAATTCTTTTTTAAGTCATTTCTTTTGTCTAATTGGTTAAGACTTTGTCGGCATATATTTATGAGTCTAATTTAGGTTTGTTTATTTCCTCACTTATTGCATTTTTGTGAATGATTGAAAATTTGCTATTATTATCAGAAATATAATATATTTATTTGGATGGAAGAGAAGATGATAAGGAAGGTTTGAGATTTTGGACGTTTTTGTATTTTGGAATTATTTGCGGTCATCATGTGGGGTAGATCAAATGTTGTCATCAGTTTTAGGCTATTCTTTTGAAGTGACTGTGAGTTGTTGATTTAGGACTTTCCAGTTTTCATTGGTATCTCTAATCAAATTTCCACCATAAAAAGGGCTTAAAATGAGAGTTGTTGATTCTTTGCATGGGAACCTGATCTTGCAGCTTGGCAATCCCCCTGTTGCACCAAAGCCTCCATTTCTGAACTTGGTTTTAGCACATTTGATTTAAGTCTTATTCATCAGGGAAAAGAAGGAAAACCAATAAAAAAATACATTAGTTGAGGATGGTTTTATTATGCTGTTAAAACACAATTTTGACTCATTTAATTGCACTGCTTACAATGTGAAAGTAGAGCGACCTCATACACGTACATAGATGGAATGAACAGATGAAAAACCTCTCAAATGACATGCCTGCCACATCTTCAAAATCAAAGTCTTCTAATCAAATGCTACAGAACCTTTTCTTTTAAGACTTTTGAGATTTCCGTGGATGGTCATTGTCAAAGGTGGTGCTTCCACAAGAATGTTGAATTAATTACAAAGGATGGGTTCAGAACGAGGAATTGAATACTTCACTATACATAAATAACAAACAAATGATATTTCTGATTCTTCTATTAAATACAGAACGCTTCAGTAGAGAGCTTACATCATAACTCAAAAAATAAAAATAAAAAACAGAGAGTATAAATTTCTTTAGGAAAGATGGCTTGACCATTTTTTTCAGTTTCCAAGGGGTGGATGGGCACTTTTTCCGACATGGTCATAAACAACACAGTTAATCTAATTTTGAGAAGGATGAAATCAAAACACATCTTAGAAGGGTAGAAGCTAGCATGAAAATTATTTGGTTAAGGTGTAACCTATTTACAACAATCAAAGAATAGACAGATATTGACAATTTCAGACCATGCTTTCTAGTTTTTTTGTTCTTTTTTCCCTCACTTCTCTTTTGTTTTTATCATCCAACTCTTCCTCTGTGATGTATACCAAAAACAATAAAAAAAAAAACAAAAAAAACCCAACAAATAGAAAAACTTCTTTTTTTCCTACTAAAAAGTCGCTTGTCTACCTTTATTCCCAGCAGCATCCTTCCTACGCTGCCTCCAACCAGGTCTCTCTTTTCGATGATGCCTCTTTGGGGGCCTCTTGGCTGAACTACTGGGGCGCCAAGATGGTGGTGGCGGTTGAACTGCAACGGGAACTGGAGGTGGCATGTGGTCTAAGATTTCTTTATGGTAAGCCTGACAGGTCAAACTAAGTGCTGAGCATACAATCGAACAGACAGCAATTTTCATTTGCCATGAAAATACAAATTACTGAAGAAAAGACGTAGTTATCAAGCATCCTGCCTGAAAATTTCATTTTTTGATAAAACAGAATTTAATATTAATGACACATGTTAAATATAAGAATTTCTGCTTTCTACAACTACAATCATCATGGGAAAATTCAAATGTTTTTAGCTCCACATGCTATGGTATAGATGCGCAGCAAAATGAATGAAGCAAGGTGCAGAAAATGCCTATAGATAGATGTCCCAACACAAGCTCCCATTCCCCTTCTCCCCAATAGCTTGTCCATCAGGAGTCATTTGAATGCAAAAGAAAACGCACATAAATGGTGCGACTCACAAGCAATTGTAAAGGCATTTCTCTCAATTAAGATGTAAAGTCTAGCAATTAGTTTGACCCATGCCAAAGGTCAAGGTAGGCTAGCACGCAAATACAAACAGAAGTTAACATCAAACTACACATGAAGCGATTCAAATTATTTCAAAGCTTGTTCAAAACCAGAGTTACTATTCAATTAGTTTTACACAAATCAATAAACACAACATTTTGGTTCAATGTTTGAGTGAGTTATTGTAATAGTGATTGAGAATTGCTTGAATACATACCTGAACCACAAAGTTACGCCTCTCACAATCCATAAACATATTGATGCTCCAATTCACTTGAGCCATTATTTTATCCCTCACTGTGGAAAAGCTTAGCTGATCCCTTGAAGTGAAACGATCAACTTCATTGAACCAAAGGCAGGAAAAGAGATTTGTGATGGGAACATGCTCTCTGATGAGGACGCAACCTTCAGGAACATCTGCATGAACTCAGTCATCAAGTAGAGAATTTCAGAGATATGAACATAAAAATATAAAAGCATTAACAGAGCGATGATCATTCACATACCACTAATTATTGGAAATTTAGCTTCTGAAAATGGTGTTAAACCCTCCTTTTTGTAGAAGTCAATCTGCGAATCAATGGAGGCATTGTCATACTTTCTGGCGGCTTTATTAGCTTCAGCCTCTTCAAACACATCAAAGCGTCTATAGTGATTTGAGATAGCAAAATTTGCATTATCCCGCCACAAGAATCTGAACCAACACATAAGGTGCAAATCAAGACATCAAACATGATCTCAAATTAAGCTCAAAACAAAATACCAATATCATCCCTACCCCTAGAATCCACCCATGTAATCAAAAGAGAATCTATGGGAAAAATGCTACATCAAAATCTCCAAAAATAAATATGTTCAAGAACATTGATTAAATCATATGTTTAATTTTGCCAACATCTAAATCAACTTGAAATGACAGGATAATTCAGAATAGTCCAAGGCAACTATAGGATACTCTGAGTTATAAATGGAAAGAAAAAGATGGAAAGTGGATAACATGTAATACCATCCACTCAAACCAGACGGTCAAGGCAATTAATAATTCTGTGTTATAATTCAAAATAGTCCAAGAAAACTATAGGTAGTCTAAGTTCTAAATGGAAAGAAAAAGATGGAAAGTGGATGTACATGTAATACCATCCACTCAAATCAGACAGTCAAAACAATTAATAATTCTGTGTTCTTCTGTTTGTGCGAGAATTACTGATAGTCCCTAAAATTTCAAGCAACAAATGAGCCTAAAAGATCTTGGGTTATTCAGTGACGATTTGTACTGCTGTAGACAATTATTAGACAAAAAGCCAGTGTGAATTTAAACACGCATCACTTATTGCATGAAAGCCCAAAAGAAGAGCTTGAAATAAGTTAGCAAGCATAAATTGCAAAGATAACTCAGGACACCTTGGTCAAAGAAAGGTGTATACAAATAAAAGCAGGTTGAACCTTTCAAGAAGTTGATAAGGATCGACAACAAGCTGCAGCTTTCCATCAATCCATATAGAGTATCCAACGTTGGGGAAGATTCTATGCAACAGAAGCTTTGGAACCTGTCACATTTTGACAATGTTAAAAACAGCAGCCTAGAACGAAAATGAAAGACCTAAGAAAGAATAAATGGATGATAGATTGAATTGAACTCATCCAGGATATCCTACTATCAAAGTTTAGAACTAGAATTGGGATTCACATTGGTTCACTTCGAGACAAACAAAACTTTCACCAAAATAAAAGGCAATGACTATTCTCTTTCTAATAATATTATAAACAAGCAGGAAAAGAAGTAGAGATAGAAAAATAGAAAGAAAGGAGGAAGCACAGAGAAAATCATTCTTTTACATTTTGAATGACATTGCCACACAGAAGGGCTTTTTTTAAAAAATTTTATTTCCATAAATACCCCCAGAAGCTTTGTCCATACAATATGCATGCCATATGCCAAGTCAACTTAGAATCACAGCTTACACAGGCAGTTCAGCAAGCATATCCATTTGCAAAGGTGTACCAAATATGCAGATCAAGTTTTTTGTTTGATGGCAGTGGCCCAGCTATTGTTGCATAGGACTGTTGATGCAGATAAGAATCATAAGCAAGAGTAAACGGTGTCTATCTCAAGTTTCTGGTCATTAGTAGATTGTTACCCTGACATTCTACAGCAAGTTGGCATTTTTAGATCTACATTCCACATATTTTAATTTGTTTCCTCTAAACAACCAGAATATATAAAAAAAATTCAAACAGATAAAAGTGAGAAATGCCCTCTGTTCTCTGGAGGGATATAGCTCCTCCATGGATTTCAATACTGCTTACCAAATCTTGAAATATGACTCTACCTGCTCCCTGGACTTTTTGGCCAAGCACACACAGAAGGATATGTGACTAAAATATTCAGCCACATAATTGCCAAGAAAGCATCTATTACTGAGACTTCCTTCTCTCTGAATCTACTGCCCAGTAAAATTCTCCCCAAGCTACATCTTATGCAAAAATTCACACTCTACATCAGTCAGGTGGCCTTCCACAAGATGTGACATCTGACATCTTCCCAAGCTTCCCTAAACAGAGTACAAGAGGATGGAAAAGTCCATCTTAACTAAAGATTGAACTACTAGCTATGCTTTTTGTTATCATCTGCCATTATGTTGTCCCAGATTAAGCCAATCCTTTGAGCCTTAGTCTAAGTATCTTGTTCTGAATCAGTATGAAAGTCAATTAGCATTCACTATGCATTTCTTAGGTACTCAATGGATTGAAATTAATACCACGGGCATGGATGTAGAAAACACAAAGAGGCACAAACCAATACAGATTTGAGGAACTAAAATACATTTCAAACCCACAGTGTAGCCTCCCAATGAAATTTAAGAATAATAAATCACAATGGAGCAGCACAACCAATTGGAAGGATGTATAACCAACCTTCCCATTGCGTCTTGGATCCGAATAAGGAACATTTCGGACAACAATGATCCTCCACAAGCCAACCCTCATGCTGCTGTCCAGAACACTAGAATTTTTCATAAATGCTTCCGTCTCTTCATCAATAAACATGTAGAAGGGAACATGTTTCCTTGCTGCCTCGCTAATATTCTGAGGCTGTTGGATCATGTCATAGTTCCCTGGAAATATGCAATTGATGAAGAAATGCAAACATGGATAAAACAAGAAACCTAAATTGAATGTCTCATGCATAACAATACCAAATATGGCTGATGCAACAATGACTTGGTGGTAGCGGTCCAACTCCACAATGTCAGATTCATCGATATCAAATCCTGTCTGGCGACCAGGTTTACCTCCTTTAACAAATCTGATCAAAGGAAATATGGGCGATATTATTACATGTATTAATGTGAGATAAATGACTATACTTATAGCAAGGCGTCATAATTGAAAGAATAATTCAAGGTATATTATCATTAACTTAAAAGAAAAAAAATCAACAGTAGGAACAACACTTACCCACAGTGCACTGTCATTGAATCTCGTATATCAAAAGAATCAATCCTCTGATCTAGAGAAGGATATCCACCAAACTCAGAACCTCCGTGTGGTTCTTTTTTAACTGGGTATTTATCAACAATATAAGTCAAATTGCGAAGCACTGGTGAAAATGATGCTGAGCTCGGCATTCTAAATCTCGCCTGCTCTGCAGGGAGATAACATACTGGGCAAGCTGTAGAATGGATAAGCAAGAGGAAAATATTTTCACTACCAAAGCAAAAACATACTTAATATATGCAAGGAGTTTTTGCTTTAATGGAAAATGTAAATTGACATCCTTGGTCATCAAGTATATTCCTAAATTATAAAAAACAATAAACAACATCGTAAAAATAAATAAATGAGCTTTATGCCATTTACATAATGTGATTGGGTAAATTCTTGATGCAGGAAAAACTTAAAGTAGCCTTTCATATATTCAGAACAAGAACTCAAGATGCTGCCTTATGGGTATAAATGCAAAGGTCAGCAGCAGTTCAAACATGGTGAAAATTATAGAGGCGGGGAAAACAATAAGTGAACAAGAATATCAACCACCACCAGACAATTCAACATCTCAAAACTTACGACGTGGACCAATCCGTCTCCCACCGCGAGGAGGGGGAGGAGGGAGTGAAAATTTATGACATGGATGAGCTGAAATAGCAGCATCTTTGGGTCGGAGAGGAGGGGCATAACTCATCTCTTCAACTTCTTTGTTGATCAAAGATGTAGCATCACTGTGTGTGTTAAAAGGTGCATCGGTGCTTTCTGTCATATCATCAAAGAAGACAAGTGAAAAATATTGTGCGATGCCAAAAGGAATATAATGGGATAATAACATCACTGACTGCACAAAAATAACTATTATCCAGCTTAGTTCATTGGTTGTAGTCAGACCAACAACCTAACATAGGACAGTGAAAAACTCTGCAGCTTTCACATGAAAAATAATAATTGATTGTAGAACAATAACTAATATTAGAAACATCATTGCTTAATTATAGTCCTGCGACAGCAAGGGAGGGTCCAAGGAATTAAGTGAGACAAATCCCAAGTTTCTACAACATTCTTTCAATCGTCTGAGGTAATGAAACAATGAGAATGTTTTCTATTTATGATTCAAGAAAAAGAACCCATGTTGTTTCGTGCAATTATCCCTTGACAGACAACGTTATGCTGAACTACATATCTTTCAAACAACTTAATACCGAGAACCCATCGTTCCTCTGAAGAAACCCACCAAGAGAAGGCAAGAACAAGAGCAGCATTGTAAAAAATAAGGATTACCGGACAACATCGCAACAAATTACAAAACTTTCAATCAACCCAGTACTTGTCATAAACGGATTACAAAGACATTATTACAATTATGAGGAGAAAAACAAACAAAAAAAAAAGCGAGACAAGAAGGCGGATTGGAAAACATCAAGCAAGAAAAACCTTTGGTGACAGAGAAGGAACCCCAAACGAAAACGAGGAGGGCGAGGGCGAACAAGAGCAGCAGCATTGACACCCTTCTACGGCCCACAAAGCGGCAGATAACAAGAGGGAGAAAGAAGAGGCGGTGGTCTCTGTCCCTGGTGGGACCACCGGAAAGCAGCATCTTCGACGACGGCTTCCTCCCCATAGCCGGCGAGATCTTCGCCGACGACTGCAACAATCCATAGCTCCCTCTTGGACCCAATGCCCCTCCAGTCATCTTCCTCCCTCGTTCTGTATTGCTGCCCTCTTTTTCATCTCCTTGCTTCTCTCTCTCTCTCTCTCTCTCTCTCTCTCTCTCTCTCTCTCAATCCGCAAAAAGAGTTCAATATTTTGTTTCGCTTTGAAATACAACGAGGGAGACGGAGAGAGAGAGACTGTGCGTTCAAATTTTCTAAAGTGGGATTAGATTAGTTCACGTCTCATAATTTGTCACTAATCTATCTTACGTTGTTAAATAATCGTAACATGCCATCTTTTTTTCCTTTTATTCTCACAACTTTTTATATAATAATAATAAAAAAAAATTATTAAATCATAATATAAAATGATATATTGTTATGTTTATATTTTTTATATTAATTAATTATTAAATCACAAAATAAAACAATATAAAATGATATAAAATGATATATTTTTTGTGTATATTTTTTATATTAATTAATTACACATATTATTAAATATTTAAAATTATTTTCAATATCAAATTTTTTAAGAGGGATGATAGTAAATTCATGGTTGTTAAAGGAGTAACCTAAAGTTTAGTTTAGTTAATAAAAATTAATGAATTAAAATTAATGAATTAATTTTTATTTATAACTCAAAATTTAACTTAATTAGATTTTAAGTGAAAATTATTGATTGACCTAAAATTTTAAAAATGGAATCATATTTATTTTTCTAGCTTATGGAGATTTGTATCGAATACATTGAATACACATAGTAAAATTGAAATAGGAGTGGAGCATAATTAGTATGCAATAGCTTTAGGAATTTATCTTTCACCTAAACTTGAATGTCTTACATGATTGACTAATCTTTATTAGTAAGGTAGATAAATTATGAAATTTATTATTTATTTTTATTTTATCTATTTAATTTTAATTTGTTATGATTAAATTAGTTAAATTTTTATTTTATTTTATTTTTATTACTTTGATACTTTATTTAATAAAAAAATTATAAAAATCATTTTTTAGTAATTAAATTTAGTAAAATTATTTTTTTATTCAATTAAGAAATTCATGTACTCAAATTATTTACATCAATTTAAATTATACAATGTAATAATAATGTAAATAATTTTTTAAAAAATAACAAACAAAAATTTCTTCGCAGTTTAAAAATTTTTAGAATTTTAAAATTTTAGATGGTAAAGGTTTTATTAATAGTTGAGTGAATTTATAAATTATATATTTTTTAATTATCTTAATTACCATTATATGATATAATTTGAGAATATGTTAATTAGAAAAAAAAAGTAAATTTAATGCATTTAATTTCATTAAAAATATATTCTTTAATACATTTATTTTATAAATTTTTATCTAATAAAACGGTCAAGTAATTAAATTATGAGATTGCCTTTGGATTTAAAATGAGGAGCGAAAGAAAATTGTGAAAATAAAATAGTAATAATAAAAGAAGGTTATTTATAAACGTTAGAAATATCTTTGTCACATAAGACAATCTTATAGTAATAGAGAGACTGTGCTAAAATTCATTGGACTTTAGCTACCTGTACAGTGCGGCATGTCAGCAGAAATAGTAGTCAGTGTTGGTCATGTACTGGCAAATGCAGGCCTTTCCCACAGTGGGGAGGTTGCTTGGGCTGATGTTTCTTTCAGCCATGTTTTTTCTGTTAAAAAGTAAAGAAAGAAACACCCAAATAAGTGCAAAAGCTTTTCCTACTGCATTTTCTTTCTTATGATTTTCATTCTCTTCTTTTTTTTTCGCACTATCCAAACAGACTGTGAATGTATGGCCATGGCAATTGAGCACATAGTGCAAACTACTTGGCTACCATAAGCATTATCTCGAGGTTGAACTACACGGAAACATGTTGGCACTCAGAAAGAATAGATACATAAGCCTAAAAAAAAATAAAAATAAATAATAATAATAATAATAATATATAAAAAGGTTAGACCAAACTCAAACCATGTCTAACCTTAAATGGGTCCCACTAACTCGCTTCATTGTCCCAACGAGGGAGGACATCCCATAAATTTCACACCATCATCCAAAACTGTTCATTATTCACATTGGACATGGACAACCGTTGGTGGGACCACAGGTGAATTCAACTTCCATTGGACCAACCCACAGGACTTGTCCCCATGTATATAGGTCATTCTCTTATCTTCTTGTGTTGTTCTATTTGGGGGGAGGAGGGTGGCCGCTTAATTTTTAATATAAAATCATAATAGACAAATATATATATATATATATATATATATATATAATTAACGATTAAAATGATAATATTACGAAGGGGCCTTGCTCCAAAGTTTGGAGATTTGAATCAATCATAGAACTGTAAAGGAGTAGTTATTTTGTGAGGGGGCCCACCGGATGGTGTGAAATTCATGTGTGTGTGAGTGGTTTGGATGGTAATTCCCTCACCAAACCATATTTACGAAGCATTGCTGCAAATCAACCTTTACGAAGGCAAAGGAAAAGCCGCAGTCTCGGTTTGCCTTGTATTCCCACGCGCATGAAAGATTGTGAAACGCGCGTGGGGATAACCAATTTATTTGTGCACAGCCCCCTGCCATTTTCCCTTCATTGGTATTAGAAGTGATCCGCTATCTTGCCAAACTTTTTTTTTTTTAATCCATTATTATTTATTATTCGGTGATTTAGTGGATATTTTAATAATTAAAATTTTTAATTTTTACCTAAAAATTCTTATACTCTATTATTAAAAAAAAAGATATGAAAATAAAAAATTATTTTATTATATAATTTATAATATAATAAATTTTTAAAGAATAAAAAAATAATTATTAATATATATTAATTTTTATGCTTTAGTTACATATTAAAAAAAATTTATCTTTTATGTTTTATTTGTGAGAACCTTATTAATTATCTTTTTTATATACTAAAAAAATATCAAATAAAAAATTAAGAGGCATGATAATGGTATTATTTTTTGTACCATGCAATTTACATATCAAGGCAAAAGGATGTATTGTGCCATAATTCTAAATTTTAAGGTAAAAATAAAAGTGTAGATAGAAGCAAATAAAGTAAAAAGAATTTTAAAAAAAGACATAAATTATATAATTTCAAACTAAATGCTTAACCAATTCATATTTTTGTTGCAAAAATATAAAAAATCAAGTTAAAAAAATAAAAAATGTTACAAGAAAAAATTTCCTTGCAAGTTATTCTTCCTGGGCGCTAGTTATTCATATTTTTAAAATTTTTTAGTATTTTCCAAATTTTGATATTAAATCTTTCTATACTTAGGGATGAGAGGATTTAAAAATCATTTCATTTTATATGAGACTTAAAAAAAAAACTTCATTAACTCAAAAAAAATATAAAATTATTCTAAATCTTTATTTTCAAAGAGATTTTTTTTTTCAAAAAAGTTTACTTTAGAAAAGAAATATTAAAAAAATAAAATATTTTGTCTCAAACATATATTTTTTTTCTCTTCAGATTTCAAATTCATAAAACTAAGAGAATTATATTTATGTTTTCTAAAGTATAAATTTATTGTAAAAAGAAACATAATTTTCTCATTTTAATAAAAAAATATTTTATAAAAATATATTACAGTATATTTATTTTAAGGGAAAATACTAAAAAAAAAAGATTGTGAAATTAAAGGACTGAAAAGAGTAAAAATCACGTATGGAGATCTTCCAAAAAAGAAACGCACATGAAAATCATAGAAATATATTTAATAAAATTCACCAATATTTTTTTCCTACCCAAATTGACAAAAAAAAAACGTCAAGAAATTAAAAATAAAATAAAATATTATAGAAATATTTATGAAACTATTCTAAATTTTACTTTCCATTTATTTTCATTATCCTTTACTTTTAATTTATCCAAATAAATTTAAAAAATTATATATACACACATATTTTTTTTTTTCTTACAACTTTCTCTCACGATATGTTTTCTTTCAGACACAAGATTAGTTTCCCACGAGAGTAAAAAAACAAGCTCAACTTTCTCAGTGGTACTTGCATGCAACAAACGTTGTAGAAGCGCGTGGCAATAGCACAGACAAAAAACAAGAATGTCTTAACTCCGCTGGGCCTTCCTCCTCACTGAGACTGATGAGTGACCAAAAAAGCTGCCTTTTTTTGCATTATAAGTAACTGCTAGTTTCCTGCTCTCTGCCCAATAAAAAATTTATTAATTGAATATAAATAAATACGTAAATATTAATAAGTTAAAAAAAGAAATAAAACAATAGCTCTCTGGTTCCTGCTTCTCTCTCAATGGGACTCTCTCTTTCTATTTCTCTGTCTATCACACTGTTCTAGATCTCTCCCTCTTCGTTTCCTTTCTTGGCAAGCAGTAGATTTCTCCTTGTTTCTCTAGAGTTTTTGAGTTTCAGTTTCAATACTGCGGTCGGGTCTTATTGCTGTTAAAGTTTCAATCTTGAAGGTACATGCTATGGGTTGAGTGTTCCAAAATCTTCTCTTTTGTGGGTTTGAGTTTTTTTTTTTGTGGTTTTTTTATGGTGTTGAGGATCCCTGGTTTTCATGGAAAAACAACTTGCATTTTCAAGGTCCTACAATTTTGAGTTGACGATTGTAGCGATATTGGTGGTGGCGAAATGATTGCGTTCTTTTTGGTTTTTGAGTGGCTTGGTTTGATTAGGAATTGAAAGAAAATTTATGTTATGAGAGCAGTCATTGTTTAGGATTTTATGAATAATTGTGGATATTTTACTTTTTGTTTGTTGTAAAGTTGTAATCTTGGACTTTTTATTTGGTGGGTATTGGTTGTGTTGATTCTTCATTTGTTGCTGGAAAAATGGGATTAACAAAAAATTGAAGTAATACATTAAGTACTCGTAATTATGTGTCGAGGGGAATATTCTTTTAACCGGTTACAAGAATGGGAAATGGAAGAAGGGGATGGACTTCTAAAAGTGAGACATTTGAAGGGTAGTTATTGATTTTGAGGTAGTTGTTGTTCGGCTTGGCTTTGGTACATGATGGGTTGCATTTGCTGTAAACCTTCTGCTATTGAAGACAGTAACGACGGCCATAGAGAGCAGCTCTCAAGAAAGATGTTGTCAGACTTGCGACTATCAAGGCCTACCTCTTCTAGGAGGGAAGAAGCATATAGAACAAAAGATCAATATGATAGCAATGATGGGATGACAATGTTGACAGATAAGCAGGTGAATGGGTCTGCTAGATTGCATATTGGTGAAAATGTTCATTGGAAGAGAGAAAAGATAAAATCAGCAATTGCTCCACATCCGGGGATGGGGAGTATACCAAAAGCAGCTGAATGTGAGCAGGTTGCAGCAGGGTGGCCTTCCTGGCTAGCTACAGTGGCTGGAGAAGCCATCAGGGGATGGTTGCCACGACGTGCAGATTCATTTGAAAAGCTGGATAAGGTACGCCGCTTTCTTTAGTTTTTTTTTTTTTTATTTATGGGTGAAACTAACTTTTATGGTTATCATTTGAATGCTTGTTCAAGTGGCATGACAAATTTTTGAAACCAATATTTTGATAAATAGGTTTTGATTCCAATATTGAATTTTTGTTTTTAGAAAATGGGTAAGTCCTTTGTTATTTAAACTACTAGTTTATAAGCATTTCCATTTTGAACTGAATTGTTGAAATGCATGCTTGTGAACCGAAGTTGGATAATTGTGAGCATTATGATTTCCAAGTTTTAGATGAGAGCTAACTTAATTCTGTACCTCTGTAACATCTCTACACATCAACATGAGTGCGCTCATGTAATAGATTATAGGTAGTCAAACTTTATAATTCTGAGTTTGAAATAAGTTGTGAACTTTTTCCATTGACAAATGTCCAAGTTTTGCATGCATGAAATGGCCTTCTCGAAAATGTTAACCTATGATGAGGTTGACAAGGATTTTTATGAAGTTCATAGACTTCTGAATAAATTATTTACATCTGTTCTGTTTGGTTGAGGGAGGCCTAGGAATTATACAGAGATTTTGGAGCCAAACTGTGAAAATGAAAGATGCTGAATCAAGAATGAATTATAGTGATCACTTGAGTGGTAATTTATTCAGGTATAAACACATAACAACAGAATTTTGAGATGTCGAAATGCCTGTCATAGCTTCTGTATCCCTTTATTCTTGCAATTTCAGTCCTTTTATTAGGCTAAATAGCTAGTCATTTCACAATATCAAAAACAACAACATTTGTTTCTTTAACAGCTTTTATCTACATGATATCTGATTTATATGCAAATCAGAGGATGAACAAACCTCTTTCCAAGGGGCTGTTTACATGTACTTGCCCTGTATGTGACTACTAAATACTGTTTTGAATTTATTTCAGACCAAATAGCTAGTTATTTTTCCCTGTTATACCCGGCTTACTTGGGTCAAACCTTTCATCTCATAGAACTTCACAAAAAAAGGTTGGCCTATATATGCAGGGAGCTATCTAGGCCTCCTCCCTACTTATTTTAAACCAAGGCTTGGGAATCCTACTGTCCTTTTTTTTTTTTAATTCATTTGATGTTATGGAGTTTTGACTCTTTCCCCCCTGATTGCAGTATGCTGGAAGCATGGCGATATTTGATTATTTTATTCCAATTCCTGCCAAGGTTCATTGATTTTTGTATTCCAACATTTGGTTATGGTTTATCACTTGATAACATCCCTTTGAATGCAGATTGGCCAGGGAACTTACAGTAATGTTTACATGGCTCTTGACCTTGACCAAAAGAAGATTGTTGCTTTGAAGAAAGTAAGATTTGATAACCTGGAACCCGAGAGTGTCCGCTTCATGGCCAGGGAAATTCACATTTTGCGTAGGCTTGACCACCCAAATGTCATAAAACTAGAAGGTCTAGTTACTTCAAGGATGTCTTGCAGCTTGTATCTGGTCTTTGAATACATGGAGCATGATTTGACCGGGCTTGCTTTACACCCTGGTCTGAATTTTACAGAATCTCAGGTCCCTGTGAAAGTTTCTTTTCTCTTTAGTGATGCTAATCTAATATATCTTTTGTGATACTTGTATGCTGTAACAGTTAAATGTGATGTCTGCATAATTTTCCTGATATTAGCAGCCAACAATGGTACCTGCATAATTGAAGCTTGCATTTCTATGAAAATTTCATATAAGACTGAGAAGCTATAATAGTTGCCAAGTATTAGTCATAATCTGTTCTTTATAGTACATCTTTGTATTTGTTGGCAGGTCAAATGTTACATGCGACAACTTTTACAGGGACTTGATCATTGTCACAGCCATGGTGTTCTACACCGTGACATAAAGTGTTCTAACTTGTTAATTGACAACAATGGCATCTTGAAAATTGCTGACTTTGGTCTGGCGAGCTTTTATGATCCGACCCATGCTCAACCATTGACAAGCCGAGTTGTGACTCTTTGGTATCGTCCTCCAGAGCTTCTATTAGGGGCTACTTACTATGGTGCTGCTGTTGATTTATGGAGTACAGGTTGCATACTAGCCGAATTATATGCTGGCAAGCCTATTATGCCAGGAAGAACTGAGGTAACTGTCTTTTATTGGGGAAGGAGGTTTTTTAATGAAAAAAAATAGGCTAATTTTATGGTGTCAGCCATAAGTCACTTCAAAGTCTGAAAGTCTAGACTGCAAGTAGTCTCAGTTTTTGACCAGATAATGTTAGATTATGGTAGCAGAGTGAATATCAATCTCATCATGCTAGTAGAGTGAATAATGACCTCATCATATAGGCCTATCCATGAAAATATTGGAGGGATGTCTCAGTTAATCTTTCAGAGTATTAGTCTTTTAGAGAATTTTTATTATTTTTTCTTAGCAGGTCTTGAGTTATCGAACACTTCTTTCTATATAGGCATGTTTCTCTGATCTGGGTGAAATTATTAATTTCTCCATCCAAAAATAGGTAATTTTCAGAGACAATAAAGTTTACAGGGATCTAATCTAAGCCCATAAAACAGTCCACTTGATCCAGTAAACTCTGTATTTTAAAATCAGTTATGTTCTTTCTTCCTTGGGCATGAGCTGTCATTATTGTCAAAAAGACAACAGTCCCTTGGAAGAGCAATCCTGGAACTGTTGTACTTTTTGTGCTGCTTGAATTCTTGGTCCATGTATTGGCAATTTTGGAAGGACAGAAAGTGTTTGCTTTCTTTAATGTAAGATGTGCAGATGTATCATTGTCTAACACCGTGAGAGGAGAATGGAAGTATAGAAAAGAATATAGGAGGATAATACTTGACCAAATTGTATTCAAGTTTTTATATTATTGTTTGGTAATTATTAAGGCTGCATCTATGCTTAAATAGACTGTTGGTACACCTTTATGAAGGCTGTTATTATGGAGTTTTGTTTAACCAAGAAGTTAGAAAAAGAATAAACATGTGAGAACTTTTCAGCCCTCAAAAGAGGAGCTGTCATCATGACATTTGAGGCATACTGGGTGTACCTTCTTGTTTGTTCCCTTCATTTTTTCTCTTCATTTCTGTCTCTCAGGTGGAGCAGCTGCATAAAATTTTCAAGCTGTGTGGCTCACCATCTGAGGACTATTGGAGAAAATCGAAGTTGCCAAATGCAACCGTCTTTAAGCCTCAGCAGCCTTATAGACGTTGTGTTGCAGAAACATTTAAGGAATTTCCTGCACCAACTTTAGCACTTATTGAGACTCTACTTTCCATTGATCCTGCAGATCGTGGAACTGCTGCTTCAGCACTAGAGAGTGAGGTATGAAATCATAGAGCTTTAATTTTATTGCCACTAAATGCTTTTAGCTAATTTTTGTTATTGTGGATGCTATAGTGTAGAGTTGTTAGGTTATGTTGATTTTCTTTTATATGATTCATGCCTTTGCACTTGAGTTGGATCCCCTTAATGCTCTATAATAAGTTTTTTCTTATAAAAAAAGATTCAGTTATATATTGTGAGGAATGTTGGATATCAATGCTACAGTCAACTAGTTGAGGTTGCATTCATACTTAGGCGCAAATATTTTCTCTCACTGGTTTAATTTTTGCCAGTTCTTGACTTTCTTTTGGCTAATTTTCTGCAGTTTTTTACATCAAAACCACTTCCCTGTGATCCTTCGAATTTGCCAAAATATCCTCCCAGCAAAGAGTTTGATGCAAAAATGTGGGATGAGGAAGCTAGAAGGTGAATGTTGTAGAACTGGAAATAGTTATATCAATCAGTTTTTTTTATCCTTTTTCATATTGAATTGGTGATTTCAGGGTTTAGCAAAAAATTCTTGCTTTGTCACTTGGCTTGTGTGTATACATTCTTACAGACATACATACATAATTAATGCCATTGTTCATGGTTAGAAGCTGCCTTGTGGCTTGCTAAGGTGCAGCATTAATGAGTCCATGTGGCTGGTGGTGAATGCAGGAGTTTTCCAATTGCTTATATCATGCTATATTATAATTAGGCTGTGATAGCTGACTGAAATGATTGGCTCATATTTGCTTTCAGTGGGTGCTTAATGTGCTCAAGTATTGTGCTTTTGTACTTCTGATGCTGCTAAAGTAGCACCTTCTGAGGGTGGTCAGATAATCTTACTTTGTTTGCATTAACAGAAAAGAAACGGCAGGAAACAAAGGGCAGAGGCCCGATGTAGACAGAAGATGCATGAGAGAATCTCGAGCTGTCCCTGCTCCTGATGCCAATGCTGAACTGGTTTTGTCACTGCAGGTACTTTCTCTTACATTGATTTGCATCTCTATTCCTGTGCATTTTCCCTCACACATGATTGAGGCAATGATTTGCAATTAGGGTACCGTGACGTTGGCTTCTTTAGATCAATGCCCTGGTACATGGCGTGGTTCATAGCACTTAAAGTATTTTGAGGGTTACAAAAATGAAAAGGAAGAGCTTTGCATGAACTAAATCCTAATATTTAAATTCATGAATTTAAGTAAGCAAATCAATGGATTCAACTATTGGATTTGTATTGCACTCTTCTGAACTCCTCCAACCCTCTCTTGGCTGTGTGTAGTCACAACTCAACCGGGTTGGTCCTTTACAACTTATTCTTTTTTTGGGTGCATGTTGTAGGGGCCTTTTCCCAGTCCCAGCCCTGTCCATGGGGGGTGCCTTTTGGGGGGGGGGTGTCCCTGAAATATAATTCCCCTGGCATATAAAAGCTATGTTAATAGTGGCAATCATCCTCTCCTTTCTCATCATATTGCTATGTTCCACCACAATAAGATGTTGCAAATTGTATCTACATGGCAACAATAACAATAAACTTTAATACCAAATTTAATTGGGGTTGACTACATGACCTTTTCATGTCATTCCATTCTATTATGCACATTGTATCTACATAAGAGGAAGAAATTAGAAAGGCCTCCTTCATGTGCCCCACCATATGTTTTGCCACAGTACAAGTTCCAGTTTCCTTCTTAGTGGTCCAAGCATTTTGTTTAGCATTATGAACATTTATCATTTCTTTTCTCTTCAGCATTAATGCTGTTGTTTTATGTTAATAAGATTTCTTTCTGATTTCAGAAAAGACAAAGTCATCCAAATTCTAAGAGCCGGAGCGAGAAGTTTAATCCTCATCCAGAAGAAGTTGCTTCTGGCTTTCCAATTGATCCACCTAGACTATCGCAAGCCGTAGAATCAAAGAAAGATTCTCAGAGCAATCAACACAAAAGAGCCTCTCATTCTGGGCCACTGGCTCCCCACATTGCATGGGCAAAGGCTGGGAGAAACCCAGATGATGCTCCAAAGCTTTCCTCTGGAGCAGACTTATCAACAATGTCAAGGATAGTGGGAGCAAGAAGCTTTTTAGCTGAAGACCACAAAGAAGGCCCTGGTACATCGCAAAAAGAAGTTCCAAAATTGATGTTGAGGTTTCGAGGATCTTTTAAGGAAGCTTCAGAGTCTCTTACCCAGCAGGATCAAGAGCATCGATTGCATTGTGTTGCTGGTTCTCATCAAAAAGAAGATGGAAGAGCCAGCAATAAAGATCCAGTCCTTGTAAGTTGTTGGTATCATGCTTATTTGGGTTTCTTGCCTTTATCCTTTGAGTTCTTTCTTTATTTTAGCATCTCATCCAAATTTCTAGGAATTCAAGTCTTGCCAGTTTTTTCTGAGCTTTGGCTCTCTTTCTCTCTCTTTCTGAGCATTAATGGTCTTGTAAATTTTCGTTCCAGGTTGGTTATGGTTCGAAGGGTCACAAAATTCATTATTCTGGCCCATTGTTAGTGCCATCGGGTAACATGGATCAGATGCTGAGGGATCATGATCGCCAGGTCCAAGAAGCTGTTAGACGAGCACGAGTTGACAAGGCAAAAGTCAGAAAAGTTCAGACTGAAGGGAATCAAATAGTTACAAATTCATTATTTGTTTCTGGTAGGTGAGCTGGATTCAGCCCCCCAAATGAGAGGTGTTTCCTTGGGAAGATCACTGCAGAATAATATTTGGCTGATGTGGTTTTCTTTGTGAAATATGATGATTAGAGAGCATTGTTGGGGGTGGTGGGGTTTTTCTATAGGGATTGTCCTTGGTCAGATACCTTAGTTATTGGCCATTTTAGCTGTGTGAGCTTATAGCTCATTTATTAAAAAAAAAAAAAAACACAAGAAAAATCCCCTTCTCAACAATTTGTTACGAGTACCTAATTTTCACTCTGCCATCTCTGTTTCTAAATTATCAGTCATTCTTGTAGAGCATTTTTTATTAACCGCAAGCTGTGGGACATATTGAAAATGTGACACTGTTTGTGATGTTCAAGATAAAAATGTTGTGTCTGCTATGCTCCTGTCGTACCCCAGCTCACCATTGCCTGCCATAGATTGGCTATTGTCCATTGGAGGCCATGGATTCCTTGTTCCAAGTTTCTCTAGTTTACCAAATAACCAAAATGCTTTTTTGCTGTTGTTCATTGGTATCTGGGTATGATATGGGATATAATTCTGCTAAGCACTAGTTGAGGGCGAACCTACTATAGATGCATTACATATTTCAAATGAGAACTCACTGCTTGGAATGGAGTGTGACATGAAAATGCTGGAGAAACGTTTTGTTATATTCATAATGATGTAATAATGGTTGCTATCCGTTTAACAGTTTGATTTACATGGAAGTTCCGCGGCCTTAGATCAAAACAAACCTGTTATGTCTTGTAAGTATTTTTCACGTGCGGTCTTCACTGTACCCAAATTGTTATTTTATGGTTTGGCATACTTTTTTTTTTTTTTAGTTAATATAAGTTGGCATACTAATACTAAATTCAAGAGGGAAAGAAATTTTTTTTTTTAAAAAAGAAATGCAGTATTAACATTTTAGTTATCATACTCATAAATTAAAAATGAAAATTATTTATTTTGTATTTTTTAATTTTTTTCTTAAAAAAATTTATCATTTAAATATTATTAAATTTGAATGTTGTTATTATTAATAAATTAAAAATTTAATAACATGTATTGACATTGTTTTTAGAAATACTCAAATTTAAAAAATTTACTTAATCTTTTCCTTTTTTTATATAATGTGAAAATTAAGGTTTGAATTCCAAATTTAAATGTTATAAATATAAATATAAATAAATAAATATATATATATATACCTAAACTATTAGTTTATCGAGGTCAACTTGGAAAATCCTATTACCGAAAACATGCGGGAATGAAATCAGACGAATGAAAATTTTCGCATGTTGAAATCATGCATAGTTTCCATTTACGTCTACAAGCCAATGAACTTTTTTTTTAAGTTAAAAAAAAAAAAGAATATTGTAAAATGTTAATTGTTATTTTGATAATTTTAAGTTAAAAACTATCTTTTAACATGTTAATTCAAATTTTTTATATAAAAAAACCCATTATCAAAACTAAAATAATAAAAATATAAACAATCTCATATCATATTTATTTAAAGAAGTTCACTTAATGAAAATTTTAAACTTAAAAGTAAATGTAAGGATGGCCATAAATATTTATTTTTTTAAGTGATAATTAACAAAAATAAATATTAAATAATTAATTTAAATTTAAATAAATTATGTTGATAATAAAAAGTTGAATAAAAATAAGAAATTGATATGATTTCACTCTAATTTTTTTTTTTAAAGTAAGTAAAATATTTTAAAAATATTAAAATTTAAGATATAAGATAAAAAACTTAATTAATATTATACAATATATATTTTTTTTAACTGCGACCTATTAATTATTAATCAACATAACAAAAATATAATCGGAGGTTCGTTTCTTACACACGAACTTGCCAGTGCATGAAATTTACTTCCCCATGTCCCGCCCGCACGCGCCATCCCTCCTCCTCCTCCTCCGGGGAACTCAGATGGACTGCACATCCTCCCAGCTGGAAAATGTCTTGAGAGTACCTATTACTTGCTTCCATCTCTCTCCTCTCCTGCTTGCATCTTCTAAATTAGGTGTTAAAAGTGACCCACAGATTGAAAGGTCTACCTTCTTCTTCTTCTTCATTTTTTGCCTTTTTAATGACAAGAAACAAGTAAACTGGAGAGAAGTTAACAGCAAACTACTTATGCTGCGAGACCCATTTAGTTTATGGTTTGGTCGCAGGTATCAAAGGTTTATCACTTACTAGAAGTAAACGGGCCTTATTCTACGTTATATACTGAAAGCAACAGACCACCAACTTTGTTAGCATACTCGTAGATATACTGTTTGGTGCTCCATTATTATGCTTTCGTTAATAAAATGAAATATATACACTATCAAGACCTTCCTGTTCTTGGAATCTTAAGCCCACTTTATAAATTTTTTAACCAAAAACCTTTTATTTAAAGAAAATAATTAGGTGGAATTATTATTTATTTATAAATTTATTATACCCATTTAATAAAAAAAGTCAACACAAAAAAAAACATTATTTATCTTTTTTTAAGAGAATAATAAATTTATTATTTTGAATTATATATATATATATATATATATATATTAATTAAAATTTATTCAAATTTTTATTTTGTATATATAATATTAAATTCAATTAACTTATTTTAAATAAATTCATCTTTAAGAAGTAATTTTTTTTATTATTATTTAAATTGCAAATAACGGTCATATAGGTTTATGAAGCAACCCTTTTGTTTGTTGGCGTCAAAACTAACTTGAGGCAACGGTTGAGCCACGTAGCCATTACGTACTAAAGCGGGAGAGAAAACGAGGAAGACCTAACCGCAGACATTGTGCCTGATGTATATATCATATGGAGAGAGAGAGAGAGAGGGAGGGAGGGAAGAGAGAGAAAGAGAGATATTTTAATTTTATTTTATAAAGTTGTGGTCTTTTCGTGTGGAGCAGCTTGGCTTGTTCTTTAACTGTGAAGAAGAAAATGAAAGGGGTTTGTGAGGCTGTGGTGTTCTTCATTGTGAAGTGTAACTAAGGTCTTGGGTGTGTTTTGTGGTTCTCTCTTTACCTTGATCTATGCCGTAGCAGAAAGATCCTTTTTGGGTGATACTGGTATCTCTCTCCTTCTCTCTCTCTCTCTCTCTCTCTCTCTCTCTCTCTCTCTCTCTCTCTCTCTCTCTCTCTCTCTCTCTAACATATATTTGTAGGGTTATCTTCTAGGGGGTTTGTTGTGGAAGCTGGTGCTTGTGTTTATGTTGGTTGAAAGGTGCATATGACGTGGGAACACATAATAATGAATGTAGTATGATTCTGGTGGATTGTTAATAATAAAAAGTAAAATTGAATGTTCTATATTTTGGTATGCCTTTTTTTATTTTTATTTTTTGACTTGTCAAGTGTTTTCTGATTTGTTCTTTGTTTTTTTGGTTGGTTGGTGTTAGGAGTTTTGCTTGTGGTATGTTGTGGGCAAAGAGTTCGTTTCTACTAGCCTGAATTCCCTGCAAGGGTATAAGAAGCTGATTTATTGGTCTTTCGTCTTTGCCATGAAAATGAAGTTTTGATCGAACATGGTTATGGTGGAAGTGAAGAGGTGTGGCTACTGTGGAAGTGGGAGAGTTGCTTGATTTCTTGGATGTGTTCGGTCTGGCCTTCATGCAGCCCCAGCGGGATAAAGCATGGAGGGCTCGTCTGAGTCTGCTTGGCACAGGTCTGATAGTTATGCTGGATTAAATACTTCCACAGTCTCAAACAGGACTCCTAGACCGCCATCTCATGATTCTGGGAACAGAAAGGAGATTGACAGGGTTGCACTGGCACCCCAGAACCTAAGGCAGCGGATTGGTCTATCCGGGGCTTGTGAGAATGAAGTTACAGCTGAACCGTTTGTCCGATCCATAGAATGGGGAGATGTTAGTTTGAGGCAGTGGTTGGACAAAGCGGAACGACCTGTTGATGAATTTGAATGCTTGCGCATATTTAGACAAGTGGTTGAGATTGTAAATGTGGCACATTCGCAAGGAATTGTTGTTCATAATGTCCGCCCATCATGCTTCATCATGTCCTCATATAACCGTGTCTCCTTTATCCAGTCTGTTTCGTGTTCAGATTCTGGGTCTGATTCTTTGGAAGATGGATTGAATAGCCAAACCCAGGAGGTCAGAAATTCATTGGCTTCCTTCCCTCTTGATATGTGCCATCAGAGATGTCATCTAGGAAGTGAAGATTTGCAAATTGTGTCTACTCCTGCAAATGCTTTACCAGAAGCTAGTTGCATGCAATCAAGCTCTGTTTGTGCAACACATGTTCAGATAGGGGAGGAAATAGGAGAAAACAAAATCACTGATTTGAACATGGAACAAGAAGAAAGGAAGCATCCATTTCCAATGAAGCAGATACTGCTAATGGAGAATAGTTGGTACAGGAGTCCTGAAGAGGTTGCTGGATCACAAAGCTCTTGTGCTTCAGACATCTATCGATTAGGAGTGCTTCTTTTTGAGGTTCGTAATTATGATATGCATTGTGTATGTAATGGATGTTAAGATCCATTTGTCACCCAGTTTTCAATTGTTGTTTGCCATTTGCCCTTGATTGCAGTGTTCAAGCTCCCCTTTTTCTGTCATCTACACTGATTTGATGTAGTTTTGCCTGTATGCAGTTATTCTGCCCTTTCAGCTCAATTGAAGACAAGAGCAGAACCATGTCTAGTTTGAGGCATCGTGTACTTCCTCCTCAACTGCTTTTGAAGTGGCCAAAAGAAGCTTCGTTTTGCTTGTGGTTATTGCATCCTGAACCAATTAATCGACCAAGTGTGGGGTAAATGCACATTTCCATATTCTACTCCCAGACATTGTTTCTATTT
The DNA here is from genome assembly GCA_021464305.1 of Kandelia obovata. Lineage (NCBI taxonomy): Eukaryota > Viridiplantae > Streptophyta > Magnoliopsida > Malpighiales > Rhizophoraceae > Kandelia > Kandelia obovata. Next base: position 9,092,650 of record CM038478.1, on the reverse strand, counting down.
TTCTTGATTTATCCATAGCATGTGAGCATATAAGTGCATTTGTGAGTGTTTTAAGTTCTCAAATGTATACTGCTATGAAGTGATAACTCTGTCTCTTCTGGGGCTTTAATGTAACTAAGTTTCTTAGGCAAATGTACATGACAACTAATTTATAAATGTGCTATGTCTGGCCGTGCCACCTTCCAAGTCCTTGCTTTCTTCTCCTTAAAATCTAGATTGAAGACAAGAAAATAACAACTGCATTGTCATTTTTCTTGAACCAAACATACTCCAATGTTTTAGTGTTGCGTTTAGGGAATGTTAAGCCTTTTCTAATTTATTTTTCTTAATTTATCCATAGCATGTGTGCATAGGAGTGCATTTGTGAGTGTTTTAAGTTCTCAAATGTATACTGCTACAAAGAAGTGATAACCCTATCTCTTCCTGGGCTTCAATGTAACTAAGTTTCTTAGGCAAACGTATGTGACTAATTTATAAATGCTTATGTGTGGTTGTGGCACCTCCTAAGTCCTTCCTTTCTTCTCCTTAAAATTCTATATTGACAACAAGAAAATAACAAATGCATTCTCATTTTTTCTTGAACCTAAAAACTCCAATGTTTTAGTGTTGCATTTAGGAAATGTTAAACCTTTATAATTTGTTCTTTTCTTTTATCTTTACATTTTTTTATTTTTTCGTTTCTGCTGATTCTTATTCACTGCAATGCTTGTTTCGATCCATCTAAGCTATTGTTTTTCCAGTTCATTCTAGCATTGGTGCAAGGATGTTTTTATAGTCTTTGACTTTTGTATATTGTGTTACAGTGAGTTGTTACAGAGTGAATTTCTTAATGAACCAAGAGACAATTTGGAAGAACATGAAGCAGATATACAGCTTGGAGAGAAAATAGAGGAGGAGGAGCTGTTGCTGGAATTCCTTTTGTTGATACAACAAAGAAAACAGGAATCTGCTGATAAGTTGCAGGAGAAAGTTTCTCTTCTCTGTTCTGATATTGAAGAAGTTGTGAAGCGTCACCAAGTTCTTAAGAAGAAAGGAGGCATAGACCCTCGAAGAGGGAAGGATGATCATGTAGCAAATAATTTCCCATCATGGACTATTGTTGATGAGGATGCCTCTTCTGGTATGGGTTCCAGAAAACGATTTTGTCTAGGCCTTCAGATGGAAAATATAGAGGGATGTGATGATAATCTAGATGCTCAGGAATCAGATATGGCACCAGATGCTCAACAAAGTCGACTTTTCAAAAGTTTTCATTTGATGAAAAACTTTGGGAAACTGGAGTCAGCATATTTCCTCACCAGATGTAGGCCAATAAGGCCACCAGGAAAACCACATATTGAACATTCTCGAGTAAGTAGTGAAGGGAGAAGCTCTATTGTTGTAACTGAAAGAAGCTCCATCAATAGCATAACACCAAAGAAGCAGAATATTGATAGCGAACAAAGTGGATGGATAAGCCCATTCCTTGAGGGTCTATGCAAGTACCTATCTTTCAGCAAGATGAAAGTTAAAGCTGATTTGAAGCAAGGAGATATGTTAAACTCTTCAAACCTCATATGCTCACTTAGTTTTGATCGTGATGCTGAATTTTTTGCCACAGCTGGTGTGAATAAAAAGATTAAAGTATTTGAATGTGATACAATCATAAATGAAGAACGTGATATCCACTATCCTGTGGTTGAAATGGCGTGTAGGTCAAAGCTAAGCAGTATTTGTTGGAACAGCTATATTAAAAGCCAGATTGCTTCCAGTAATTTTGAAGGTGTGGTCCAGGTAGGCAAAGTGATGTAATTAGTGCACATTTTTATTTTCACCACCATTGATATTAAATCAGTTGTTCAACATTTTCAGGTATGGGACATTACACGAAGTCAAGTACTAACAGAAATGAGAGAGCATGAGAAGCGTGTATGGTCCATTGACTTCTCATCAGCAGATCCAACAATGTTGGCGAGTGGGAGTGATGATGGATCAGTTAAGCTTTGGAGCATAAATCAGGCAATTCTATTTTTGTACTTGGTCAATGTTGGCTTTGAAATTAAGCATGCTAATGTCTTCTAATTTCTTAAGGTCCATACCTAGTTTTAGATGTTTGACTAGTTGTTCCTCTTACATGGGTTGCTATTGCAGGGGGTAAGCATTGGTACCATCAAAACAAAGGCCAATATCTGCTGTGTTCAATTTCCATCAGATTCGAGTCGCTCTCTAACTTTTGGCTCAGCAGATCACAAAATTTATCACTATGATCTCCGTAATTCAAAAGTTCCCTTGTGCATATTGATTGGACACAGTAAGACTGTGAGCTATGTGAAGTTTGTAGATTCAGTGAATCTTGTTTCTGCATCCACGGATAACACATTAAAGCTCTGGGATTTGTCAGTTTGCACCTCTCGGGTTATTGATACTCCTCTTCAATCATTCACCGGCCACATGAATGTAAAGGTGCATTTACTTCTCTACCATATAACCATCTAGTTTTTTGCTTGGAAGTGAATGCCACTACAGGACCAGTGTTATGTTAAATGCACTGCTGATTTTCCTTCTCCATAAAAAAGATTTCAATTAAGTGTTTTTCATTATGTGGATTAGCATTCTGCTTTTCTTGGCCTATCTGCCAACTGAGATTTTATTGACATCTAGAGATCATCACATTTTTATTTGATGGAAAATTGCAGTCTAGTATTTCAGCTAATACACTTATCATTGCTTTACACTTAACTATTATCTTTTTTTTTTTTTTTGAATAATTATAATTGGAAAAAAATTAGATACTGCCAATTAATCTTTTAGTTTAAATAGATGGTGGAGCTTACTTCGGCCTTCATATCTTTAACTTTCTCCCACATTACAGCAATATGGGTAATAAGAGCATTCTTCCTTTGTACAGTCTTAGTTGATTTTGTTGTAGAACATTCTTTTGAAGTCATTATTGCCAAATTGATGTAAGATATTGATAATGCAGTAGTAGTTATCAAGATACTGACTGGCTCAACTTGCAGTAAATGTCTGAATTAATTATCGATGTTGGGCATGGCAAAACTTGTATTGATTGATTCCAGTCCGAGGCCACCTTAATGATATGGTATTTTTGCCCTACGGATCTTTTTCCTTGTATGAGGTAGCATTATCAAGGAGCAGCTAACAGAATGTACAATGAATTTGATGTGATAACAGAAGTTGCTTGGGTTAACAGACCTATGATGCTTGACAAGGTGGTAAACCGAAACATATGCAACTGAATTAGAGTGTTTATTCTAGTATCGATTGAGTGGATTTGGAGTGAGGTGGAACAGGAGAGGACAATCACATGTTGAAAGACATCCGAAGTTTGATATATTAAAAGGATAAATAAATGGATACACCATGTTGAGTTTTAGATGACTTTTCCATGCACACCTTCATTCACAATCATAGATCTTTGGAAGCCACAATATTTGCAATATTAGTGGATCTAAATTTGAATACAAGTCACAATGAAGGAGAAAAGGAGAACGAAGAAAGACAGGACCAGGCCTGTGTCCTATGCCTTCCAGAGTAAGGATTGGCCACCTGAATTGTTAAGTGAAGTGAATGAAGTTCGTGAATTTGTAACTGGTAACTGAAATAGTCAGGTCATGTCCCTTTTGGCCATAGATTTGCCACTTAAATTTGTGCTGATTTGCTTGTGGAAGTACGTTTTGTGGTTTCAAGTTCTTTGTGCTTTCTAGACTGATATACAAGTTCTGCTATCTTTTTGTACATTGGAAAACACAATTCCTGCAATTTTAGCATGGCAAAATATGCCCCTGTTATAATCCTTGTATTCTCCAGATATCACCGATGGAAATTGGACTGGTTTTACATATACTTGATGTATCATTTCTTGTTGCAGAACTTTGTGGGTTTGTCAGTCTCAGATGGCTACATTGCAACTGGCTCTGAAACAAATGAGGTACTCTGCCTTTTTTCTTAGTTATTTTCTAGAGGTTCTGTAAATTGTTTATACAGTAACTAAAATTTAAAGCTATCGGAAGAATATCCATCTCTGATAAAAGCTTATAGTAGCAAGCTGCCATTTTTCCATGGTAAAGAAAACTTAAAATGCATCTTCTCCTCTTCAACTCCTAAGAGAGTTCCTCATTTCAGTCTTCGATTGAGTGATTGAGTGAGATCCCACCACAAATTAAACTGAAATGTAAGAAACACTCTGTGCATGCAGACCCCTAAATATCTCTACAATCTAAGTAAGCTAGAGGAGGAAAAATAAGATGAGCAAACTAACAGACCATGTAAACTTTTATCCAAAATACAGCAAGAAATTTGCACTGACGAATACTCGAAGGCATATGTTACATGATCATAAAATTTCCTAAGTAACATCTATGAGCAGATTGCTCAAGCTTTTCCTCTTGGATACAGCCTCATGTTAGCTGTTGTTTCCGCATTTTACCATAGTATTAAACACAAGGCCGGTGCTTTCCTGTACACACCCTCTATTACTGTAAATTTGATGATTCATGCTTTTAAAGTTTAAACTTCCAATGCAGCATGAGATGTTAGCAAAGCACTTGTTTAATTGCTTTCTATTGGTAGCTGAGGTGCTCCGATGTCTAGGAAAAAAGATTGTTAGACGGCTTAGAATTCGTCTGCAGCTCTTTTAGTTAGCAGTCCATGATCTTTATATGCTAGCTTCAATCTAATAGTTCAAGTATCCCTGGAGCATCATTTATCCTCATAAACTCAACGCTTGTTTGATGGTGCCAGATAACCGACTTAATTTACTGATCAAGGTGTCACAAAAACCTAAGGAACACACATGGTGTTTCATGGCAGAGTTTGGTAATTGTCGCATGCTTCAGTTGCACGATTTGCTTATTTCCAAAATTGTTTAACACTTAACAGAACATCCAACTCTTTAGCAACAGTAGAAGTGATGGTTTGCGTGGTGATGACTGAAATGTTTGCCTACATTTGTTAACCCTCTTTTTTGGCTATTTGAACTAAAGCCTCTGTTGTGTATCAGGTTTTCATCTATCACAAAGCTTTCCCCATGCCAGCGTTGTCGTTCAAATTTGGTAACACGGACCCACTTTCGGGCCACGAAACCAACGACACTGCACAGTTCATTTCATCTGTCTGTTGGCGAGGCCAGTCCTCTACCCTGGTTGCTGCAAATTCTGCTGGTAACATAAAAATTTTGGAGATGGTTTAGCCTTGCCCTCTCCACAAGTCAAATGACTTTTGCTTGAAAGAAAAATTAATGAAGACAAGTATTGTAGCAGAGAAAGGAAACAAGGACAATGTTGTTGGGCAAGAGGACAGGTAGAGTTCAGAAATATCATAGAAATTTGACATTTCATAATTGGCAACAACAAAATTTTGGCATTAGATCGTTGCGGATGCAGTAAGTGTGAAGAGCTAATGGCCGTCGGTCCACCCTTAATCCACTATGTATTGTAGATAAAAATTAGAGAGGAAAAAAGGGCTACAATTGTTGTTTTTTTTTTTTTTTTCTCAAATGTATAATTGTAATGCCAAGTGTTAAAATCTTTATTTTATGGTGATAATGATGATGCATCTTTGTGTGCATCATTCTTTTACATTTACTTGATGGGGTCGCCGGACACCGATGTCTGTGGTATTGTATGGCAGTTTGCATTATTCATAGAATTGATGGTAGTTGAAGTGGCATCAACAGAACTTCAATTTCCCAGTAGCTATGGATAATAAATTTAGATTCCAGGAATGCTTTCCCAGAATATTAAATTAGAAGGCAAAGAGAAATATGCATGCCCTAAAGCTTATTAGATTTTAATATTCAATCTACTAAACATGTCCAGCGGTTTAAGTTCTTTAGTTCGGATAGTTTTTGGACGCAGTATTAATTTTGTCTTTTAAGATAAAATAGTTTTTAATATTATATCAGAATTTTGTTTAGAAGAGATATGCTCTTTACTGATAATATTAATTCAATGAACTTTTGTGTAAACAAATATGTTAAAGAGTATAATATATAATGTTTTTGAATATCATAATTTTTTGATAAATAAAAAATTAAGTTAGTTTCAATTAATGTGAAATTGTTTAGATCCATATGGGGGAAACATTTTTACATATGAAGTTTTTTTTTTAAAAAAAAAAAAGAAAGAAAGAAAAATAAAAATCTTTTTATTAAGTTTTATGCTTAATGATTGTTATGTCACACTTAATATTGTCCCCTCCCTTCCTCCTAACATTTAATATGGAAAATGGCTAATATATAAGGAAGGTTGCCATCCTCCTAGATGCCTTGAGTTTGGATGACTTAAAACTCTTTGTTCGTCGTGTATTTCTAGTAAAATTAAGAGAAGATGGCATTAAGCTATATAAAATACTTTCGAAACCACTGACTGACTATAAGATTTAGTATTTGGATAACTTAAATTCTTAATTTTAGATATAAAATCTGATTTTTAATCCTATAAATTAAGAAAAAGAAAATACTTGTTGAACATAAAGGTGATGAATATAATCACATGTAATTAATAAAATAATAAAAATATTCATATAATAATTTTTTTTTTTGAAATATTAAATTATTTTATTAATTGTAATTAACACTGCCAATCACTTTTGTCTCGCTTGTTAAGTTAATCACAATATGATGTAAGCGCTTGATTAAACATGAGCAGCTTTTTAATTGACTTGAAATATAATCTGACTTTAAAAGTCTAAGATGATCATGCTGGGAGAAAGGAACTAAACTTTTTCATACTTTGAACCCCACCCCCCCCCCCAAAAAAAAATAAAAATTAAAAATTAAACAATAAAGAAAATAAGGGGCTGGGCCTATTACACCCAAAAAACCATGTCATGGCGTGCATTCTAATGTCTGAACATTTAAAAGGGAAATAAAAATAAAAATCTTGCCAACATGACAGAAAAGGGTAGCACAAAATGTTAATTTGGTTATTTAAATCACTAAGACATTTGGTCTGGTCAATATTTGTTCCTGCAATCAACTTGTAATCACCCAAAAAAAAAAAATCAGCACCATACCATAAGTTGAAGAAGATAACACACAGAAAGTGTCATCATTTATATGTCACAAGAAATGACAACCATCCATTCATTCATGTTTGGAGATACTCTAATTATTAATAATTTAGATTTTTATTTTTTATTTTTTTTTTTAATTTTAATCATAAAAAATAAAAGTATGAGATTTATGAAAATTGTCTCAGGATTTTTTAGTAGACAAATGCATATGCATGTATCCATTCCAGGAAGTAAGCAATGGTTAATGTTTTCAGCAAGGGATTAGGGAAATAGAAAAAGAAAACATAGAATGAAATGACAATAGTATCCAGATAACAACATTAAAGATTTCGTATCAACAATTTATCATTTCTTGTGTTTAGATAATATCTGTATGATGTGATGATTATAATCCAATGCAACCAGTCATCCTGAACAAGAGAATTAAGTACTATAATCTGCAATAACCAAGTCCTTAAATTATTACCGTAAGCCTTGTACATCTGAAATTCTACAGCCTTCAGAAAAACAACTAATCTGATTATTGTGGAAACAAGAAACCATTACCAAATACTCCAGCAAGAAAGCTTCTGATTATAGTACCATGAGAGTAGGACCTAAATGAAGGTAAATATGCTATATGCTAGATTCCGATCACTGCAATAAGAGCTCGAATGTTTATGTTTGATGACTGTGGCAGGCAATAACATACCTGCAAACCAGACAAGAATGAGACCACAGTTGCTATTTGGAATTAAGAAATATTCTCAGAGACAAAATTTTCAATAATCTTGTGAAATAGAGCTTTAAATACTCTTTCCATCTGCAAGCTGGAAGCCCCGGAAGTCTATTTACACTGATTTTTTTCTAGGTTTTCTGATAAAGCTACCCTAGCAATGAGTTGTTTAAGCCTGGCTACTCCTGGACCCGGTTTAATTTTGTTCATATTCCCAACCATGGAGCATTTGGGGCTGCCCTTACACCATCCACCTGGAGTGAAGCTCCCATTTTTTCGGCCAAGTAAATCCTCGTCAATCTTATCCAAGACAGGGTCATCTCGTTTGAACTTTCTAGCAAAGGCAGCACCACTATCGATCATCTTGTTTGTGTCATTAATTGTAAGGGTGTGCGGGTGTTGCTTGGGAGGAATGTCCCAAGAAATGTAGTGCAAGTCATGATTGGCAGCTGTCTGAGAGAACTCTGGGTCATTGCATATTACCGTGTGGAAGTATCCTTCGGGGGAGGAAACAAAGTTTGTGTAGTACATAAGTAAGATTCTCGGCAGATTATCCCAACCCCAAATTAAGTACTCCACAAACGAACGAGTGAGAACCATCCATGCAGACCCTGTGGAGCAAGTAGATACCATTCAGTCTTCATTTTTTAGTGCGGAATTGCAGAGCAACATATTCCAAGCGTTATTAGTGTTTCATAAGTGAAAAAAAAAGTTTACAACAACTGATATCTAATCAAATTGAAATTCAGGTCTTAACTCTCTCAAATTTTATGGATCACTGCTAGCAAGAAGGAGGCTCTATACGATAAACTTCTATGTTTATATTCATAAACATATTGCCCTGCCAATTTCACTTTCTAAATAAAACCACAAAGCAAAAAGAGTTTCTAGTTGCTCATCAGAACTGATAATTTACACTAGTTTAGTTACTTAGTTCAGGCGAGTTATGGATCAATGGTTTTGTTAATGATGAACACTCCTAACAGGCTTTTGAAGAAGACTGCAGAATAGAAGTGAAAAGGGGGGGAAAAAAAGAAAAGATTGCAGATCAGTCAATTCAGTTCTTTGACATTGCAATTCTAGTAATCTGTATTTGAAAGGGATCGAACACCAGTGAAGATCATCCTAACTCAAAAATAGATGAATCACGAACACCAACCAGTAAATAACTTAAATGACGATGGCAAAGTTCTTGGCGGTGACGCCCAGTATAGGTCTGCCTTAGTTGTTGAGTAGAGTCCTGGATCCACGATCAAAGGCATTGCTCGTTTGTCGCTAAATATCATGATGCAGTACATAATTAGTCACTGGAAAGGCGTTCTTAATCTACCAAACACACACACATGTACAGATAAGAGAGTGAGAACTCACAACTTCCAGCCTAATTGACTTGTGTGCTCAATAAAGTTCAGGCTCCGGTTTATGGTTGAAAACGCGTCGATAAGATCTGCACATGACAAGGAATTAAACCCTTACCTTCATCAATAAACAGCCTACCTCCCTTAATTCATAAGAGTAAAAACAAACAAGCAGAGAGAGAGAGAGAGAGAGAGGGAGAGAGAGAGGAGGGGGGGAGTTAGATATTGTATACGACAGTCAAAGAAATGGACTAACCATCTTGAGTTACCAGAGGATAATCAGAAGCACTAAGGTTGATAAACCAGTCCCAATCTTTGCTCCTTTTGAGAAGAATTGCACAAGCATGAAGTGTATTAGCAACCATGGTGGGTCCTCTATATGTAACCATATTAGCCTTGGTGATCATATAGACATTCCCAACCTTGGAGAAAATCGGATGCTTTTCCACTCGCGAAGCAAGCTCCAATCTTTCTTCTGATGGGGACTCGAGGTCTAAATGGACGACATATTGGTTCCGCGGATGGTAAACTGCATGAAGAGTCCTCCAGAGCTTCTCTAAATCACCTTTAGACCCAGAAACCAAGTATGCAAACTTGGGAATTGTGATAGCCGGAGGAGGGGGAGGGGAAGACGGTGTAACCTTAACTTCAGCAAAAGCAGTTTGGTTTGGACGAGATGGGAAAATGTTCAAGATATTATTAATTGTGTGCAGTGAAGAAATCAGACCCATGTTGAACGTGGTTGCCAAGAGAAATATAAATAGGAGGGAGCTTATGACAAGAGGGAAAACCCATTTCTTCTCCATGTTTAGCGACCCCATTGAAAGACCTTATCATTGGTTCCAATGAATGATCTTCACATCCCCAGGTTTGCTTATTTACTCACCAACTGAACAAACCAAGATATAGGAATTCAATAATAAACAAAATCTTCTTATACCCAATGTTCTAATGATTTACAGACTTTATTCAGAGAGCTAACTAAATTCGTACAGCTGCCAAAGAAACAAGTGGTAACATAACAATATGTAAGTACAATTTTTTATTATCCTAACTTCCATTTAACAAAGAACTTGAGGCTTTGTGTATTTGATCAGAGGAATCACAAAATGAATAATCTGATGAATGGTAAAGGACACCCCACCTTGATATTATTATAAACATGGAGAGAGAGAGATAAAAACACACAATGATAAGAGACTGAATACGCATCAATAAAATCGACCAACTAGCAACAAATGAAATAAAACAAAAGAAAAACAATCATTTCAATTTTCAATGTCAATAGAAATTGATAATCCAACTAAAAAGAAAGGCATTGACAAGGACAAGATGATAAATGAGCTGTAAAATTCCAAATCTTGGAAAAACCTTTCAGTAAACATCATCAGACTAGAAAAAGGAAAGCCACATCAGCTGCCACACGAATAAAGATACAAGTCATAAGACACAAAGCCCGAATCTTGAAATTGAAGATGTAAATCATAAAAAAAGGAAAACCAAAAAAAAAGAGGCAAATAACAACAATGTCTTTTTAGAAGGTAAACGAAATCAAATCTGAAAAATCTGTTACCTTTTGATACAGAAAAGTTCAAGAGCTGGTTTTCTCCTTGGCTTTTTGTGGAAACAAGCAAAGAAAGAAATCACACCCATTATTCATAAACCCATTGAACAAATATTAAAGATATTTGAAGGGTTAAAAAGAGAGGGATGGAAAGAGATGAATTGGGGTACGTTTGGTATGAAGATTAAAGAGGAGCTGCACATACAGAGTCTTGGTTTCAGTTTGTTTAACACTTGCTAGTCAAAAGACTCCATGCGATCTGCTTCTTCTCTCCCTGAGGTTTAGGAGTTTCTGTTACGTTTTTATAGACAGAGAGTGCACGTAGGATTGTCGGCAAGAGATGAATAATAATAATAATAATAATAATAACAAATAATATATATATATATATATATTTATATATATTTAAACACAAAAATTGGACATAAAAATTTAAAACGAATTTATTAGTTTAGAAAAAATAAACTATTTGATGATTTTTTTTTATAAATAATAAATTAATTATAATTAATATTTAATATTTAACAATATAGATAGATCCTTTTCTAAAAAAAAGAAAAAGAAAGTCAATAATGTAGATTCCATCCAATGCTTTGTACACGTAACTTCAATAATAGTATTACTACTACTGCTACGTTATGTCTCGTTGGAAAGTGGAGCCTTTTTTTTATTTTATATATATATATATATTATTGTTCATATATATTATAGGTGTGTCGGTGGGTGTGTTGATTGCACTTTCACATGTGGATGCCTACGCCTCCTTTGTTGTCGTAACTTGCAATTAATAATAGTATCTATGATTCTTTCTGGAATTGCCATGCCATGGATGACACGTTGGTGGTGGGTAGTTGCGTTGGCAATGCTTGTGGTTATTATAAGGGAGGAGAAGGCAACGACTGACCTCCACTTCAACTGCAAGGAAACAGTCTTATTCGGAGGCAAGCTTTTTTTATGCTGAAATTTTAATTACTCTCCATTAATAAATAAAAAATAATATTTTATTAAAATTAAAAGAGGGGGTATATTTAAATAATAATAACTTTAAAATAAAAAAATATAATTTAATCACCTATTTTTTATTATCATAAATAAATATATTACTCTTTTATATATATATATATATATATATATACTCTCAATAAGTATTCTCATTGCTCTTAAAAGAATGCTATGGTGGGGAAATGGAAATGCTGGTAATAAAGTAGGGGACTTGGATGCAGGGATGAACTATTCATTTGCTACATTTCAGAACTGATCAGTTGTCAATGCATCTCATACACATCTATTTTTTCATTCAATTTTCACTACCAATATATTTTAATTAGTCAAAAGGGGAAAACTGTTTCTTTTTCTTCTTTAAAAAAATAATAATAAATAAATAAAAGAAGCCTAAGTCTACGTTAAGGTGTTCTCGATGTTCAAACCCGCCAACATTGAAAGTTCTGCTTTAATTGCAGGACGTAACTGGCTAATTGGAAATGGTTACTTGGCTTCAAACCTTATATTTAATAAATAAATAAATTTCCTAAACATATAGGATCAATTGTGGAGGCTAACTTAGGTGAAACAAGCCTGGACTTTTCTGGATCATTAAGATCATGAAAAGAACAGAAAGAAGGAATCTACACTTATTTTTCATCAGAGGTTTGGAAGATAGATTATATCCAACTAGTTTGGTCGTATGACTAAGTAAATATCTTTTAAGTGTCATTTAGTAAAAATTAAAACCTAACACCAAATCATTGTAGTATAGTAATAGTAATAATAATAATAAATATAGGTTATGAGTTCAAATTTTTATCAAAATATTTAATAAACTAAATATACTTACATAAAATTTATTCTTTTGATAATATAATACGAAATTAATTATAATACAAATGTAATTAATAACTATATTTTTTATATTTTATATTTTTTAAATTATTTAGTAAAATATAATATAATATTATTTATTTTAAAATTATAATATTATTTATCCTAACATATTTTATATCAACTAAACATAAAGATGAAGCTTAATCTACTGTTGGGTTAGTATACGATTCACCCGTTTGACAATCCTGGTATGTGATAGAAAATGATATGGGGCCCGGCCGATCGTTTGAGCCCAGATAATTGAATTCGGCCCATTTTTTATGGGCCAGGATGCGATCTCCGAATCATATGTATCATAGAGGACAGAGGCCATAACGAAAGCCCCATCTATCATTGTGAGGTTTATTTTATTAATTAATAAAAATATTACACAATAATTTAAAAGTATATATATATATTATATGTATGTTAAATAATAATATAAATATAAATTGATTCTAATAATAAAATTTAAATTAAAATCAACTGAATTAATTCTTACTATAATTTTAATTTTATTTTAGTTTGTATTAATATCAACGTTTAAGCCATTTCATATTCATAAACAGAAAATGAGAGGGACAAAACAAATAGTGAAATAGCACTCATCCGACAGGGATCATCCACCATACATTTAAGTGTAAACAAGAGAGGGAGATGCATTGGTGTACTAAATATTAATAGATAGATCACAGACGTGCCCTGTATATTTTTGAGCTTCACAAACCGGCATATTTTATTGTACTCTACTGCCTAGAGTGGCTTTGTTGAAGTTCCTGTGTCATTTGGTTCTTCAAGCTCTTTTATTATTATTATTATTATTATTATTATTATTATTAATGAAATTATATTGCTTTGATTTGTTATACATATTGTAATAGCTGTGATATAAGTAATTGGCAGTGCTTAAAGAATAGATGTAACGAATTCTAATGCCTTTCATGTCATTATTCTACATGGAAACGTAGGCTTTTGAGCAGATACATTAGTTTTTAATAATTATTTTGAATAAAATTAGTTTCTAACTAATTAGAATAGTTATTAAAAATAAAAAATAATTTGAGTTAATAATAATAATTTTTTAATTAAAAAAAACCTTATCAACCAATAGCAATTGCTTCGTACAACCCAAGCCCACCTTTCTTCCATGGAGGACAAACATCATCCCAAGTCACCAAACCAATCTTCCTTCGTTCAGCTTTTCTAACACTTTGTGTAATAACAATTACAATCAGTTCATTCACGTGCTTTTCCCACGTACCCGGAAAAAAAAAAAAAAACAAAAGGGCATGATGTTAAATTTGACAAATGAAGGGCATTCCTTTGGAAGTTCCTTTCCGTTGTACTTGCCAAAGCAATGAAAACAATTGCAAATATACAATAAGTTAAATTTTCAACGAGAATATTAAAAAAAATAAAATTATATCATAAATTTTAAATTAAAATATAATATTAATTTTATAAATTTATTATTTATTTAAATTATGTTCAAAAAATTTTCTATTTTTAATTTTTTGTACTTATATACATAAATATATCATGTCAAAATTTTAAAAATATATATAATTTGACATAAAATTTTAATTTTGGAATTGATAATATTATTTTGAAAATATTTTAGGTAAAAGTTTAGGTTATTGACATAATTGGAATACTACTCTTTTATATTAAAATTAGGCTTGAGCTTGCAAATTGCACCAATTTTGCACGTTTGATAAGAAGTGATGATAATATTTATTTAGTTAATTGTAGATGGAGAGAGTGTAATTAGAGTGACACATGCTTTTGTTATATGTAATTCATACTTTTTTTCACTCGTTTTAAGCGAGTTTTAATTAAATAATACATTATAATGTTTAGATTATTGAATCATTTAATAATTCTAAAGTTTATATTTATTACATATTTTTAAATAATAAATAATAGTAAAAATCAATTGAATTGAGCTCTAGAATGACCTTTTCAAAGTCCATTAATGAGTAATGTAAAATTGAAGACATCATGAAAATAGACTTGGTGGGGGGGGGGGGTAAATGGGATTTTAGTATTTAAGAAAATAATGGGTAAATGGGATGTTATTACCTAATTAAAATTGATAAAAAGGTAACAGCTAGAATGAGGGACAACGTTTCCTAATTGAATTAGTAAAATTGAAAGAGCTTATTAATTACATATTAACCAAAATTTTGGTATGAAGTCATTAAATTTATTAATTGTATTAGTGTATAATAATTATAAACGATAATATAATTCACATATAATTAAGAAAATTAATCAAAATAAATATTAAAATAAATGATCTTTTTTTATGAATAACATTAAATAGGGTGTTAGGATTAAGAGGAAGCTGTTTTTAAGCTTCTCAAACACTAGATTAACTTGTTTCATTAGTTGTATTTTAAGGTTTATTATTATTATTTTTTGTAATTTTTTGCTAATGTAGCATGTAAACTGTAATTTTGCATTAAATTTCCGAGAGAAACCATTTGACAAAATCATCATGCTTCCACGTAACATTTGTCGAACCATCAACATTTTTTTCCCAAAACTTCAAAAAAATAAAAAACCATAAAGCTTAAACCCACGTTTGAAAAAAAAAATCTATAACAAAAAAAATAAATATAAGTTTGCAAGTATGTAATTATAACTATTAATTATAGTTGACATATATTTATATATATAATAATTAATTATAATATATATTTTAAAGTTTTTAATTAAATTAATATTTATTTTTTGTATATTTTAAACATTTTTTAAAATAAAAAATAAAACCTTGACTTTATTTGTAACAATAAAAACGGTACACGCGGACTGTTTGTAGAAATTAAGGATAAGCCGAAGATCTCTCTCGCCCTCCGCTCCCTCCCTCTCTCTCCCTCTCTCTCTATCCCCTCCCGCTCTGAACGGACACGCATCATAAATACGCTCTCTCACTCTCTATCTCTGTCTCTCAGCGTTGAAAATAAGGATAAGAGAAATGGTTCAGACTGGCTGCTCTATTTGCATAGAAAATATATAAGCGAAAAAAGAGGAGATAGAGAGAGAGAGAGAGTCTTTGAGATCTGACCCTTGGTTCTTTTGATTATTGTCAAAACTCGAAACTTGAGATCCTTTGTCAAAAGGGTCTTCTCTTTTCTATCTTTCCTTCCCTTTCTTTCTACTTTTTTTTTTTTTGGATAATAACAATCATCCGTCGCTGTCATCTTTGCTGTACTTTGGTCGTTTTTTTAGGTAGTTGTTTGTATTCCGATCTCCTTTTTTTTTGGATTGTAGTTTGCATGCTTTTTTTTTTGGGTTATGTGGGCTCACTTGCAGCAACAAAGATTGCTTCTTGATTTTTCAAGAACATGGTTCATGTGGTCTAGAGTGTGCGCGCTGTTGGTGTTGTGTTGTTTTTTTGTTGCCTGATTGAGATATATATGTTTATATATAAATATAGATGTGTTTTGCTGAATTTATTGGCTTCTTGGTCTTAAATTTTTATGTATGTAATTCGTCTTTTTTTTTTTTTTCTGGGAATTAACGAAGCTGATTCTTAATTGTTTCCCATGTTTGTATTTTTTTAACCTCTCTGTTTATAGATTATCTTTTGTCTCTGATTTGATTTTTTTTTTGGTTTGTTTTTGGGCCTACTTAGTTTATTTCTAGGATGATCGGCTAAGCCTCTAGGCTCTAGATGCTTGCTTGTTTGTTGAATCAAGCTTCTGGCTTTTGTTTTTTTTGGGGGGGGGGATTTTGCAAATTCATTTTTATGGTGGTTAGATCTAATCTTGAAATTTTGAGAAACTGCAGATCTTTGGTTGTTGCAACTTGCTTTGAGGATTCTAATTATTGTTCTAGTTGAGGGTTCAGCAGAAACAGTGACTTGTTGATCTGTTTGATAAATTCATCAATGATACCAGCAAAAGATACACTGATATCATGGTACCATAAGATGGATTTTGATTATTTAAATGGCTTATGCTTTGTCTAGCAGGATATTTCTTTTTGTGAAGGTGTATCTTTTGTCTGAGAACGATGGGGGTTGAGGTTGTGGGATTTGAGATGGCTCAGGCACCTGAAGAGTCCGTAACTGAAAAAGAAAATTCATTTTTGCACGAGAAGGGAAATGAGAAACTGGACAAGGAATCGGGACCTAATCAACCTATAAAATTTGGTTCGCATGAGGTGGAGGGTGACGGTAATGGTGTTGTGGATGTCAACGTGCCAAAGGATGTTGTTGACCAGTGGCCAGCTCCCAAGCAGATCCATTCCTTTTATCTTGTAAGGTACCGGCCATTGGAGGATCCAAAATTGAAAGCTGAACTTGATCTGGCTGACAAGAAGATTCAGGCGAAGAATCAAAGGAGGTTTGAGATTGTGGAGCAATTAAAAGCAGTGAGGGTAAGTTTAAAGCATAACTACCCTATATACTTCTCTAGTTGCACGATCGCAATAAAGGAGATGTAAAGTTTGCTAAATTTAATCCTATTTCCCACTTAGCCCTTTTTAGTGATAATTTTCTCAATTGCTAGAACAATAGAGAGCTAAATTCCTATGATAGTAAGCCCAACATTGTCATGCTGAGCATCATGTACAACAGAATCTGTAGATAAAGATGTCTAACAAACCTTTAGACCACCTTTTGCACTTACCTTTTGTTTCAAGCACGAGAAGATGGTGGAACCTGACCACTAGATAAACATGATCAATTTTTTTAAGGGTGTCTCATTGCACAAGGTTTTCTTTGCTTCAAGCATGATCAATTTTTTTCAAGGGTGTCCAACTTTTGGCTTTCTTTTTTTCCTTTCTCCTTTAGTTTAGCCTTGTGCATTTCTGTATATAAGGAGACATAATGTACTTCGGTTAGATATAATACCTAATCTACGAACTAAGTGTCTGAACATAATACTGGTCCTCTGAAATTCTATTTGATACCTGGTTTATGAACCATTAATGACATTGCTACGTTGGTTCACATTGTAATTGTAAGCCATAGCTTGCACTGCATGTTACAGCCAATCTGATCCCAGTGTTTAAACATAAACAAATCTAATCATTTGTTATCTTTCTCATGCAGTCAGAAAAATTGGTGATGGTTGACCAACTGAGCAAACTGAAAAATGATAATAGTCAGTATAAAACAATTTTGGATGAGAAGAGAAGGGAAATTGAACCTCTGTGGCAGGAATTAGGCCAGCTGCGCAGTGCCAGCAGTGGTGGTCGTTATGGTTTATGTTCGTCTGAGGAAGAGCTGAATGACCTTGTATGTTATGAATGTTAGTTTGATATTGGAATCTAATCTTACTCTCCCATTTTTGCTGCAGACATTTGTATTTATGCTGCCTACTAATTGCCTCGGTGTTTATTACTTAAGATCTACAGCTTGCAGTATCTCATACAACATGAGAGCATCTCATTGACAGAGGAGAAGCAAATACTTAAAGACATCAAACAACTTGAGGGAACAAGGAAAAAAGTAATTGAAAATGCTAAAAAGCATGCAGAGCTTCAGGATTCATTGGTTCAGAAAGAAGCCATCGAAGACCAGGTCAAGGTAAGAATTGATGTTACAAACGTTCAACTTTTATTAGGTTGTAATATGGCAAATTTTCTGGACATGGAAAATGTTTGCTGTCATGAAGCATATGACAATAACTTGATTCTGTTGTGCTATTGTAGCTTATGGGAGTTGATTTGGATGGAATAAAGAAGGAGAAACAAGATCTTTTTGAAAAAATCAAGGGCCTAAAGGGAGAAATTAAACGCTTACAGGATGAGCTGCAGACTGCTACTAATGAGAGGGATGGAGTCTTTGAAAAAATTAAAAAACTAAGGGCACAGCGTGATGAAAATGTATGTCACTTTTTTTTTCTTTCTAATAATTGTCACATATTTAAGATCTGCATTGGTCACCGACAAGTGTTTGTGCATGTTTGTCTGTGTACCACTTTGTATATAGGAACCCATCTTGAACCATTTGATTGAATCAGCATAGGTTGTCCTGTCCTATCATGTGTTTTTATATGCAAAATATTAAAGAATTTCTTCCTCACTGTTTTCTTCCCTCCATCATTAAGTTCTAGGTAATCCTTGCGTAGAAACTTGCATATGCCCACGATCTTTCCAGTGGAATTTTTGTGCATTTTGGCAGGGAAGCATGTCCATGAGAGCAGTCTCTAGGATTAGAGATATGTTCTAGTTGAGTGCAATCCAGATGGCTTCAGCATTTTCAAATCGGAATAGTCTCTGCTAACTTTTTCTGTTATGATCTATGTAAAAGAACTTTGTAAATTGTTGAGATTTTGATTCCATTCTTAATATATCAACACATCCAGGAGTCGATGAAAGAATATATGCCCAAGTAGACATCATTTTTATAGTTGGGAAGGCAAGTCCCTGTACTACATGACTGGGAATAGGTTTATTGCAGCTGATGTGTGGTTAGAAGCAAAAGATAGCAAGCAAATGCTTGCTTATACCTTACCTCAAGTGTGTTGTGCACAAAATGAGCTCCAGAATTTCAATGTCTTACGGGTGCAACTCATGCTGCTTATCTGTTCTGTCAGTGATTTTGGCAGAAAGTGAGCTCCACACATGTAGAGTTTTAAAGATGCACCCTAGACTATGAGAAGCATATCTTTTAGTAATATATAGGTGTTATGATATTATGTAGCAGTCCACTCTATAAAGCCTGTACTACAAAAGAACACTTGGTGTAAACTGAGTCATCGGTCGTCTGCTTCATCTTTTGCAAACTCACCTTGCATCTTCTAGCATCGGAGATCAGTAAACTGCATTTTTTGTTGCCATGAGCTGAGCACCCATAAGCACACACAAGTATTTATTTTGACTTCCAAGTTTTTTATGTGAGGTTCATTTGGGCCTAAAGATGTGATAACTATGTGTATGCATTCCAATCAAAATTCATATTGCTTTTGTCAGAATGCTCGCTTCTACGAAAGCCGTACAACTATAACTGATGCCAAAAGGCTTGCTGCAGAGAAGGATGTGAAGGCTCTTGAGGAATTCACCTACAGAGAGGTTTGTTAACGTTTTTGTTTTTATTCTTTGGAGCAACATATTTTGCCATTTAATTATTTGCTCCTGCAGTCTGATCTATTACACTGTTATTCTTAATTAGGTTGAGAAGTTTATGTCTCTTTGGAACAATGACAAGGCCTTTAGGGATGACTATGAAAAAAGAATTTTGTCATCCCTTGACATCCGACAAATGAGTAGGGATGGACGAATGAGGAACCCTGATGAGAAGCCTTTAGTGGCAGTGGAGGCACTTATACCCTCTGAACCAGATCCAGTTGTAAAGTCAAGTATAAAACGACCAAAGGAAGAGCCAAAACCCACTCCACCAAAGGATACGTCAGCCCCAAAAAAGGTCCAGAAAGAAATCAGTAAAACTGATTCCAAGACCACTTTGGGGAATGTTGATTCAGCTGACCAGCAGATCAATGGCCCAGAAAAGCAGCAAAAGAGCCCTTCTCATGCAGTGAAGGAAGTTGATGAAGCAAGGCTGAAGGAGCTTAGAAGGGAAGAAGAAATAGAAAAGGCTAAGCAGGCTCTTGAGAGGAAGAAAAAGTTGGCTGAGAAAGCTGCAGCTAAAGCAGCAATAAGAGCTCAAAAGGAAGCTGAGAAAAAACTCAAGGAAATTGTCTAGTCTATGCTTTTAGTTGCTGATCATTACTTAATAATATCTAGTTCAAAACTAAAAAGATCTTTTCGATGTTCCTCAGGAGCGTGAGAAGAAGTTGAGGAAGAAGGCTGCAGCTTCTACACCTGCTACTGACCCTGAGCCTGAGGAAGAAGCTGAAGCAGTTGTAGCAGAACCTGAAAATTTGAAAGTGAAGGATGAGGCTCCAGTTCCTGTGAAAGAAAGAATTCGAAAGGAGACTACTGTCAGGCACAGGAATCGAGCAAGGGGTGGCCCAGATTCGCTTCCAAAAGCCATCTTGAGGCGGAAAAAGTCAATCAATTATTGGATGTGGGCTGCTCCTGCGGCTTTGTTTGTTCTCGTGCTTCTTGCACTCTCCTACTACTATCTACTCTGAAGAAATATAAACTAAAATTTGAGCAGAACAAAATATTGACATTTTTCTACTTGATGAGCATGTCAGTGGCTAGTTCTGTAGTTGCAGAGCTAGTTATTTTTTGTTCATTCTTGTTCTGTGCATCCAGCGGATGGATAGACCTGCAAGCTCACAAGTTACTATGTTGCTTCACTTGTAGCTTGGTCGGTTGAAAAATGCTTAGTCAGGGAGAATTATATACATTTGGTTACGTCTCTCTCTGTTTTTTTTTTTTTTCAGAAATTTGACTGTAATTAAATTTCAAGGATGCTAAAGCACCCCTTTGGGATGTGGATATAAGCATGCTTGCTTTGTTTTAGTACGAAAGACATTTGAACTTCAAATTTAAATTTTGAGTTGAATACAGAGACATCTCCTCAGGGATACGAGCATGTTTCCTCTGGTTTTGTGTCTTAAATGTTTAGTGTTGGCAATCTTATGGATTCATTTTCTGAGCTGGCTGTTAGATTATTATTATTTTTCGTTCAAACAAGGCATAAGTGACCAAAGTTTCAGCCCTTTTTATTATTATTTTTTAATTTTTTGACAGTGGGTTTTGTTGAAATTTGTGGACATTTTTTCTATACTCAGTTTGGGTTTGACTGGATAGCCTGAGTCCAAGAGCGATGGTGGATTTGCCATGTAGGCGATTCACAGGCTCCATTGACACCAGCTCGGCTGGTAATTTAAGTTCGAATGAATGATGACGTAAATTCTGATGCTTGGGAAAACCTGTTTCGAGCAAGAATGTTTCTATGAGGCTCCTGAACGGGTGAAGGATTGAAGACTTGCACAACAGTGATTTTGTCATGCATCACCATTACTCTATTGCATCCTTTACCATAAACGCGCCGAGAGCCTCAAGCGTTTGCTAGAACTTTATATTGAATCAACTAACTTTAACGCTAAAACGTTCCTCTAAGGCTCATGAATTAGCCGAGGATTGAACTCTTGGGCAGCACTGAACTTGGAATATGCAGGCACGCATCTCCATGATTCCTCTGGCTCCTTTACCATAAATGGTTCAAGACCCTTTGTTTGTTAGGACTTTCTATTGAATCAACTGACATTTGTTTGCATTGCAATACTGTGCGAAATGACTCAAGGGCTATGTCAATTGGCACTGACTATGAAGGAGTAGGAAGTTGATGGATATTTTACTTAAGGGGGGCCTAAGAGACAAAAGCGTGATGGAAAAAGTGAAGCATGTCCTTGGCATCTTTTATTTGCTTCCTTGCCCAAGTAAGACAAGTTGTGCGAATTTTAGATCCAGATCAGCTGAAGCTTTTCCTGTTCTTCTTCAGAAACTAAAACATTTGCTATTTTTGCTCGGTTATTCATGTTTCATTTGTTATGCCTTTTCCAGGATGAGAAGAGCGTCTTCAAGAAGAAAAGTTCCTCATACGGATTTGTTTTTATGTTGTTTACAAAATATTGACCTTTGTCCTTATGCTGTGCCTTAATGCATTGGTAACTCAACTCTTTTATAGCATTTCTCTGTTCCTGATTGATTATGAGTATTTCAACAACACAGGAATTGAGTGAACGGTGGGAAGTGGATCATTGTTGGAGTGCAAGCTGATGCCTTGGTGAAAGAGCATCGCAAGCAAAGATCTCAAATAGACTCAGAAATTCTCCTCCATTTACCTGTGGGTGTAAAGGGAGGATTTGATGATGAAAAGTTCGGGAGCCATATTGGTTTCGGCAGTCCAAGGGACTATTTGGAATCCGAGCTTCAAAAAAGATACAAAGAAGCCACCCAAAAGTAGCTTTGCTTTGCCTGAGCAGCGCTGCAATGAAGTTAGTACTGAGCTGGCCTACTTCAGATGTCGCTCATCTGGTTAGACCTGCAATGTCGCGTAAAGCTTCTATTAGCAAATCCTGTGAGCAATGCGGCCGTTTTGTAAATTCTTATAAATTATTCATGCAAGTCTCATCGCAGGTAATGCAATAGATTATAACCTTGCTTTGGTTCTTGTTTGTTGGCAAGGAACCTTCGCTTGATGAAGCAGCAGATCCTGCCCCTGAGAAGTGGAGGAAAACAACAGAAAAGGAGCATTCAGAAAATGGCATTGGGTGTTGGCCAGTAATTTTTTTCTACCTTATGCCTGAATATAATTTTTTTTTTCTTTTATTTATCTTGTTTTTCTATTATAAATTGATCATTTGATGTATAAATATACAGTTGTAAAAAAATAATTTTTGATTGAATTAAAATCTTAATTTGATGTTTCAAATATTTTAACTTTAGATTTAAATTTTTTTTGGGAGTCTATTTATATATATATATATATATATATAAAAGGAACTAGAACGGCCTAATGTAATAGAGAGTTTCAAGAAGGCAATGATATCTTCCTCAGATGACATTCATCTTTCATGATAATATTTTTGAATTGGAAAGTTCAAAATAAGACAAAACTGGGAAAAAAAAAAATGAAGAAAGACAGCTATACAAGTACATGGGATGTAAGGTGGTCCCCACGCCCTTCAACCCGGCTATTAGTCCGAGCTATTCTTGCCTTATTAGGCTTCGAGGTTCTTTGATTTAGTGGATGGTCATTCATGATTTATTATATCTGTTCATTATAATATATATATATATATATAATAATTGATTATTATTATCCATAATGATGAATTAATATTTATTTTATGTTCAAATTTTGCATGCCCCCCCTCTTTCTTTTCCTTTTTTTTTTTTTTTTTTTGTGTTTTTGTTATCCAAAAGTCATTGATCAGTTTTTCACATTTACCAAACACAGTAGCTATCAAAGGTATAAACTTAAAAAGTTTCAATTATCAACTGTTTATGATAAACTGTTGTTTCATATGTGTTAAACGTTTATGTTTTGTTTGCTTCTTCTTTTTTTTTTTTTTTTTTTTGGCTAACAGCAGCCATTGAATATTGCTCGGTGGGATTATTAAAGATTTAGGTTGTTAATCATTAAAATAATCCTAAACTATAGATTTTGTTAATTACCTTCTCAAAAGTATATTGATGAACCACTGTTATATTATTCAGAAGCAGCCCAAGAAATGATAGGTCACTTTTTTTTTTTAGAATATTTCAATAATTAATAATTTCAATTTTAATTTAATAATATAATATATATATATATATATATACACACACCATCAAATGCATTTTACTTTGCAACAAGGAGTTCACTCCATTAGGCAAGTTCACTGAAGATCAAGTTTATAGAATACTTTTGTTCTTTACAATTTCTCTTTCTAAAACAAAGTATTTAAAAAATTAGACAAACCTATATATATATATATATATATATATATAAAACTCAATAATTAAGAATTCATATTTTTATTTTTTAAGATTCTAAGTTTTAATTTTTTTAAATATATATATATGTAATTTATTAAAATAAAAATAAAATTCCTCATTATATATAATTAACAGTATAATGTCGTTTCACTAATTAAGTAAACTTCTTCACGTGATGCTGAGTATTAAATAGCTAACTTTACCGTCAAGATAAGCCAGATTGGTCACCCTACTTTTGGACGAGGAACATTACAAATTGAATTCAACATTAGCGGCCGTACGTATCAATGAGGGCCAAAAAAAAAAAAAAAAGTCTTAAAGCTCTGCCGTGAGCAATAAAGTCAAAAAGAAAAGAAAAGAAAAAAAACATCAAACTATGATTATAACACATGTTGTCAGTATACACTTACTAAAAGCCACACAGCTAATATTTACATTAATTGTTCGAGAAATTAGTCAGGCCTGCTGACTAAGTAGTAAAAGTATGAGAAAATTAAATTAGTGATGATAATACATGACCAGAACAAACTCATGTGCTGCTGTTAGAGAATAGAACTCGAATTGATATAGCGAGTGTAAACACAGTCACTGTGTGTATCTCAAATCCATTAAATGTAAAATTTTCCTACTTGAATGGTTTTGTTACCTGAGCAGAATATATGCATTTTCTCTGCAATATTTCTTAAAAACATTCATTTGAAATATAAAAAATAATATAAAATAAGTAATTTGACTTGTTAAAATTTTAAGTGTAAATATGTGAATTGTGTGATTAAAATATTACACGTAAAAAAAAAAAGAAAAAAAATAATCAATATATAAATAAAAAAATTATATCTTAAAATTTTAGATTGAAACATGATGAATGATACATATTTCCTATAATTACTATTTTTATAAAAAAAAAAAAAAGAAAAAAAAAAGAGGGAAAGATAAATTATATTTACAAAAATTAAAATTTTATAAAACAATAATATGTTGATTTTAGAATAAAAATAAATAATAAAAGAGTGATAATATATATTTTTTGACGTAAAAAAATTAATTAAGGAAGACCCAAAAAAATACTTATAAATCTAATATATTAAGATTTTTTTTTAGGTTTTTCAATATGATTAAAATTTATCATGTTCTTGAGTAGGTCTTGACTATGATTTGGGTCCTTTCAATTGGATCTCAAATTGTACAGGAGGTTAGTTTAAAGTGTTCTAGCAAAATATGGCTTTTGATGCCCTTACTTAAATCCTTAAATATATGTTTTGGGTTGCATGAATGATCTGTGTAGCCGTGAGTTGTATCAAAAAGATCAGCCCACGAGAGCTCTTCTTCACCTATAAGTTCCAAAGCTTTGCTCGAAGATTTGGAGATGCATATTGCTTAGCAACAAAGATCAGCTATCAAAGAGGCAAAAACAGAAGAAAACGCATTGAGAGTGATCTCCAAACCCAAATGTCCCATTTTCAACTTGCTTTGCAACAACAACATGACAAGAATTAACCAAGTACTGCATTGGCAAAGCAAAAGGAGCATTCATTCATGAGCATTTGACACGGAAATATCATCTGTATGCCGGGCCGGGGAAAGCCAGTCAGTCATTCTCATTCGATACATAATGAACTTAATATGCATCCAATCTGTGGAAAGATCACATAATAATTATTTAAACTTTTGCTATCAATGTGATCATTCTTACTTATATCCTGGACCTACCTGTGGATAATCCACTTACACATCCACTTGAGGTTGCACTCGACCATTCTTTTCTTCTATTTCTCCCTTTTTTTTTTTTTTTTTTTTTTTCCTTCCCCTTTCTTTGTGGGGTCTAAATTTTTCGGCTAACTACCACAGATAACCGTGTATATATTATTAGTTTGAAAGTTAAAATCAACTTGCATGGCACAATTACTTCATTTTATGGTATTATTATATATATGTTGTTCTATGTTGAAGTAGCTACCTTTTATTTAGCGATTGCATGGTTGTGATTTACTCAAATTGGTACCCACTTAATGCTAATTACAATGACTTTTGAATTGTAAATGGAATTTGTTAGGGCATTGACAAACCGGGAACACAATGATTTTGGTTATGAAAGAATATGATCCCTTTTAGAGCAGCAAATGTGTTTGATGGAACTTTGGTCCCCCACCGTCCTTTCTTCTTTGTTGCCTACACAATTTTGTTTCTTCCTTCTTGTCTTTCCAAC
Organism: Kandelia obovata; assembly: GCA_021464305.1. Lineage (NCBI taxonomy): Eukaryota > Viridiplantae > Streptophyta > Magnoliopsida > Malpighiales > Rhizophoraceae > Kandelia > Kandelia obovata. Next base: position 9,066,578 of record CM038478.1, on the reverse strand, counting down.
GTAAATGGGAATTTGATTCTTCTTTATTCTTCTACATTCCATATGTTCGTCAACTATAATTAAGAATCTTGCTAAATGCAGATACGGACCAACATTTTAAAACTTTTATTTGATGATAAAAACTGGAATATGTTCTTTTTTCTTTTTTTTTTCTTCCCCGTTATTTGAATCGAACATATTCACCCTCCACAATTCAAAAAAAAAAAAGAAGAAAAGAAAAGAAATTGTTCTAATCATCCTTACTGTCATGGCAGATCGAGATAGTTTGGTTGGGATTATGAACATGCATGCATTTTCAATTATGTAGAATATGTCTTCATTAGTTCATTGTATGTCACAGAGAGGTAAGATCAATTGGTGTAGGATCACAATTATGCAGAGTGATTGAATCACCAACCGATGTCACAAATTTTGAAATATCATCTTACTACAAAAAAAAAAAAAAAAAAAAGGGGGTTGTTACACTGTTAATGCTGCGTTGCTCAACTCACTTTCTTTTCAATATAGGTAACTTATCTTATCTTCTCATAAACTGCTAGTGGTTGTATTGTGAAACCCTAGCTAAAATGTGCAATACGAGATTAAGAGGAGTTCCTTTTTCAACTATCTGTTGGACGAACTTCTTAACCTCCGATTTACACGATAGCTAGCTAGCTGCCAGAGATATATCATGACAGGTCAAACTTAACTTGTTATTTTATGAAGGAAAAAAAAAAAAAGAAATTTGATTGAATTAACAATGGAGAAAGATACAATTTGCATTTAGCTGGTGAATTGAGTGCTTTCGGTTCTTTTCTTTGTGTTCCTTAAGTTTGTATTTGCGAAAGGCAAAGAGAGATCTTGTGCTCAAGAATGTGTGACAAGTTGGTTAAGTGCACCTAGTCATTCATTCTGTGAACATAATAGCATAAAAATAATAATAATAAAAGATGATTTTGTTTATTATTATTATTTTGATTTTGCATTCAGTACAATTATATTTTTTGGTTGGAATCACCAATTATTTTATTAATTCAAATTTTTAAAATTGGAGAAAATTTTAAATAATTGATAAATGTAAATTGTATTGATTAAGGGAATTCGACAGCATTGGATATGCGGAGTATCCAATTCAATGACAAACAAAAAATGATTAAACAAATAATACTACACTTTATATCATGGATAAAAATAATTAAAGAGTAAAACTAAATTTCGAAACAACACATGAATTTTTATTTTTATTTTTAAATCTTGGTTTGTTAAATATTAGTCAATTGAACCTCAATTATTTGCAAATCAAAAGTTACGAACTATTATAAAGGGATGAGTTTCAATAGTAAAGCCACTAACTATTTGATTTTGTCAAAGTAGGCTCGTAAATTTCAATTTCGTCCAAATAAGATCAATAAAGTTTCAAAAAATTGTAAATTTGGGACTTTTGTTAGTTCACTTTGTTAAATGCTAACATGACACATCTAGGAGACCACGATAAGCGAATCAGTGACCGACTAACTGTTCGATCTCATTAAAACAGGTTGGTATGTCCAAACTAGGTAAGCAACGTTCCTAAAAAAGTTGTTGGTTCGTGTAGGATAACCATTAGTTTATGAATAATAATATTTTTTTCGAGTCATTGTCGTGTCCTTTTTTTTCTTTTTAACTTTATAGTTTTATTAAAGTGGGAAAAATATTATTTTGATAAAAAAAATTAATTTTATTGACTTATATTAATTAGTTTATAGATTTTATCGTGAAGGGTAACATTAATTTTAATTTATTTCTTAAATATTGATGTAATTCAAAGATGTCTCGTTTGACTAGACTCGACTTCTTTTTCACTTTCTTTGTCTTCATTCTCTTACTTGATAATTCTCTCTTCTTCCTTCCATGCATTTTCTCTATTTCATCTTGTGCATTCCATTTTTACAGTTGTGCTATTTCCTGCGACAGTGAGTTTATTTGGCATCAATTACGGTCAGATTTCAAACAGCATTCTCAGTCCGAGAACCCTCTTACATTCAAATGATTCCCAGTTAATATTACAAAACAAGTTTGAGAGACAGTGTTGCTGATCGAGCTTGGAGATAGAGGTAGTAGCAGAAGTCGCTGCAGTTATTGAGAGAAGAGCAACACAGTAGAAATTGTAAAGAAAATTTCTCTTGTTTATTTGGACTTGCGAGAGAAGTCAATCGAATAACAAATATAGTAATTGGAGTGGTCGAGAACATATCAATTTTAGGCTAAAAAAAACAAAAAAAACAAAAAAAAAACCCAAAACCAAGAAGAAAAATCTCAAGAAACATTAATTTAAAAATCAATTTTATTATAATCAAAAGAGTAATATTAAAATTAATAATTTAATAAAAAATAAATATGAATGATATATATCTATAAAGGAAAAAGAGATCAGTTACGCAAGTAAGGTTTAAGTAAATTGGTAAGAAAAGATTCTTAGAGAAGTGAAGAAGAGTGGCTTGAAATATTATCTAATTTACACTCCAAGATCAGACAAACTAATTTAGAAGAACGAGGAAAGATTGATAACACGTATACTCTCCATCTATTCTCAACATGATTCTTATAATATTAAAAATTACATATTTTAAAATATAATAAATTAATAAATAAATAATAATTTTTTAATATGATAAAAAGATAACATTAAAGTAAGAGTAATGTATTTCGTGAAAATAATTTATATTTAAGGAATAAATTATTAGAATTTTAAATATAAATATATGTTAAAAAATTTATATCACAAATATATGTGTAAATAAAAATAATTTATAAATTTAATATATTAATATTTTAAATTGGAATACGACCATGAACAAGTGTACGAGTTGAGAGAGAGAAAGAGTTAGAAGAGAGAGAGAGAGAGAAATGATCAAGTTAATGAGTTGAGGGAGAGAAATGATCAAGTTTATGAGTTGAGGGAGAGAAAAAGTCAGGAAGGGTTGCGTGTGATAAAGGCAAGCCATTGGTGGATCCCACATAAGGGGTATGTCAGCATTTAACCGGAAAATTAATGATTTCTCACATTAATGCCCTTACAAAGTTGAGGATCTTAAATATAAAATAAAAAAAAAAAAGAAAAAAGAAAGAAAGAAAAATATTGATCCACATTGACAAAATCAAACAATTAATGACTTCGTTGGTACAATTTATTTCAGCTCTATAAGGAAGAACCACTCTAACATCTAACTAACTGTATAAACTAAAGAAAATTTCTTATTTACATAAATTTGAAGTTAGTGACTGATTTTGAAAAAGCAGAAAAATTTGTTATTAAGTAGCCAGACTTACCCTTACAAAAACATTGCAAGATTATGCACTTGACACATGGCTATTCACTTTTTTACTCATTTGATGGGAGAGTGGAACAGGGGCCTTGGATTTCACGATTCATCTGATGAAAGGCATGGCCATTAGTATGCAGATGCATCAGCTTTTCATCAAATGTTGCCATCGGCTCCAATCCCATCACTACAACAAGCTTTGCAGTCAGGGCTCTGAAGTCAATGCCAGTGTCACGCCCACACAACACTCACACTTATAAATACACTAATAAATATACCTAATCTATGTTCACATTGATTCCAAAACGAAGAAGAAAAAAAAAAAAAAAAAAAAAGGCAAAAGAAAGACTTGCCGCTTGGTGCAGAGGTACTGTAGGCCGAAAATTCCAAGTACAGCCAATGCCCTTCGAATCTTTATAATCCCGAAATAGTGGGCATTTTCTGCCGCCAACCCCACCAGGAAAAACATAGAAATTCAGCAGAGAGAGAGAGAGAGAGAGAGAGTAGAAATGTGTTGGTAGTACGAAGTACAAAGGAAAAACAAAACATTGGAGAGAATAAGCGAAGTTGTTTAAAGAAAGAGTTTTTTTAAGTTGCTAGCCCACTCCCTTCTCTCACCAAGCCTAGTTTTTCACACGCTCATCTCCATCCATATCCACACCTAAAATTTCACACCTTTCTTTCAGTTGGTGGTTTGTGGTTTGTGTGTTGTTGGGGTTGGAGGAGAGCTGAGTTAGAGCCATCAATGGAAAACACAGCAAGAGCTCAAGAAACCAAAAACCCATCCCCAATAAACTCCCCTCACAGCAGTGGAAGCAACAATGGTGTCCAAATCCACACCCCACCACTTACCCCAATACCCATCTCCAGATCTGACACCAACCCTTACCCAACAACCTTTGTCCAGGCAGACACCTCCACTTTCAAGCAAGTTGTCCAAATGCTCACTGGGTCAACAGAAACAGCAAAACAAGCGTCTTCCGCCGCCTCCTCCTCCTCCTCCTCCTCCTCCTCCTCGAGAATAACAACCTCCCAAGATCCAACCCCAACTCCGCCAGTATCAAGAAACTTCGCCATCCCACCCATCAAGAGCACGCCAAAAAAGCAAAACAGCAGCTTCAGGCTTTATGAGAGAAGAAACAGCAATCTTAAGAATAGTCTCATGATCAACACCTTGTTGCCTAGTTTCGCAAATAACAACTCAATTACGGGATTTTCTCCTAGAAATAAGCCTGAGATCATGTCTCCGAGCTTGCTTGACTTCCCTAGGTTGACTCTTAGCCCTGTAACTCCATTAAACGAAGACCCTTTTAACAGGAACTCGCCATCGTTGGGGAATTCATCGTCAGAGGAGGAAAGAGCAATAGCGGAGAAAGGGTTTTACTTGCATCCGTCGCCCATGTCCACTCCTAGAGACTCAGAGCCACAGTTGTTGCCACTTTTCCCTGTGACCTCACCAAAAGTTTCAGGGTCTTCTTCTTGAGGATGGGCAAAGTAGCGGGATTGACGATGGGTTCTGGATTTTCAGAGCGAGAGACGTAGATTCTCGGTCCAAGTGTATAATTTAATCTCTCTTTTCATGACATATGGTAAAGTCTTACATCTTATCAGTTCTTTCTTCTGATTTTCAATAATTTACTCTTCTTTTCTTCCCCTTTTTTGGGTTTACCTGTTCTGTTGTATGATTGTAAATAAAATCACTCTGGAGAATTTTCATTTTTGAGAGTTAGCATCAATATCTGGTGAATTCTCTGCTTTTGACCCCCTCTATTTGTTTTTACTGTACAAAGTTTTCATAAAATTCTCTCCCCCTCACTCACTGTTTTTAATTGATTTTGAAGGTACTTTTTTTTTTTTAAAAAAAAAAATTTTACTGTAGGAATACATACAATCATTGTAAGTCTTCCATTTCTCCATCTGTCTTACTGTGAGCGCATAGGAGAATTCAATTTGTTTAGCTTGATAGCTATCATCAGGCGTCAAAAGTTGACCACTATCATTACAGTAAAATTTGCAAGTGCACTTGGAACGATTCTGGGTGGAGGGAAAAGTTTGTGACCAATCACTGTAGCAGAATACTCTATTAAAGTAATTAAAGTTGTTCTGATCCACTGTACTGTCCAATTTGATACATTGATGTTCAAGGAAAATTTGAAAATTTCAACCCGCAAAGATGACTATGTTGGGCTGCTTTGGAGCTGTGTGACTCGAGTGGTCTAGTAGTTTTTTTTTCTTTTTTGGACAAAAAGTGGTCGAGGAGTTCAATCAAGTCAATTCCCACTTTAGAATGTTGTTTGTACAGTTTTATTTGCTTAAGGAAGGTATATTTTTTTACAATGGCCTACCAAACCATACTTTCAACATGTTCACTCACAGTGTAACTTGGTCATGATCTAAATTATTAACTTTTACCTACAACTAAGAAAATATATAGCTCACTTTTTTTGGACCTAAATGTCACGGAATAGTAGCTTCTGTTTATGTTTTTTTTTTTTCTTTTGTTTCTTTTGTGCCTCCTGTCATTTTTGCCTGGTTTGCTCTTTGGATACATTGGTCAACTGCATCCGCTTGATTCAAGATAGTTTTGCAGTATTATTTCACTGGTTTTTTTGTGTGCCTAACTCAGTTGAGAGAAACCTATTTGGGGCATCCATAGATGTGTTTTTGTATCAAACTACTATGAACAGAATAAAGAAAACTAATGGCCCATCTCAGTTGCTTCTTTCACGAAGTAAGTTTGGTCACCTGTCATTTACAATAACTTTAAACTCCTATCCAATCGTGCAGGTTAGTTTTTCTTATTTTATATTTGTTTCTAGCTTGACTAGTCCCTTTTTTTTTTTTTTTTCTGACTTAGATGAGACCACTTTTTGTGAACTGAAAACACAAGAATGGTTAAAGGAAATAAATAAATAAATAAATAAATAATGATGAAAAAAACTGGGACGTTTTTATGATGATAATTGATAAAGAAGGGCAAAAAAAGAAGTTGCTTGATGCGAAGTGCGTAACAAAAAGCCAGAAAATTGTGGGAAAATTTTCCTTTACTCTTTCTTTTTCTCTTCTCTTTCAAGTTTTACTGTAATTTCTGTCTGTGTAACTGCATGGCATCTGAACTGGTGGCTGGTCAAGTTATACAGAGAAGTCGCCAAAGATCTGATCGTACCAGTCAGAGTCTAGATGCAAATTGAGTAACTTTTGACACCCATCTGGTGCACTTGCCTGAAAAAGGGCGTGTTTCTATTTAAGACTGCTCACAATAGTCCTACCTGTAGCATATTTTCTGACTACGAATGAATCTGGCCATTTATAAAAAGCACTGTTTTTGCATCGTTAAGTGTAATTACCGATTGTTTAACAGTACAAGGAAAGATCGCCTGTCAGATTTATTGACTGCACTGCTTCTCGGACTAGCTTAGAGAGCTGAGTCTTCAACTTCAGGGAAGTCTGTTATTTTCTATCTCTAAATTTTCAGTCCTTTTCGTAACAGAAAAGAAAATTCAAATTGAATATTACATGTCTCAGACCACTTTTCTATACGAAGTTTCCCAGTCTGTTTATACTTTAGAAGGAATGTACTTGAACAGTAAATGAATATTTAATATTAGACCAACCAACCAACCAACCAATTGCAGTCCTCTACAGTAAAATGAATAATAAATATCTGTTCTGTCTAGGCATCATCTCAGCGTTTATAACACCAAACAAATGATTTGAAGGGGTCTAGATCTTCCCATCGAAGACTTAATACAAGTTTGAATTGAATTTAGTTTTGGTCCATTGTTCACAAAGACCTCGTAGAGCCTTTGTCCAATTCCATGATATATGGCATTGCTAGTGGTAGGTCCTTCCTTTTGCAAATGTCAATATTGTACAAGATAATAGTGATGCCAACATTTTAAAATAGAGAAAGACTGACAAGCTGGTCAATTCAATAATTAGACAATTGTTCCAAAAAAAATAAAAAAAAAAATTCAATAATTAGAAAATGCTGAGTGAAGTAAAGAATTCATCACAACATGTCAAGAAAGTGTCCGTTCTTTCCAATTATTCGATGATTGTGCTTCAGGGCTAAACAATTTAATTAATTGAATTGAGAATTTTCCACAAATAAAAATATATCTAATAAAATTAGTATTGATTACTTATTTATTTTGCTAGTAAAAATAGGCAAAGCAAGCAGACGAAAAGGGGTATTTGAGGCCAAAACTTGACCAAATTGTTTACCACTGAAATAAAATTGGCAGACAATTTAAGAGAGAGAGTGAGTTGTCAGGTACAATAGATATATCTCTCTATAATTTTATAAATTTCAGAGATATTTAGGTTTATAATATTTAGGGTGTCGAACTAAGATCATATTCAATTGCAGGAAGTTTATAAGGCTAGGAATTGTTATCCATATTTCCTTAATAAGAGAAAACAATTGCAATTACTTCATTTAAAGAAGACCTAATTCATTTGTAGGAAATGCATTTAATGTTTAAAGACAGAAAAATAAAAAATAAAAAAGGACTATCACAGGCATATCACAGGGAAAGTGAGAAAAAAATGGAAAGAAGATAAAAGGGGGGGAGGGGGGGGAAGCAAGCAAATCTGAAACAGAAAGCAACAATTTCTACTGGTAAGCGAATGGTGGCAAATCATGAAGTTTGAAGCTGCATAATGCAAGAAAAGAAGAATAAAAGGCTGCATACTTTAGGGGCTTAACCGTGTAATTCGTGATTGCACAAGCTTAATGTCTTTGATGTGTTGTGTAAGGCACTGTTACAATGTCTGGATTTGAGGCGTGTGAGCATTGACATTTTTTCCTATCCCTTCAATCAATCCCACCAATGCAGCTTGTGCTGTACCTCTGAACTCTCAAGTGAATGTCAAGCACAAGTCTCCGAGTCGTCGCTTTCCGAGTCGTGACTGGTGACGGCTTTTCATTAATAGCGTAATGGAAGGATTGGTGTCAATCCTAGCCTTGTCCATGCACCTTACAAAAACTTTAGCTAGGAGTTGGTCATTGACTAGAAGACATCCTCAATCATTCCATTCTGTCGCAGCTTCAGTTCAACCTTTAAATGCCTCCAAGCCGGACCATTTTGACAATACTATGCCATCAAAAGGGTTTATGCACTAACTGAACATGCTTTGCTTTAAGATTTTTATAGTCTCATCGTTAGAGAGAGCAATTAATTTTCTGAATTGATTAGAACAAGCATAAGACATGTTGTGCCAGCTGCGGAAGTACTAGTGTATCGTTCACCGAGTGAGAAAGAAAAGAATGTAACGTAACTTAAATTTGAAACTAGTCTTAAAGGGACTTTTTTACCCTCTGAGCTTATGAAATTAATACCATCCAATTTTGAAGCTCATGCAACCATTTTGCTGCGATATTTAATGCATTCTTGAACTATCAGAAATTCCCGAGCTTTGGAGAAGTGTCAATGCAGTGTGTTTTGATGTAAACAGCACAGTGTGCAAAGATGAGGGTATTGACGAGCTTGCAGATTTTTGCGGAGTTGGCAAAGCAGTAGCAGAATTGAATTCTAGGTTGGTTTCCAATATGGTATATGATTTTGTTTAGTGCAAGATGTTGGTTCTGACTTCAGCGTATTGGACTTTCTAGAGCAATGGGTGGTTAAGTTCCTTTTGGGGAAGTCTTGGCAGCCAGGCTTTCTGTGTACAAACCTTCCGTGTCCCAAGTACAAGATTTACTGGAGAGGCCTCCAAAGTATGTGAACATTTTGATCGTGTAATAATTTGTTTCTTTCTCTTTGGTTCTTGGTGTTTTGAGAGTTTGCTTAGTCTTGAAGCTATCTAGTTTGTACTGCAAACTTGCGCCTTAATTCAGATTCATGGGAGTCTGCTAGGACAATCATAATAAAATTGGTCGTGTTTCTAATTTCTATGGCCAACTGGTGCCAGAAAAAGGATTAGAATTTTTACGAGGCAGCTTGCCTCGCAACAAATGTACATTTGTGTGCGTGTCTTTTATTATATGTTTATGTATGTACGAGATTTTCATTGCCGCTACAGCGTCCCTGTGCTTTCTTTGTTTCGTAGGATTTCTGGCATAGACGAGTTGGTGAAGAAACTGAAGTCCGAAAACACTGACGTTTATCTATCTCTGAAGGCTTTCGTCTAATGGTCAATGTATGGCTTGTCATAATGAAATTGTTTATTATTGTTTTTAACTTTGATCTTTCAATATGCTACCACAGTCTTATATTACTATCGTGTTCATAAAGAGTACCCTTTTTTTTTTTTTCTTTTTGGGGGGGGGGAATGCCAAAGATCGAAAAGATTCGTCAGCATTTGTTACGTAATTGCCATCCATAAGGCATGTATAGTTCCATATTACTGGCATTGAATTACCATACTGTCAAAGTTCTGCATGCTACAGACAATCATGCACTCAGTTGCTATTCTCGAGCGGATGATTTACATTATTACTATTGTTAGAATTCAGATTGAAACCCATAGCTTCTGCAGGCCACTAAATCTGGTAAATCATTCTAGCAGCTACATGGTATTCAATGATAAGAAATTTTTTGATGACATACTGCAACAAGAAATTAAATTATGCAACACTATTACGAGTTAAGAAGTTTGTTGGTGTCTAAGCACCAGTTCAAGATATCCCAGCGAGACAAATCACTGTTATAATTCTTGATCCGGACAAGTATGACCCATAGCACCCTTTTGGATGATCAAGAGTCTTGAAATGAACCTTTATAAGTCATATTTTAGTTCCTAAAAGCTAAGTTGGATCGCGCAGAGCAATCAGCAACCAGATTCAATAATTTTCCAAAGCACAAAATATATGCTGAGGCACAAATTGTGATGCAAATAACATATAAAGTTGCAAGAGCACAAGGTAGAATGACAACTGTTTTATTCATGTAGATGTCATTCACATTTTAAAGGATGAAAATGAACTCTCATATTTCTGAGAATGAGTTTATGGTCTTGAACCCATGATTATCTGGAAGAGGAGCATTTCCGGGACGGACAGATACCACCACCTCAAAACCTTTTAACGTCAAAGACGAAAATGAAAGAGTCAGTAGAAAAATTTTCACCTTATAGGTGATATCAAATATGCAGAATTTATTTTGCATTAGTATATAACAATGGAGAGACATAAAGCATCCATGGAAAAGTTGAGAGAACTTCCACAGATTGCATTTGGTAGCACTTGACTCTTGGCTAATGCCCTAATATTAGCTTCTTTATGTCAGAGTTTGTATGACAAGAAATACCTTGTATCCTAGTCAGACAACCCATATAACTGAGTCAACTGTGTATTCATCAACTTTTCCGCCTCAAATGTGAGTTTGCCAATTTTTCCAACAGAATATCAATTCACAAAATGAATAATCAGAGCAAAACTGCATCGAAAAATTATCCCCTTTACTAATTTTGAACAAAGTTGGTAGCTATAGCATAGAAGTCATGTTATATTTGCATCTTTTAGGTGTGCTAGTCCATGGACAACAGAATGCACTTAACAATAGTCAGGAATTGTAAGAAGAGACAACTGGAGAAGCAAGAACCAAAAGTCTCATTCCTAACATCAACTGTCAATATTAAGCAAACGATATGTACTGGCAGAATTTAACTAGTTGCCCCTAGAGTAAACACTATAAAAGAGAACTCGAAGCAGCACATTACCTGCTGCTTTTGCAGCTATAGCTTCTTGAACGACATCTGTTACAAAAAGAATCTCAGATGGCTTATCGACTCCCAATGACACTGCAATCTCAACATAGCTGCGTGTTTCTTTTTTGTTCCTGCAAGCAAGAGATGGAAGTCTCAATCTGTTTTCAAAACCAGATTAACAAGCATCAGAGAAGTATTGGATATAGAATTACGGTAGCAGCCTTAAACTTACCCCACTGTGGTGTCAAAAAATCCAGACAAATATTTTCTCAGATCTCCATAGTTGGTATTTCCAAATAAAAGCCTTTGTGCCAACCTGCTACCACTGGAATATATGTATACCTATGGCAACTCACAACAATGCTCACATTCAGTAGAGTGGAAAGTAGTATATGTGATGCACTCTTGAAAACTTTAATTGGTGGTTGTCTTTTTGGGGATACTAAATTATGTACACTGCTAGTAAGAATGGGAAATAAGCCCTCCTTTGGTGCCATATTGTTAAGCACCCTTTTACCTATCTATCAGCTGACAATACATCATGCACACAATAAAGCAAGGACATATCCTTCAGAAAACAATTATGTGCTCAAGTAGAGATGCAAAAGGAAGAGATCTTCATTTAAACTTCTATCGCACCAGTTACTTGTTAAGCCACATTGAAGTTATCTCATATATTTTGTCATCTTATGTGAAAAGAAGCCTAATTTTATGTTATAAGGAGCTGTGGCTTTGCCAACATGTCATCCATTGCCATCCAGAAACCAATTGTAGAATGACAAAGAATCAGACCCTTGGCACATATATTTCTTCCATATGTAAGTGCACCATAATCCTCGGGGCAATAAAATATGTTGTATAAATGGGTGCCAGTTGTCAAGTAATCAGGTGAACCACTTCCATCATTTGAGGGATAATTGACATGAACTTCTAGGTGGAAGGCCATATCCTAAGACCTAACATGGGAAAAAGCTTTAAAGCAAGTACAATGAAGAAAATAACCTTAGTGCTCAAAGCATGCCACTTCTCTAGTGCTTCTGGTACATCATCATAAACGACTGCTTCCAATTCTTTGTTGCTAAAACCAGTTCTCCATATATGACCCTGCACAAGTAAAACCTTAGCAAATAGTGGTATTCCAATGACAATCTTAGTAATAAAACACAGAACTCCTAGTAAGTTATCCACCCTTTGTTTCTGAATGCTTACTTGCAATTGTTTTAATGCAGTGATCTTCCGATCTGCCCTGATCATTGCTTCAACATTAGCAACTAGAGCTGCAATTACCTCCTCTTTCCCTGCATCATCACTTGGAATGGGCACGGCACCATTAACACCCTGTACCAAGTCTTCTTCAACCTGCAAAAAGATTATTGGAATTGGCAGACCATGTCAACAGATTTTCAAGGAGTCCCTTAGACCATAAGATAAAGGCAATCCCAATGCAAATAATACATCATTGTGTGCTGAATATCAATAAAACTACTACACTCCTACCAATAGTATCCATAGAAAGAATTACATCAAAAGAAAGGACAACCTTATGAAAACCTCTATTAGAAGTCTTACTTGAGAGCGCAATAACTTAATGTCATCTTGGGTTTCTGCTGTCTCGTATGTTGCAGCCAGATGCCTCCCAACATTATCACGGGCATATGGAAAGAGAACATCAGCAACAAATGATATGGGAGTGGTAGTACCTTCAATGTCAAGAATGATGCAACGCTGCAGACAAGATATTTGAAGAGTGAAAATGCACATTCAAACACAAATGACTAGATTGTTTTTTTCTTGTTAGGATCACATGGGACAAATGACTTAAAAATACTTGAATGCTGAGACTAAAAGAGAAGAAAAGGAAAATCTGGAGACCCAAGGTATGGGGACTTCCTGCTAAGAAGCATGGTACCTATAGCAACAAATTTAAGAACTTACCGGCAATGGCTCAAAGCCGTGATTTGAATCCATAGTACCTGCTCTAACAGATGTACTTATGTTTAGGCTGGTGCCCGGAGTTCCTTTAATACTCTGAATTGGACCATGGTTTGGGGTAGTCCAGTCAATGCCCATCTGATGAAGCCTGAGAGCAGCATCAAATAAATAGTGGTAGCACTCAGCCTGCAGAATGTGCCATATTTGAGGCAAAAATAAGAAACAAACTGTAAAAGGCTGCAAGATAGTGAGGAAGAAAGATTCTTTGGAGCAAACCCATGGTCAAACATAATATCTCCCTGAAACAAAACATGCAACAGATAGTTTTATGTGGTAACAGCCTGCAAACTATTAAATCTATATCTCTACCCTGTAACGCCTTGGGACATACAACAAGTAGTTGAGCAAATAATCAAACGAGTTAAGTCTCTAAGAAAAAGACTACATGAGCAAAGCTGGAAACTTTTTAAGATCTTCTCCCCAAAGCAATTTGCACACTACATGTGGAATGCAATGCTCAAATATTTAAAAGTGCCAAATACACATGGCAAAAGATTTCCCTTGCTCCATCCAATTACCATGGCTTTTCACACTCAGGTAACAATACCATTATGGATCCATCAACAACTGCCCCAGATTTTGAAAAATAACTTTAATAAAAAAATATAAAATGCACAAACAAGCCTTTTGACTTAGCAATAGTTCCTATGTCTATAATTCAGCACAACAAAGTTTACTTGCTCATTGGAAAGGCTTAATAATTGGTCTTCCTCTTTAAAATTCATAAGTTCATTAAGCATGCATGGATGCACTAAGAACAGGTCTACCACTAGTGTATTACAAGGATCCAATGAGCATTGAAGTTATGGTCACCAAATTAAAGAACCTTTGTCACAATGTTAAGGAATGTGGTAAACTACCAGGTGAGGACAATAAACATAAACTCCAAAATGCAAGGTCAATTTGTCCAAAAGCAGAAACTAATTGCACTCCTTTCACTTAGCTTGGACTGCTATTAGGACAAGCAATTAAAATTTGAACTTTGGATGACTAGATAAAAGAAACTTTTGCAGGTTTTTCTTTAACAAAGTTATCTGCTATCATTTTGAAACAAATTTACATAAGATCATACTCCAAAGTATTCCATCTCTATAAGTATTCCATCTCTCTAAAACGATCACTCAGGAGGGCACTCTGCACTACTTGCACCATACATTCTTTTTAAACTTCTAGTCCTGGTTGTTATCACCATTGAAGGAAATTAGTGCCATGACAGAAACTATTGTAAGTTATGCATTTGAATGGTGCAACCTCTTAAGCAACATACAACAATGGTAGATTCTTACTATCAAGTTATGAATATTAAGTTCAATTAGGTCATCTCTCAGCAAAGATCTATATCAAATTTACCATGGCATACATAAGGCAGAAAAACAATGAAAAACAGAACTGAAGAATTTCAATTAATCCTTTGCAGGAACCAACCTCACTTTGATAGTTCAAATGGAGGAACAAACCTGAGTTTTGGCACTGATCCATGTGTCACCCCATACATATATGCCATGGTTGCGAACCAGCACAGCTGTTGTTTTTGGGTAGGCTGCTATCTGGAAAACAGCAGGAAGTATAGAGTAGTTTAGAGTATTATTCTTACCAAGGAAAATTATTAAAGAAGATCCCATAAATAAATCAAGCGTTCAGCCCACCAGAATTATCCAGGTTTTCCGACAGTAGTAGAATGTTGTATTTCAATAAGAATACTGGTCATTTCACTCATCTATACAATGACAAAGGGTCATTGTAGCTCCTACAGAAAAAGGGTCCAAAGCAAAAAAAAACAATGTACCACCAAATCAAAAATGAGCAAAATATGATAGGATGGGCAATGACTAAAATTTTAATTTTCAAAGAAAGTCATAAAATGTAACCTCTCTGAAAGCCAACCATAGATTAGTGTTTAATCCATTAAAGGATGGGTTATCTTTTCTCACAGTACCACTGTGTTTCTGTGGAGGACATGGAAAACTACATGCTAGAATCCCAGCAGACAGAAATTAAAATACAAGAAAAACATACAGCTTTGGCAAGAGAATCTGTAAGATCATATTCATAGGATGAATTCTCTATTATAGGGATGACAAGTTCATCATAATAGCCATGCCCTTGGATCCCTTTTATCATCTCCATATGGGTAATCTGTAAATGTAAAAAAGTCCACAAGCACGTTAGAGTATGCAGTTGAGTAGAGAAATAATACATGTATGGTCTGGCCTATCAGAATATGTGGCCTCTAAAAACAAAGAAAAGTTCTTCCATGAACAGATAGAGTTGTTCTCTTTGCAATTGACAGTGTCAACAAAAGCACATAACAGAATGGAGAGAACTTATTCTAGGGAAGGCCATGGTCAAAGGATAAAGAACTTTGGAATGTTAATAAAGTCTCAAATACTTGTACAGATGTCAAAGTGGCAATTGCTTGAAGACTTCTCAAAAAATCAGGTCTAACTAATAAATCAGCTATGGTTCTGTTCTCATTTCTTCTGCACATATGCAATTATGTTGGTCATTCCCAACTACCACCATTAAAGATTTTCCTAGCAGTTTGCCATGCATAAGAAATAAAAGAAAAAGGGAAAAGCTATTGAGCAGTGTTTCCTGTTTTTTCACAGTAAAAGGTGTTTCTTCTGTTTTCACATATGGGGTAAGTTGCATTCTTCATTTGTCAAGTTACTTCTCGCATCTCTTGCTATTTCCCATTTTGTGAATTCCCATCCAACATCCCTATCCTTGAATGTTGAGACAAACAGAAAACCATCATTGTGGCTGTTAGAAATTCCATGCAGTCATAATACTATTAGCAGTATGTGGCTCTAGGAATCCTCTTATTCATTCGCAGAGTCCAATGTCCATCACTTCATCTTTACCTGAGCTTATTTCATCTAAACCCTGTAACTATGGACAAACATCACTCATGTAATCATCTGGTTATCAGAAAATCCTAGCTTTCAAATTTCCACAAATTATTGCATTTCCTCATGTTTTGACTGCATGTTTTGGATTCTCTTTTCTTTGTGCACAGAATGTTTTTTTGAGTGGGGAGAGGGGAAGTAGAGAGAAACTGGCATAATGGTGTTCTAACCTAGTTACAAAGGAAGATTATCCAAAATTCTACAAGATGGACAAAATCCTGCTTCAGACTCTGCATGCATAAAACATTTAAAGCCATACCTTTAAGCTACAAAAGTCATTCACAAAGGCTTCAGACAAGTACATGAAGTGAATTGTTGTCAACACAACTTAACCAAACTATAATACCAAAATTATTTGGCATCAGCCATATATGACTGATTTAACATCATTCCATTATATCCTGAACCATTGTTTGTCAGGTAGAGTTGTTCTTATCAAAGATCCCCACCTTATTTTAGGTCTCCCTCTTCCTATCCACTCCCCATGTACTGGGATTTAGTCATAATGTGGGTCCTCAAAGCAAGAAAAAAAATATATTAAGGTGCACAAAGAACACAAAGAATTCATGGTATGCAAGGAAGAGAAATGGAGATTACAGCTTGTTCTTAGAGATACTTACTCGGAATTCTTTTTCTAATGGATTAATCATTGTTGCAAGACACGATTCTATCCCATGACTGTGAATCACAGCTCCTGCATTACGCATTTGGTATGCCTAGATCCCACAAAAAAAAAAAAAAAAAAAAAGTGATTATTTTGACCATGAGGAAAATTGGAAAAAAGAACAATAAGAAAATAAACATCATCCTAATTTCCTAAGTAGTTATACAGTCAATAATTAACCTACCCCAATTAAATTTGAGACATGGAGTGACACTAATCAAACTCATAAATTAGTGTTGCTAAATCATTTGACTGGTTCATGTGTATAGTTGAAAAAGTGAACCGGTATGACATAAAAGAATATGATTAAATTTTGACATCTGCAGTAGTCAATTATGAACCAGTAATTCTTTGATGAAGTCAAAAGTCATAGGAACAAATGGATAATATAGTCTCAGAGAGCATATAGTCTGTTCCTATACCCTATGGTCCAATTTCTCAATCATGTCAAACCAATATACAAAAAGATGATATCAGCTTACAATTCTTTTATGGATCAATGATTCATTGACTACAGTAAGCATGGTCTTGGTGTCCAAGGAAACTCCAAAATCCAAAAAGAATATTTCTAATTTCTTACATAAATCTGCATAGGAAGTTTAAAAAACAAAAAAGATGAACCACAACAAAGGCACTGAACCCACAAGAGTTCCCCCTTATGAAACCATGTTAAGATTTAGTCTCAATTGATAATTTGTTCCAAACTTTAATTCAGAGCAATGAAGTGCAGGCCAAAAGGGTTTCAAAACAAAACCATACATAAAATCCATCCAAATTTTAATCCATGCCTCCTATTGACTTGTAATGCCCATGGTAGTCTATGCAGGAAATCACAAAGAATTCAACCAATGAAGTTATGCAATGATGTCTACAATGTTTGCAATGCTAAATATACCATATGATCCCACATAATGCAAAACATCAAGTTGATATCATATGTAAGAGTTTCCCTCAGGATGAATTTGTAAAGATAAATAACAGAGAAATGGTACCTTCATGAAGAGGGGCCCACAGTCAGAACACTTGGGAGGTTTATGCGGATAAGGCTTTGGAGATGGTGAAGAAAATATCGACCCATTACCATCTAAGATATACATGTCATCTGGTTCCATTCTCTCCTTCTGCACACCTATCAAATTCCAAATCCCAAACAGAGAGTTGAGATTTCAAAAAGGACATTGAGAAATCAAAAGAGATAGGGCCAGCAAGGATACACAGAGACCATAAACTAGACAAAATGGAAACTAAGAGGAACAAAAGATGACAATAATTGATGCACAAGGTTAGAGACACAAATCTATATATATATTTAAAACTTTCAATTGCTCAATTGCAACTAAACTGCAGTGGGCTCCACGAAGCCTCAATCATAATTGACCAAGTCGGCAAGATTAACCTTTCTGCATTGAATCCCGCATAAAGATTTGTCCTCTAAAATTTTAGCAATCAAGCCTCTTTGTAAAAATAAGGATAAGACTGCATAACTATTCCACAGATCCCACAGTGTTGGAGCCTAACAAAGGATGATCTGAAACATGCTGACAAAGAGTGATACCCACAAACTCCTAGCAATGAAGAACCATAGACACGAAAGCAGAAAAAATATTGCCAGCACTCAAATATGTCATACAGATACGGAAACTTACAATTAAGCTGATTACTGCAAACCACTGATCAGAATATATCAATCACACAGAACAGTTAAACAAAAGAAATTAAGCATAAAAAATAGAATACGAAAGCTCAAAGCACTCACATGACCGACATGGAGACTCGCAACTGAGCTTCAATAACACACAAAACAACTACAACCCCACAAACTAAAAACAAACACGAAAGTTGCAAACTTGAACCCACAAAATAGAAATGACCCAGAAGCCAAAACCAAAAGAAAGAGCAGAACTTTTTCATTTGTTTACCAGAAGGGGACATGACGATGAGCTGGTGGGGCCTAGGGACAGAGTCGTCATGGACCTTGATGGTGATGCTGCCGCCTGTCCCAGACACCCATCCAAGATTGTAGAACTGGCGGCATAGTTCTGATAACAGCACCCTCGTCTCCTTCACCGCCTTGCTCTCCAGATAAGCCTGTGAAGCCACCTTAACTCCGCCGTTCACCGCCACTGCCGGCGCTGCCATTGCACTTTACTCTTCCTCTTCCTCCCTCTGCCTTTTAATTCTATCAGTAGATAAAATAGTCACTGCCGACTGTTAGAGAATTTTGCTTTTCAAGTGCTTTGAATTTAAGCCTATTCTATGTTTCGGCAAACATTTATGTATTTATGAAAAAATTTAGACAAATATAAATTTATTAAACTTCATAAATATGAATAATTGTTTTTTTAAAAATAATTTATATCTTTATATTTACTTTATATTACTTGTTTTTTTAAAAAAATATATATTATATTTCTACATTCATACAAAATATAAAAAAATGAGATAAAAATATTAAGAAAATAATTCAATATATATGATATAATTTAATAAATAATTATTAAATATAAAAAATAAAATAATATATGAGGTATCAAATAAATTATATATATATATATTTACTTTTATTATTATTTTATTATATAATTAAATTTAATAATCTTTTTATTTAGTTAGTTAAATTATTTATTATTCTGTTACTGAGAGAGAGAGAGAGAGAGAGAGACGGTAGGTGAGTTAATTAATTGTGATTTTGTTTTTTATAATCCTTTTTTGAAAGGTTGAAAGAAATTTGAGAGAAATTCTCTACCAATTTAATACAGCCGACGGGACCCTTTGATGGGACCCATGTGGGGTGGGGTGCCAAATTGGCCCCAGTGTTTGGCTTTGCTTTGGTGGTTGGTTTGCCTTTTTGTTTGCTTTTGGGGAATTTAAGTGTTTTGACTGATTTTATTAGTGTGAGAGCTTACTTAATTAATGATCATTACTTTAATTGGTTTAGAATTAATTGAAAAAAAAGGTTAAGAATTAATTTAATAAAATAATATAAATATTATTTTAATAATAATATAAAAAATAAATAAAAAATTATTATTTTATTAATTATTTGTAACTCTATAATTACTCTTGTATTTATGTAATTATTTCTTTATTAATATGTTCTTTTAAAGTAGATTTTAAAAAAAAAAATTTACTTTTTATTATTCATTCTTATTACTCAATGGGTTGAAGAATAAGTACTAAAATTTCTAAATATACCAATTTTATATTTTCTTGAAAAAAATAATTACAATTGATTAACAACTTCAAAATCTTTATTTTTTATTTATTAGAATTTCTGTTGACTCTAAGTTATACAACTAAGTTATCTCTTGGTATTTTTACAAATTTTACATTTTTTTTTGAAGAATTATTTATTTTTATTGTTGTTAGCAAGGATTGGAAAATTTTCTTGAAATATAAATTCAATGGCATGACATATGGAAAAGATTTCAGTCAAACCCTTTTAACCTCCCAGTTGCTCACATTCTGGATACTACTTTATTTTCGTCATCTTGAGAAAAACTCAAAAAAAAAATTATAAAAGTTATAACAAAAACGAGCATTTGCAAGAGGGCAATCAAATCACACTGAATCAATTCTTTGATTCCGCCCAATCAAATTCGATGTCAACTTTATAATAAGAATGGAAATTTGATATTTATGGTAGTAAATCAGGAAAAATTGAAAGAAATTAATGTGGGTATGAAAAAAAATAATAAAAAAATAAAATTAGTAATTAACACTGACTTACGTACCAACTTTTGTCTGGAACCGCAACCAACAGTCAATGTAAATCGGGTTTATTTATTTATTGCCTTTATATATATATATATAAAGCAACTTTTTCCTCCTAACGAAGATGCAAATAAAAAAAAAAACAATAAGATTCAAAAATAGATAAACTATTATACCATATCCTTATATAAAAAAAATTAATTTGAAAGTTGGAGAATTGATTCACAGAATTTTAATCTTAAATTTAATTAAATCAATAATATAAATATTTTTTCGTCAATACTTTATTATGCAAAAAGTTTACCCTTACTAGGGGAAATTGTGGGAATTGAAATAACATCTAGCATGTTTATCCATATTAAATATGGAAAATGAAAAGGGAAAAAAAAACAAATGAGACAAAAAAAAAAATTAAAGAGATAATAATTAAGAAATTAAAGATTGTCATGGGAGTCGAAAAACAATAATAATCCAAAGGGTCCAATAAAAGATTATCTATGAAGTATCTAAAACACTAAGTAAATAATATAAGTCCATCAAAAGAGTCGCTGTCAAATTGAACATTAAACCCATTCACTCTCCTACTAAGGAGAAACGCCCATCACAAGGCTGATCAGAATAACAGCCAACACCGTAGACACACATGAAGGAGTAGGCACCCAGGAATGAGAGGGAGCTGGTGCCGGAGCAATGCCTGCTTCTTTATCATTTGGCGAAGGCGATGGAGTGTTGATGGAAGCAGGTTGTGGGGATGGAGGAACAGTTGTTGACCCGGCTTTTGGCGATGGAGTTGCAGGAGGAGTTGATGGAGAAGGGGCTGAGGGTTGAGCCAATGGTGAAGGAGAGGGCCCAACAGCCGCAACTACAACATTAAGTTTCTGACCTTTGTGACAATGTTCTTCTTTTCCACTGATGAAATAGAAAGAACCAGAATAACCAAACTGGAACACAGATTCACCAGATGTCATTCTCCTTAAAGGCTTCTTGTTGCGGCAATTGTGATAATCCTCTTTACTAACTTGAAACACAGAATCTAATCCTTTCTTGTATTTGAACACTGCATAAAAGAAAGACACAATATTTTTTTTCCATAAAAAGAAAAAAAGCCATATGAATAAAAAAAATTTCAAAACACAATCAAAGGAATATGAAGGAAGACTATATAATAATAATAATAATAATAATAATACCCAGAAACCAAAAAGTGATGGCCTAAATAATGTTGACTTACCAAGAACGTCATTGACTTGGAATCTGTACCTCCTAGCCCAGTGATGATAGCTCACAGAGGGGTTAATGACCCAGCCATCTTCGCCACCAACATAGAAGTTAGTGTAGGCTAGAGATGAAGAGATGAGGAGAGCAAAGAGAGCACTGCAAAGGCAGAGAGTTGCCTGGGAAACCATGTTGTATATTGAATTGATCAGTGCAAGAGAAAGTGAGGTAGACAAATGTTGGTTTCAATTTTCAACACCGCCTATATATGGAGGATGGAGATAAGGAGGTACAGCGATAAACTTGACAAGAAAATAAGGCTGGTTTGGAGGCTGAAGATTTGAACCTAAATTTTTTTTACAGTGTGATTGGAATGCAATTGGGGTAAGTTTCTAATTGGTTTTGGCTGTATATTAACGTTCACAAATTGGACGGTTTGTAACCCCTTTAGTTTTTCCTTTAATTTTCGATTACTAGAAATTTTGACCAAATCGCAGCAATTAATACAGTTAACGTTTTTCATGCACGTCCTCTCCTTAAAAGAGAGCCTCGTCATGGAATTTTTTTTTTAAAATAAAAAATAAAAAATTGTTCATTAAAAAATTTATTAAACCACGAACTATACAAAATGATTAATTTTTTGAAATTCTATACTTCTTTACATGATTAGAACATAAGAACTCTAAACAAAAAACTTAACTTCTTAATCACTAAGATGTCTTTTTTTAAATAATAATAATAATAAAAAAAAAACAATCTCATCAGCTATGATATTAGTAGAACTACAAGTGCTTCCTCTATCCAAAGCATAAATTAGCTGTCAGTTACTATTTTTTTTTTTCATTTCCGCCTATTTCAGTTATCAATCAATTCGTCATGTTTCATCACATTATTTGTTAAATTTAGAATCCACGTTTGACAGTGCTTAATTAATTTGTATTAAACCTACTAATTAATTTGTATTAACCTTTTAACAACGTAAATAATAATAATAAAACAATACCGTTGGATTCAGAATTGAGTTTATTGTAGTAATTTAGTATACAACATAAAACTAGTGAAATCCTTATGACATGAATATTTCAAGTAATTTCGTTGGGGGGGGGGGTATGAGTAACAAATATTAGAACGCTATGATCAATCTATGGTCATTATAAAGACGGATTGATAAGAAATGAACATATTGTTACACTCTTTGAAGATAAATTGAAAGACTTAGGTTTATATTTGGTTCTAATGTATACCATTTGAGAGAGAGAAAAAAAAACGATTTAGGTTATTTTGATTGATAAATTTATAAAAATTAAATCTGAACCCAACCATATAATTCATGATGTAACATAATGACAAAATAAAAAATAAAAAAAGACAGTTATATAATTAACCTGAATTAGATTTAGAATAAAATTTTATATTAATGAGAAAAATAAATAAATATGCATTAAGATTGATTATGACAGCCAATAAACGGCCAACATATTTATCACACAACTTCTGGCTGTTAATAAAATAATGATAAAGAATCTGTTTCTTTTATTCATAGCCCATAATTGAATTTATGGTAGCTGGCTATACGTTGTGCGGATATTGCCAAATATTATGAATTTTTTTTAATTTATTATAAATATATTTTTTTATTAATAAAAATGTTTGATAAAATATTAAAATTTTATTTATTTATATTAAATTGATAAAATTATTTTTTAATATCTAGTATTATTTTATAGAGTACACGTCATATATAACAATCAATGTGTGCAATATTATGGTTAATTTCTTCCAAAAATAAAAAATTCCTAAGATTCAACTTAGGGCAAGAATCACATGTGATTTTAGGACGTACCACATTTGAATCTGGGCCACCAATCCATCCATATTGGGCCAAAATTTTGATGGTTATGTAATTCATTTTGGGTCAAAGCTATTTGACCCCGAAACTTAGGCAAATTTAAAGAGCACCTCTAACTCGGTTGAGCCTAAACAAAGTACTATAAAAGGTACCACATTACTCAAGTTTCATTTTTTTGCTGTTCGTTTGTACCAAAGTTTGAGAGTAACAATGTCAGATATGTACTATCCCAAATAATAATAATAATATATATACATACATAATAACAGAATAATTTTTTATTATTATTTTTATAATTTTTACATCTCCTTCTCTTGACTAAAACTCCAAACTCCAAATATATGAATAAAAATGTTCAAAAGAAAATATTAAAATTTTACATAAAATAAATGGGTTAACTTTAGTATAAAACCTTAGAATTAGTATTTTTAACTTTTTCACTCATTATCCCATAAATAACATCTTATTTATTTATTTAAATTATCCAAATATGTATAATTAAAAAAAAAAAAGTGAGAAAAATAAAGAAGAAAACGATATTTATATGGAAATTGATAAGCACTAGGCCGACTGACATGGTTGGGCACGAACTGCTGGTGGAGTGGAGTCCAGGAACCCTAAATTCAAATGGGTTTACTATTTTATTTTATTTTTTTATCGCCACATTTTCTCTGCCGTATAAGACTTCAACTTTCAATTGTCGCGTGCAGCACGTTCCCGACTATTGTGTCTGCGCATGCATTGTCGGCTATATTGTTGACTGGGACTTCGTGTATGCGGCCCGGCTGCCTGCCCGTAATTCAACCCATGTGAAGCCGCCTAATATATATATATATATTTAATTAAGAAATTTACTCGAATTATATAATAAAATTATTTTTGTAAATTTAAAATTTCAAATGTCAAAGATAATCATCTAAATATTTAATCACTAAGATGTCCAACAGACAGACGGTCCATTTTGACAGCATATCAGGTCATTACTATGGCATTTACGTTATATGTTGTTGAGGTGAGGTGCGTGTGTCGCCCTTCATGTTCTCCTTCTCAACCCTCTCTGCAACTGCAGATCAGATTTAGGGCCTGATATTTAAGAATGTTTTCGGGCTGGATGAATTGTCGAGTCCCATTAAAATGTCTCATCTTATGGCTTTAGTGGGCATCTGGTAGTACTACACATGCGATGTGGTCCCTTTAATTTCTTATGAAGTTGACTAAAATCGAAGACATAAGGGACTGTATTGAATGAAAAATATATGAAAGAAGAAATCAACTATGAGTGACTATTTTGGTATTGAAACCTTAATTTAACATAAAGTTACACATTTGGACTACCGGTTGATCGAAAAGAGGAAAAACAAAATGGCATGAGAGGGGGGGGGCTTACTTATAAATTCTACAGAAATAAAGAAAATAATGGAAAAAGTTCAGATTATATATCTATATATTTATATATTTTATTTTATTTTTATTTTTCTTTTCTTTTAATATCTATATGAAAAGGGAGGCTTGAACTAACTTTTGGCCACAATTCTTTTTTCCATTTTTTCGGCTTGCAAGTTGCAACTTTAACTATTTGAGTTTCCATTTGGTGGGTTTTTTCACTATGAATTATGTAATAAAATTACTTTTTTAAAAAAAATAAATTTCATAAATTCTCGACCATAAAATCTGGACCACAAATCAAGGAGTGTTCCCTTCTGACTGGATTACGTTCTTTTAGCCTATATAAAAGGGCACAAAGCAGTAATGCTTCATTGCATTAACAAGCCAAAGATGTCAGAAAAAGTAAAGGTTTTGAGGACATGGTCGAGCCCATTTGCTCTGAGAGTCATTTGGGCGCTGAAATTGAAGGGTGTTGAGTATGAGACAGCATATGAAGACCTATCCAACAAGAGCCCTTTGCTCTTGCAATACAATCCTGTTTACAAGAAAGTTCCTGTGCTTGTCCACAGTGGTAAAGTCATCTCTGAATCACTTACAATTCTAGAATATGTAGATGAAACATGGAAACAGAATCCCTTGTTGCCTGAAGATCCTTATGAGCGATCCAAGGCGCGCTTCTGGTCCAAATTTGGCGATGATAAGGTATGCTACTCACTGTCTTCTATCATCAATTTCAGCTTCCCTGTGACTTTTTTTTTTTTTTTTTTTTGTTAATTGACTCTGTTGAAGACTAGACATTTCAGCCTCGAATGACTCATAAATTATATATATATATATATATATACTGTCTCTTATACACATCTAGATGTGTATAAGAGACAGGTTGAAGACTAGACATTTCAGCCTCGAATGACTTATAAATTATATATATATATATATATATATATATATCTTCTAAGCATATGTATGTAGTGTAATTCCACTTTGAATACCGCTAACAAAACTCTTTCTAAATCGTTTTTTAGGTGCTACAATCAATTGTGTGGGGTGCTCTTGTGAAGCAAGGAAAAGAGCAAGAAGAAGCAATAGCTGCATCCTTGGAGAACTTGAAACAATTAGAAGAAGAGCTCAAAGGAAAAAGGTTCTTTGGTGGGGAGACAATTGGACTGGTGGATATTGCACTAGGCTGGCTTGCTTATTACCTTGGTATTTTTGAGGAAATAATTGGTCTAAAGCTAATAGACCACCAAAAATTCCCATCTTTGGCTGCATGGAAGCAAGAATTTTCAGAATTCCCAATAATTAAGGAGACTTGGCCTCCTCGAGACCGACTGATTTCCAAGTTTGTTGCCCTGCGGGAACATCACCTCCTCTCAAAGGAATCACCTAAGTGAACCAATTCCTGTTAATTATACATGGAGGTTACCGAGTTCCACCACCCACAAATTAAAAAATTAAATAATAATAATAAAAGCTACTATTTTCAATAATGCACCCAAGAAAGGCATCGCCTTTGATACCTATGTCACAAGCTTCAATGATGCCCAAAAGAGACATATCGCCTTTTTAAATGATGCCATTGTTTACTTGAAGGAGCTTCGGTGTACAATTGGTTTCGCTTTGTTCCAACTTCAACAAAAATGGCCAGTCAGATTATCCCTCTTTGTCGGGTTATTCAAGTTTTGAATATATTTGAATTTTACGTATATTAGATTTTCTAAGTTGTCAGATTTCAAGTTTATTGAATTTAGGGTACGTTAGATTTTGGACATAAGAGGTCTTGCAACAATGTTTGACTCAAAAAAAGCCCACATCATGCTGGACGGGTCCACTCTCCAATAACGGAGGCCAGGCCGGTGATTCTTCATATGTTTTCGAGCCAAACTGGGCGAATCTATTGAAAGATGAAGATGATAATACGAGCAAGAATCTGTTGCCTTTATTTGTGTGTTTCAACAGCTTAACGATGTTAATTATTCGGACCCACCTGCAAAGTTTTGAAGATCATGTCTTTTGGTCCTTATCATACTAAGTTACCCTTTATGTTTTTTTTGGGTGGTATCCGATTTTGACAGGAAATTTTAATTATATATATATATTTATTTTTATTATATATATATATATATATTTTTTATGAGTATGAGGTCCAAACTATGTCCAGGGGGCTCTGTCCATGCATTCAAGCTCCTTGCCAAGGTACCATAATGCCTTCCAATCTTCACAAAAAGATTTCTACCGTATTATTATATATCCCAACAGTTACTTTTTAGGAATAAGTTAATCACTCCGTGATAAGTGGTATCAGAGTATATTTTTATCTCATCGTGATATCTCCACCTTAGTGTATAACGTCAAGAATTCTTAGTTTCATTAAATCGATATGTGTTCGAATATTGATAAACTTGATGTAAGAGAATATGATGAATGTATACTATCCAACTCTCATATAATTAAAAAAAATATTTAAATCATATAAATATTAATCTTGTATAACAAATGAGTATTTTTGGAAAGAAATTAATGATCGTGATAACTGATATGGTTTATTATGCTGTCATAAAATAGTATGGAGCGTCGCTTTGTGAGTAAAGAAAATGAGCTTTTAAGGAAAATCACAGGTAAGTTGGTATGCTAGCTCTACATATATAAGAACAATTTTTTTATTAAAAAAAACATTTTTATAAAAAAATAAATAATTTTTAAAAAGATTATAATTTTTAATTTTATAAAATTAACTCTCTCTCCTCAATACCATCTATGTTCCATATTTATTCTTCTCGTTATATGTGACTCCTGGACTTGTAACATTCAACCCATCAGGCGAGAAAAGTTACTATAGACATACCATATATGTAAACCAACCAAGGGTGCTACTGTCATTGAGTTGCAACTTGCTAGAAGTTTAGGTACGATTGGGTATTATGTTAAAGAGATAAACCAATCATGGACTTTACTCAACCCCTTCAATTTTTTAGAATTGAAGGGGTCTTCAAAAGGTAATAGATAATGAACCAGTTGTGGTCCTTAGCTTGCAAATACCCATTAAAATTTTTTCTATAGGCACCAAATGGACGAGTGAATCATTTTTATTTTTATTTTTTTTAAAAAAAAAAACCATTAAAGTCAACATAACAACACCATTAATTGAAAAGTAAACCAACTTTTTCCTTTTATAAATCCAAAATAAAAAAGACAGGTAGCAGAATGTACGAGGGGCTGAATGACGGGGAAATGTGGGTTTGGTTTGGTGTGGAATCACATGTAAACGCAGGTTTCAAGTAGTTGACCAATTTACAAGCCCCATGGGCAAGGCAATCGCCTTTTCAAAAATCTGGTTCTCTTGTGAGACAGTTGGGGGGGGGGGGGGGGCGGAATACTGAATTGTGATTGAGAGATTGGTGTGTAGTTATTATCGTCAAACAAAATTTAATCAAATTACACATTATGCTGACGTTAATTGTGTGTTAATTAGACCTAAATCTTAAATTTAACTATACAAGTTACAATAATATTAAATAATATTTAATTACATATTTTTTATACTAGTTATATCTTTTACTATTTTAATTAAATATTTAATAATTTTTCATAAAAAATAATATATTTTAATAAAAAAATTATTTTATTTAATTAACATAATATAATATCATCTGCACTTTAATTGTTTCTAAATTTTACATTCACGTATTTGTGTTCATCATATATACACATCTCATAATTAGATGCACCGTTAAAGCAACAAAACCCAACCTTAATATAACTTGTTCTAATAAACTTTATTTCACCCCATGGTAGGCCTTGCTCGTGTCAAATTTCATAGTCATAAAAACTTTCCTGTAAAAGTATTTAAAGTTTCATGATATGAAAAGTTTCATAAGCTATTACAGTGTTATTAATAAGTAAATTATATAAAAAAAATATTTTGATATTTATAAATAACGTATAAAAAAATTAACTTTAATTTATTAATAAAGATTTTTATTATATCTTAAAGTTATATTTTAAAAATTAATAAGTCTAAAATTTCTGCAAAAAACTAAATATGTCACTTTAGAAACCAAGTTAATGTGTATGATTGAGAATTAGATGACTGATATCATTGTGAAAGATGTTTAGAGCTTTAAACACCAATTTATCCCTAATAATGTGCCAAAAAATTTAGTAAAAGGTTGAAGTTTAGATGGGCAAATCTAATTTAAGACAACTTGTTCAATATAAGGTCAAAGAAATTATTAGTTCATTAAGGCTATAATTAGTGGTGTTATAGTCATAACAACTAATTTTACCATTATCTCCTCTAAGACAATAAAAAAAAACCTAAAAAGAAGAAAAGAAGTCTAAAATTATTTAGTCTAGTAACAATAGTATTCACTTATCATCAACAATATTTTTTTTAATCCAATTATATTTTTGTCATTATAATGTCTTAGCATTAAAAAGCATTATATTTTTGTCATTATGATTTCATTGAAGTCATTGTAGTATAACCATAAATGGTTGGATTAATCCTTTGAGGGAGTGAAGCAAGTCCCAAGTTTAATATTTTTTGTTATCTCCCACCATCTGTAAATCCCATAAAATCATCATTTCATAAGCTAAAAACTTTCTACCATAATAACATCAATACGATTTGTAGAAGTTATTTTTAATAACACATTAATAAAGTTCCTTTAAAGCAAACCAATACCTCCACTTAGCCTTTGACTTATGCCTACACATTTAATAGATAAACCATTTTCAAATCTCAATTTTTGTTTTAAATTTTTTATCTCAAAGAATTTTAGTTTTGTTTTGGTAAGAAAAACATAAATAAAAGCTTAAAGTTGTAATAACTTTTTAGGTTGATTAATTATTTATGAGTTTTTAAACTCATGATAGTTCCAATTTTAGAAAATTCATGGCTTTCAATTAGCTATATTGCAACCTATATTAATTGGTGAAGATAATGCAATAAGTGAGACTCATCATATTTGTACTATTTAGGTGCCTATGAAGAGAAATTTAGTGGACTATTTAGCTCAAAAGGACTAAAATTTCTTTTTTCCAACAATTTCATGTATTTGTTAGTTTGTGTAATCCCCTTTTATCACGTTTGGTGGTTGTATATTCCCAACATGACATTTTTGAATGGTTTGTGAAATATTATGTTGCAACTCATTTGAAATAACTTGGTCTATTTGGAAAGTATTTGTAATATTTAAAGACAATTATTTTGATTAACCCATGATTAATTTTATTCCATTAGGAATCTCTGAAAATATAACATTAACCAAATCAATGACAATTAGTGTTGGCATATCCTGTAAAGATTGATTGTGCGAAGGAATTAACTATTTATCAAGTGATATAACCTTTATTTAGGAAGGATTGCTAGTATTTGTAGTTGTATATTTTTTAATAATATAATCTCAAATTTATAACTTGTCAACATAGTGAGCCATAATCTCAAATCTCTCTTTTTGAATGAGATCTTGTAATCTTTTTTAAGTTATGGTTACTGATAAAACATTTGTTGACACTTCATTGTAATTTGATGTTGTAAAGTCTATTAAATCCTCAATTATAAACAAATTGGTAGCTCTTCATCCATTAGGTTGATAGTTGGGCTCAATATGAATGTGTTAGGATATATTGGAATAGATAAAGTTATTTGAATTTAATTGATGGCTTTAGGAAATTGTTATTATTTGTTACTGTTTCAATTTCTAGATTTTTCCTATTGGAATACTATTGGGATAATTAGATTCTATTAAGAGAGGGAAGTCTGGGTCTGATGGATAGTTCAATAAGCAATTGACACCATTAGATCAAAAGTGTTAGATAGATTCGTTAACGGCTGCCAACCACCGTCACGATGTTATTAACTATTAGTAAATGATGTATTTTGGCTAACTAAGAATAAATAAAAATGATAAATGTATGAATTTCATTGGGAGGCTGAATAATTACAAGAAATAATAGAATCAAAAATTCTCTCTCCTTTCTATTTCTCTCTCTTTTTCCTTAATTCTCAATTCTTTCATCACCCAACTACAGTCATGGACCTTTAAGACCTCATAAGTGGTATTAGAACCGGCCAATTAAAGAAGGTAATCATGTTGTCTATGAACTGGTTAAAAAGAACCGTGTTACGACCATTTTGGGCCTACCTACGACAACGAAGAAAAAGGAGATGATGAAATGACTTAAAGAGTAATGTAACTTAATTCAAGATGATCATACGACTCTTCGAGAGGATAATGCTGCCTTGAAGCAAATGCTTAAATAACTTGTGTGGTGTTTCACTGATCTTTTGGAATATGGTAAGTAAGTTTTCCAATCTTATACTTAAAATGCCTCCAATGATAGTAATAGAGGGATTGAGGGCTAAGGACTAATTAAGGATTATAACCTTACCAAAGAAATTTCAAAAAGAATTTAGAACTTATGACTAAGTATTATGGGTCATTTTTTTATTATAAACAAAATGGAACAGTTAGCTTATAGATTGTAATTACCTTAAGACTCCACTATCCACTTCATCTTTCATGTGTCCTTATTGAAAAGATCAGTAGGTCAACAAGGTTACTTCATGCCTTAACTGCCACTTACAAGTAAGGATGGACAACTTCTGATAGAACTAATTGCAATTTTGGATAAGAGGATGGTAAAAAGGAAAAATAAAGTAGCTCCCTAAGTGTTGATCTAGTTGTTAAATCTAACTCCAAAAGATGTTACTTAGGAGGACCAATCTTTCATTTAATCTCAATTTTCTCACTTTATGCCTTAAAGGATAAAATCACTCTTACAAGGTAAGATTATTAAGCGTCATTAGAAATAGATAAAGTTGATTGAATTTAATTAGTAACTTCATGAAATTGTTGTTTTTTTTTTTCATTGGAATGATTAGATTATATTAAGAGAGGTAAGTATAGATTGAATGACTAGTGTAAAAAACAATAAGCATCGGTGTTAGGTAGATCTATGAGTAACTACTAACTATTATTATTATATTATTAATTATTAATAAATTGTATATTTTAATTAATAAAAAATAAATAAAAATGTATAATATATTGATTTTATTAAGAGATCAACAGTTACAAGAAATAAGTGAAATTCTCTCTCTTCTTTCTCTTCTTTCTTGGTTGTCATCTCTTTCATCACCCAACCTTAATCTTGGACCTCTGACACTTAAGGGAATGCTACCTCGTCTAAATGGGGAGACTCTCCGAACATCTCTGTAACACAGACAAAGGCCTAAATTTGTATTACTAACATACTAAAATTTTTTACTAGTAAGTCGCATTTCTTGTTTACGTGACTTAAACAATAGCAAAAGTAACAAAAATTGAGAAGCTTCTCTAAATTAAAGTCCAACCACAACATTTTGCCACAGTTCCTTCTTGTTCACGAGCATATTACCAAACGGGGGACTTTTAGACTTCCAAAACCGGCCAACCTCGTCAATCTGAACGGAGTAGAAACGTCCCCACCAAATACTTGGCCTTTTTTGAGAGAAAGAGACAAATTTGGGTATTGTGCATTGACAATCCAAGACGGGGAGTGTGTAGCCAGTTGTCACTTTTTTGTCACCTGTGACGTATGGTTTTTGGAACAGAAAAATAAATCCAAGGAAAGAAAACAAAACATAAGGAAAGTAAAAGATTTCTGAAAAAGTCAGCTCTTTTGTCTTCATTTCAAGCTAACAAGCCTTGTTTTTCCACGTGATAATATATTATGTTAAATGCAAGCATGATTTTTCCTTTTCTGGTTCTGGTGAAATAACATACGAAAGCGATAAAGAGACCTAAAATTAGTTGAAGAAATGAAATTTAAATAGTAAATTATAATTAATTATCATAATTTTTATTTTTTTTTAATTCAAATTTGATAGTTTAAATTTTGTGTCGTCTATCCACTCGAGGTCAGAGAGAGAGAGAGAGATAGCCGTGTAGATTTGAAAGACTGAATCAGGTTGCATAAAAAGTGGACACACCGTAGTTGTTGTGTTCACGGGGAGGTTTTACTTCACCTAGAAGTCATATTTTAATGCTGATTGAAAATTTTGGATGAGCTGGTCACCGGTAAAGTCTGTTGCTTTCTTTCTTTCTTTCTTGTTTGATGCAATTGACCTGGCAATGAATTTGTTATCTTGGGATCCGGTTTCTGTTTAACTAATCCTCATCTTACTGCTGGTTGCTAGCTTACTGGGATTTTGCTGACTATTTGCCTTCTGCTGGTCCATAGAGGTGCCTTGGGATGTGTGTGTTTGAAGTTTCTGCACTCTTGGGAGACTTTCTTGCTCTAACTCCAAAGGGATAGCGTGTCCGTTAGGGTGGGTCCTGGGAGTTTGTTAATTTTTAGTCAAGGGTTTTGGTTTGCAGGTGGGGACGAGGAATCCCAGATTTGTCTAACTGGGCTTCATTGATTTTGCTATCCAATGGGGAATACTGATGCTTCATTTTCAAGTTGGTAGTTGGCCCTTGTTTTCCGGTGCCTCCAAAGTTTGTATATTTAACAATCAAAGTAGAGCTCTGCCATCTTTGGTATGTTTCATCAGAAAGTCGTGATAGGGACTGGTGATCTCTGCTAATTTTACTGCTTTTTAGTTGCTTCATTCACAATTTGAGGCTTGCAAGTTGCGTTCTTTTCCAGTTTTTTTTTTTTTTTTTTTGGTTATATGTGTTTGCAAGTTTCTTCATTTGGGGTTGGGCTTATTTTTCTCGGGAGCCACATTCTACCCAGAATCATTGATAGCTTCCATATTGCGGGGTTTTGGTCTGATTTTAGCTGCAGACAGAAACTGTCGTTGTTAATGTTGCTGCTGGCCTTTGTTCCCATGACTTGGCTGAAATGGATACTGGTTGCTTGCCTGATGTGCTCAACTGCGAGTCTCAATACTCCTATCCAACACTGTGATCCCAATGATTTGTTGGCACTGAAGGAATTCGTAGGAAACCTTACGGATGGGTCCATTGTTGTGGCATGGTCCACCATGACCAACTGCTGTCAGTGGGATGGTGTTGTGTGTGGGAATCACAACAATGGCTCAATCAATGGGAGCAGAGTGACTATGCTGGTTCTGCCCCAAAAGGATCTCAAAGGGTTTATTTCACGCTCGTTGGGCCGCTTGGATCAGTTGAAATTACTTAATCTCTCTAGCAATCATCTTGAAGGTGGGCTGCCTATGGAGCTCTCAAGCTTGAAGAGGCTGGAGGTTCTTGATTTGAGCCATAACAACCTGTCAGGGCAGGTCTCAGCAGCTCTTTCTGGTCTCATGTCTCTTCAGTCATTGAATATTTCTAGCAATATGTTCAGTGAGGAATTGTTCAAACTTGGTGTATTTCCAGACCTTGTCACGCTCAACATTAGCAACAATTCATTTGCAGGCCAGGTTACTTCCCGAATTTGCAGCTTTTTCAATGGGATTTTGATTCTTGATTTGTCAATGAATCATCTTGTAGGAAATCTTGACGGTTTGGACAATTGCAACACATCTCTTCAGCAATTACATTTAGATTTCAATTCACTATCTGGAAAGCTCCCAGATTCTTTGTACTCGTTGGCAGCTTTGGAGGAAATTTCAATCTCCAACAACAATTTCTCTGGCAAGTTAAGCGAGGACATCAGTAAGCTCTCTAGGCTCAAAACCTTGATCATTAATGGAAACCGGTTTTCAGGCTATATTCCGAGTACATTAGGCAACCTTACGGAACTGCAGCAACTTGTTGTACATTCCAATATGTTTTCAGGGCCATTGCCCCCAACACTGTCATTCTGCTCAAAGCTACAGATACTTAACCTCAGAAACAATTCCTTAACTGGTCCAATTAATCTTAATTTCACCAAAATGCCAAGTCTTAGCACACTTGAACTTGCCAGCAATCATTTTTCAGGGTCCCTCCCAAATTCCATGTCTGACTGCAATGAGTTGAAAATTTTGAACTTGGCTAAGAATAACTTGAGTGGTCAGATCCCCCAGAGTCTTGCAAAGCTCGTGTCCCTTTCATTTCTCTCATTGTCAAACAATAGTCTTGTGGACTTGTCCAGGGCACTATCGGTGCTGCAGCTGTGCAAAAATCTCACCACCCTTGTCCTCTTAGAGAACTTCATTGGTGAGGAAATTCCTAGAAATGTGAGTGGTTTTGACAGTCTAACGCTCTTGGGACTGGGAAATTGTGCTCTTCAAGGCCAAATACCAATTTGGTTGCTGAGTTGCAGGAAGTTACAAGTTCTCGATTTGTCATGGAATAAATTGGATGGCAATATCCCTCCTTGGATTGGTCAAATGGAGAAGCTGTTTTATTTGGACTTCTCAAACAACTCCCTCAGTGGAGAGATCCCAAAAAGCTTTACCAAGCTAACCAGCCTGATATGTGGAAACTGCAGTTCATTCAACCATGTTGCTTCTGCTGGTATTCCTCTTTATGTAAAGCGAAATCAGGGCGCTAGGGCTTTGCCATACAACCAGGTCTCAAGTTTTCCCCCTTCAATAATTTTGAGTGACAATATGATAAATGGTACAATTTTTCCTGAAATTGGTCAGCTGAAGCAGCTCCATGTCTTAGATTTAAGCAGGAACAACATTACTGGGACCATGCCTAGCTCTATTTCAGAAATGCATAACTTAGAAACTTTAGATTTGTCTTCCAACAACCTTTATGGGTCAATTCCCCTATCATTGGAGGAACTCACTTTCCTTTCAAAGTTTAGTGTAGCTTATAATCACTTGAAGGGACAAATTCCCACTGGAGGACAGTTCTATAGCTTTCCCAGCTCGAGCTTTGAGGGCAACCCTGGACTTTGTGGTGGAGTGGTTTCCCCATGTAATGACAATATATTGAAGCCCATAATTCCATCTGCTTCAGGTGGTAGGCTTCGTCGAAGAAATGTCCTTGTCATAGTAGCTCTTGGAGTAGGGCTCGGCATAGTCCTTTCAATTGTATTGCTCAGAATGTCTAGGAGGAATGCTGGGGATCCAATTGTCTGTTTGGATGATGAAATGAACCATCCTCACAAGATATCTGATGCTTTTGGATCTTCCAAGTTGGTGCTTTTCCAGAATTCAGATTGCAAGGATCTCACAGTCACAGGCTTGTTGAAATCTACAAATAATTTCAACCAAGCAAACATTATTGGCTGTGGTGGATTTGGCCTGGTTTACGAGGCATACCTTCCCAATGGTACAAAAGCTGCAGTCAAGAGGCTTTCAGGTGACTCTGGCCAGATGGAACGTGAATTTCAAGCTGAAGTGGAAGCATTGTCAAGGGCTCAACACCAAAACCTTGTTTCTCTTCAGGGTTATTGCCGGCATGGAAATGACCGATTATTGATTTACTCATACATGCAGAATGGCAGCTTAGATTATTGGCTGCACGAGTGCATTGATGGTACATCAGTTCTTGAATGGGAGGTCAGGCTCAGGATAGCTAGAGGTGCAGCTTCTGGGTTAGCTTACCTGCACAAAGTTTGTGAACCACACATAGTTCACCGAGATGTGAAATCTAGCAACATACTTTTGGATGAAAATTTTGAAGCTCATTTGGCTGATTTTGGCCTCTCACGGCTACTCCGTCCTTATGACACTCATGTGACAACAGATTTGGTTGGAACAATAGGTTATATTCCTCCTGAATATAGCCAAACATTGACGGCAACTTGTAGGGGTGATGTTTACAGTTTTGGTGTTGTTCTTCTCGAGCTTATGACTCGCAGAAGGCCTGTGGAAGTTTGCAAAGGGAAAAACTGCAGGGACTTGGTCTCTTGGGTGTTTCAGATGAGGTCTGAGAAAAGAGATGCAGAGGTTATAGACACTTGGATTTGGGATAAAGATTGTGAAAAGCAGCAGTTAGAAATGCTTGAAATTGCATGTAGATGCCTAGATCATGATCCCAGGCAGAGACCCCTGATTGAAGAAGTTGTTTCATTACTCAATGGTATCGAGGTCAACGGCCAGCCATGAAACCTCATTTCTGGATTTTGTACATCAAGCTTCTTAGTTTTAAATTCAGTTGAATATGGGAAGGTTATACATGTAAAGTGAATACTAGTCCAATTTTCAGTAAGCTTGAAATCAGTCTCGAAAAATTTTCATATGCTTCAGAACTCCATACTGAAATGCGGCATTCCATCTTGATAATGATAATCAAACTAAAAAGTGCAGAGCTCAAGGAAATAACAAAACAGGTCACATATCCAAACAACCCAAGAATTCTCAAAGCTTAGCAACTAAATCAATTTTCCTACTTCTACAAGTGCGTCTGCTACATGATCAGCTGGCTCATGTGGTGTGTTTGAACCATGCACCAGAGCTTGAGAATGGATTGATGGGGTTGAAATCTGCCCAGAATTTCCGTAGAGAATAGACAATACCATTAATCCCGATCATTGCATTCAAATTGTCCGACTTAATAATCACTGGATTGCTTAAGCCCCCTGTTCATTGGATTCCATTAACCCAATGACTATAACAAGATGAGCCAAAAAAATTCCTTTGAAATCATTAAGAACTCCTCCACTTCCAGATAGTCTTAGGTTTTGCAATCGAGAAGTCCTCAACATTCCACTTAAATGTTCCTCTAGGAGGTCATTTTAAGCACAGTGAAGTAGATATTGAAGCCTTGGACTCGAAACTCCATTTTTAAAAACAGCATCCACCATTGAAAGTAAGGCTTACCATGTTGAGCTTTAATCCAATAACACAAACACACATGATTATGAATCTAGTGTTCTTTTTAACAGAACATGGTGACTAACTAGTGGTAATCATTGTGCATTTTTGTGATGTGAAACAAGCAGCATAGAATTTTATCATCAATCCACTTCTTTCAGAATTGCTTGGATAATCACTGCATAAAGTTCCTTCACAAGCTCCACTTATAGATTCTCATCAGAAAGTAGCAAGCAACATTTGGGCCCATCAATTCAGAAACGCTACGTGCCAGCTTTGCCATGCATCAGAGCAATGAATAAGCTGATGAGTGGAGATTTCCAGATCAGCAAGATTTCCAGATCAGCAAGGTAAAGAGAAAGGCTGAGGAACTTGTAACTGTGCAAATTTTATTTTGAAGAGGAAAAAAAAAAGTTACGGTATAGGAAAGTCAAATGGTTCAGGATTCTGATAGAAAGCAGTACTTGAGTTCATCAGGAATCTGATACACTTATTACTTTACTCAGACATCGTCAAATAAATTCCATATTGAATGATGCAAATGTGATAGAAAGCAACCAAAAATAAAGTCAATAATTTCATATTTCACCAAACCTTTCACTTGTCATCACCACAATGTAGCATCTTTTGGACACAAAAGAGTATACACCATTGAAAATAACGGGAAATCTTTATCTGGTTATCAAAAAGTTGTTTGGTCCTATTTGTAAAGAAGAAAACCCTATCTTCATTGGTGATAAGCAAACGTATTTTTAATTGTTGATAAATCAGGACCATCAAGCAAAGTTCCATTGGTACAAACAATGGCCAACTAGAATTTTACAAGAACAATGACAAAGGAAAGAACTTCAATTATTATTTTGGTAATTTTGAATGTCAACAGCACTTATGGAAGTACAAAAGAGCCTACATTCTTGGACAATATGGGATGATGAAGTAGATATCCGAGATATGCTGGTAGCAGCCAACCTGCTCAGCTTCGCCTAACACACTTCGTTAACGGCTATTTGATTAAACATATCATATGGTATGATATCACCACTAAAACTCACTAAAAAGGAGCAAAGGGACATTCTTACCAAGTTAAGCTCCATTTGATTTAATTGAAAATTGCTGTCAAAAATGCAGTAACTAAGACTGTTAGACACCTATTAACTAATTGAATATTGATTAACAGCTCTTGAAAAAAAACTTTTTGTCCTCTAACAACCAAAGAAACAACGAATCCCAAAGCATGTCCATCGTTCAACCTTGACCTGAGACTGAGGCTTTCTACGCAGTCTCATGCCCTTATCAAGCATGCTATACCAGTAGTTAGATATTCATTGGCCTAAAAGGGTACATAAGTAACAAGAGAATATATCTATAAACTCAAACAAACAAAAGAGTTTGAAAAGAAGAATATAGGGACCAAAGCTCCAATTTCAATTACTGAGAGTGATGGCCATTTCAAGGTGGCAACAATCATATGCTGTTGTGTGTTGTCCAAAAAGAGAGCGACGCGGAAGGGTGGGGAGGTGAAACTGTGGTGTACATAGGACCATGGAATCATAATATGTGGCTACCAGTGCAATTGGGTTATGTTCTTGGGGTTGGACTAATTGAGGATATAACCATTATCATGACTGTTAGTTTTGCATTTGTAGTAGTCAGATGCATCATCACAACTATGAAAACCATAGATGTGCAATTAATTGTCGTGATGTGCAATTAACACATGACCACAAACCTGCTTCCGTTTGGCCTTGAGACTAACCATGTCCATGTAATGAAGCTCTTTTTCAATTTAGGCATTTGCAGAAATATCTCGCTTTGTGGTCATGTGTGAGATTGGGTTTTGTCATGTCACTAACCAGATATGGCCTGCCTTGTAGTTTGTGCATGCACTAAAACTAAATGGCAAAATTTCAGTATAGCCTCTCGACTTGGTGCGAACCAACCATGCGCATTTCAGACTCAGTCCATCTGATCCAAGGCTCATGGGACTCCTTTGAACGTGCTGTCATTCACATGAAATCATTTCCTTATTGCATAAACAAGCACCAAGCATACTGCCGTTCACCCCTCTTCACAACCCAATGTTGTGTATTATTACAACTATATGAATC
This sequence comes from Kandelia obovata, assembly GCA_021464305.1. NCBI lineage: Eukaryota > Viridiplantae > Streptophyta > Magnoliopsida > Malpighiales > Rhizophoraceae > Kandelia > Kandelia obovata. The sequence goes on along the minus strand of CM038478.1, from coordinate 9,027,155 downwards.
ATTTGAATTAATCTTTAATGAATTGAACTATTGCTCTCAAGCCAATAAAGACAAGAAGATAAAAAGGAAGGTGGGGGAGGGGAGAATAAAGCTTGGTATGGACTAAGGCCAAGCACTAAAGAGCTATGAGCCCATTTAAATAGAAAAGAAGTATAGGGTACTCTGTTGCAGTACACTGGTTGTCCAACTCAAAGAAGCAGAATTTTGCACAAGCATTGGTGCTGTACAGTAAAGTCCATTAAAGAGTGCACTAAATGTTGACATGTCCTTCTCATGGCTCTGTCAGCTATATATGTGAATCAACTTCACTATGGTACTATCTATACCCTCAAAGCAATTTACTCTGTGTTGCATCCCTGTCATTTGAGACTGTTGAGGGGTAAATTTCATATTTCACTTGCTGTAAATCGCAATAACCAAGACCCGAAAAATCAGCCTTAAAGTTTGTAGAACCTTGTTTTCCCTTGGGTAGCTTTTCTTGCAAACACAGTTGATGGTTTTTACTGGGTGAAATACAGACACATTGGTAGACTAAAGTTTATCCAAGACTGTATCTGATTCTTCAATCACATAAGCTTCATGCAGAGGACCACCATAGGGTCCAAAAAGTAAAATATGAAACAGGCAAGCTTCAATGTCGAAATGAACCTATCACTCTAACGAGTGAGAACGAGGGTTTAGGCAGATAAGTCCTGTGACAGCAAATCACTACAAAACCTATCGTTTTAAAGATTGAAATCATTCATTGCTTCAACTGACACAAGTATCAACGCATACAAACACACAAGAATATGTAATATGTGGTCCTCCACTATCTTTTATCACATTTTTCCTTACACTCTCTCAGCCTTCATATATAGTACTTCAAGAACCACAACCACTTTGCCAGCACCACCACATCGAGTGATACCGTCCAACAATGGATGCTAGAACTCTTGAAGGAAAACGCGGTTTGAAAGAGAAAATCAAAGATGATTTCCTTTTGGAGGATGATTTGGAAGATGATATGGAAGAAGAAGAGGGAGGCAGTGGCGGTTATATTGATGAGGTGAAGAAGAAAGGTGTTGGTGCTCTGCCGGGGAAGAGAGGTGGTGGGACGTCGCTGCCGTCTTGCCAAGTGGAGAATTGCGGAGCTGATTTAACTGATACTAAGAGGTACCATAGGCGCCATAAAGTCTGTGAGGTTCATGCAAAGGCACCTGCTGTCATGGTTGCTGGTCTCAGGCAGCGCTTTTGTCAGCAATGCAGCAGGTATTTCACTTCTCTTCTATCCTTCTTTCTCTTCCCATTACTTTGGTCATAATGCTGCAGTCTAACTCCTGGGTTCCTGAGCCTTCCCCTCTTCGGCTAGATATCAGAATTGCTGGCTGCAATGTGCAGGGAACAGCCAATCTGCATATTCAATTTTCCCTGGAAGTATTTCAACGTGTACATGGCTCCAAATTATAAAAGGATCAATGGAATTTCGAGCATAACAGAAGCATATCTGACTGGATAAGTAATGAGACCGCAGAGAAATGTGTAGAAATTCACATTTTTCCTGCACGGCCACTTAGCTTTACAGTAGAAATAAGGGAATTTGTAACTTGTAATACAGCTGCTTTCAGAGATACTGCACGAGTTTATAATTAAAAGAGGATAATTGAATAAACAGAGAAAACCATCAAAAAAAAGATGTCTTATGTCTTTCACATTGGCAATGAATTCAATCAGAACAAGGGGGTGTTCGTTGCCACTGTTTAATGTTGTCATATTTTTAACTTAGTCTGGTACAATGCCGAGGAATAAGATATCACTGAATTTGTTTTCCAACCGGATAATAATCGTTCCTCAGAAGATTCAACATTGAAAGGTTACTGTTCTGGTTATATGACTGTAAGCCAATGGCAAAAAAAATAACCAGAGAGGTGCTTGTCAATACTTTGGTTCTTTGGAAGCGGTAGATGGGCGGACCAAAAGTTAGAAACTCCTCTTTAGAGACTTGCTGTACTCACCCCTGATGTTAATGAGATATTTAAACTCTGACCCCTCGCATGCATCTTCACTTTATTGATGCTTGGACTACCACCTCTTATTCTGATTTGATTTATTTAGTTAGGAAGCTTATCGGTACCTCTTGTTACTAGCTGCTTTAATAGCCATAGGCCCATAAAACTTGTATACATACATCTTATGAGACTTTGCAGGTTCCACGATCTATTGGAGTTTGATGAAGCAAAAAGGAGTTGTCGCAGGCGTCTGGCAGGACACAACGAGAGGCGCCGGAAGAGCTCAGCTGAAACTTATGGAGAAGGGTCTAGCCGCAAAGGCTTTGTAACTCAGTTGAAGGAAGGTCAGCATAGGCCTGCTGATGACAGAGGCAGCAGATACACTGTAACTCTCTCTGGAAATTCCACCTGCAGACGGTCCCAGATTAGATGAAAGCCAATGTTATCACGCTCTCTCTCTTCTGTCATCGAATGACTTTATGCAGACCAATGATATCTATTATATTATAGAGCTCTAATGTCCTGTCAACCATGTGTTTTGCTTCTACTTATCGTAATATCAGTTTGTATTGTTACACTCACCATTGTGTGGAGGCTATACTATGAAGACTATGTACTAGAGTTTCCATTGGCGTTCATGGCTTTGCCTTATGTCCTTGTTAAGATCTTACTCTTATAAATTATTCTAAAAATAATAATGCCTATCAATCCAATTAAGATTAACTACAATTATCGTTATGTTTGCTCTGAGTGTGGATAAAATCAGCATCATCGTCAATCATTTCCATTGCAATATCTGGTTCTGAACTGAGATGCAAGTTCAAGCTCATGTTGCTGAAAATCCTCATCACTGCCTGCTGCCTGTCAACACGAGGACCATCCCCTGAATTCATGGAGTTGAAATCTTAATGCTGGTCTAATGACATATGAACAAAACATCATTTGAGTGTAACTCTCAATGAATCTATGCTATTGACATCATGATCAATTGCATCGGGAACGTTTGATGTGTCAAGAGTGTCGTATCCATGAAAAAGAAGTTGAAGAAATGAAGGGTGGACGACTACTTAGTGTTTGAGTGTGAACTAGGGGTCCTTGCTTCAAATTCCATCATTTGCATGCGTCCACACACAATGTAACATTAATATGCACTTTGCTTGAGTAACACCAATAAAGCTTTTTTTTTTTTAAAATAATTACCCCACCTTTTGGGGTTAAACCCTGGGCTCATCAGTCCCCAGGTTGTGCCCATGAACCAGGTGAAACGCGAGCCAAACCCCGGAGCTGCTGACCTCAAATGAGTAACACCAAGAACACATTCAAAAGCAATTTGGGTACCATAAAGCTTGCGTGTGCACAGTGAGTGACTCAACATAAAAGGAAAATGATATCATCACATTCAACCACAATTAAAAACACCTCTGCCAAAGGATCCCTAGACAGTTGGCCTTTCTATATCTGCCAGTGGTCTCTAGATGACATGTCTGCAGTATGATGCAATTGGGAGTGTTTATGATAAAACGAAGCTAGAACCAAAGGTGAAAAAGCTGAACAGAGTGGCTGAAAGAATTGCCATAGAAGTTGTGACAGTTGAAAGCAGTCAAAGACATTTAAAGAATGCCACGTGGAGGGCTTAGCGCGAATTTCACAAGAAGATTGGAATGAGAGAATATGCGGGAAAAACAGTTAGGGTGTATAGGGTAGCTGAAATCAACTACTTGCAGACCCAGTAAAACCCTTGCAGATTCATTGCAGTCCTTGATGATTCTTTAGTGTATTAGTGATTGATCATTGATGTATCAACCGCTATAAATATTGTAGAGACAAGTTATATATAATAAGATTTGATGAATAATAAGGATTCACCTTCTTGTTGAACTGGGAGGTACCATGAAATTAGGATTTTCTCCACTGATACCCTATATAAGATAGTTTTAAAACTCATCAGGACCACTATCAATTTTTGGCTTATACCCTTTTGGCTGACCAATGTTCCAACCAACAACTTTATAAAGTCTTGTGAACCCAAGTGTTCAGGCCCTACTTAAGGAAGCTTATACCTGAAAGGTGCATTCTTTTTTAATACATTGGTTTATAGCTTCTGCAACGCAGCCCTCGGCCCCCTCCCAACAATTTAGGAAGTGGGGGTGTTTCGGGATCGACGGAGCGCGAGATGCAGAAAATGTGCTGACGTCTTGTTAGTTGAGGGAGATGGTGAAAACCCAGAATTATTGATTTTATCAGTGCATTTGACATGTTGCAAATTATACGCTCATGGATGTTCTATCCAATTTACTATCTATAATCACTTGATTAGTATCTTTAGAAAATTAAAGGCCTTGTTACCTCATGATTAACTATAAGATAATTAAAGTTGCCACTAATTATTTAAAATATAATAAATTATGAGAAGAAAAAAAAAATTATCCGTATCTTTTGAATGCTGAAGCAAGTACTTTCACCTGTTTTATTTTTATACCTTTTTTTTGGCTTTATATTTCACCTACTTTTTCTATCAATTGGCATGCAATTAATTTACTTTTTTCGTTTGTCATTGTAGCACACGTTAGGGTTTTAAGTATGTATAGGGGGTAGGTTACAAATAGAACTGATCCATTAAAGAAGTGAGGAAAGGAGGAGGAAAATAAAAAAAAAATAGAGATCTCCCATATCGATATTGCTAACAATGCAAATGAATGGAGTGTGGTGCAATGCATGATGCTTGTTCTCTAAGGTGGTCGGAATTCAATTATTTATGTTTTTATTTAATTTTTTTTTATTTCACAATCTTCCATCCGAGGGGTTCCTTAGGCCAATTTTAGATTTCTAGGATTTAACTGAGCTGGATGGATGCTTTTAATAATAGTTCTTTGCAGCGTGGAAAGGGGCATATGTGTCAAACCTGCGTATGAGGCTTCAACAGTGAGGGATACTTTTTTGACGAAGGTATCTTTCTTCGAGACTAAGTTAAGTCAATGAAAGGTACACAATACTTTTAACAGCAATTTAAGTATCAGAGACTTTCTACAATGGCTTTTCGCTCTGATTATCAATTTTTTTTTTTTTTACGGTAATTCTTTGTACCAAGGAGAGAAAAAAATTGAAACTTCAAATTTTGTAAATTTTTTAATTTACAAAGAATGAACTTACAAAATTGAAACAATAATTTTGTAGATTTATGTTGTAATGAACAAAAATAATATAAAGATGTGGGTTTTCTTATACAGAAAACTCCCGCAAACATATAGTCAAAGTGATACTGTCATTTCATTTACTGTCTGTGTGTAATAAAGCCCTAAGTTTTGTCTTCCCTCTTTTATGATATATAGTTGACATTTTGGACAAGGTGTTATGGTACAACTAGGAACCGGAGTTTTTCCTTTGCTCAACGGAAAATTATTGAAAAAAAAAAAAAAAAAAGAACTGCCAAAGAATAAAAATGGGTTACATTAGAACCAATGGGGAACAAGATTAAAAAAAAAAAAAAGAACTGCCAAAGGACAATCAATTTCTATTACAATTCTCTCTTTTTTAACGAGGCTTTTTGGGAATCAACAAAGAATTCTTTTTTTCTTCTCACTTTCACTATTGATGACATACAATAGAAATCTGCTTTGATCTCGGAAAATACCGAGTCAATAACTGTGTGGTAATAGACAAACCACCAGAATTTTTTTTTTTTTTTCCTTTTAGCAATCAGAATTCAAATATTGACATTACTAACTAAAAGAGAACAATAACAAAAATTTCACCGGTTACAGTGGATGACATCTAAGTCAATTCTTGCTTACTCATTTGCTATGTTGTAACGCAACGCACCCCTAATTATTTTGAAGAAAATTTTTTGATATAGTAATACCATACCACCTTGTTTATTGTTTGCATGGAACTTCAATCCTGGTGGCGAAGAGCAGAGAAATGTAGTTGTTGAAGATGATGGCATGTACTTCATGTATTCTAGGAGGCACATGAACAGCTTTGTTTTCATTGTAATAGTGAAATATTACTAATGAAAAGTCTGCGTGCTTAATGATGCTCGATAGTTTTAAGGTCATCAGTCGTAGGATTTCATGTGTGGTTTAGGCACTGCGACATTCACAATTATTGACAATCAGATTCCTCTTACCGGACCAAACTTCATTATTGGAAGGGTTGTTGTGGTTGTTGCTCGTGTTGATCTACATATGATGTCTGGCAAAAATAATTTTCAAGTTCTCAACTTTCAAGCTCTCTTTCTAAAACCTTTTTATGACTGTTTTGCATTATGTTATAGATTTTTATTGATGAGTGAAATGAGCTACAGATTACAATTTCCTATATAGTATGTCTAATTTTCAATTCTATACTTAGAGCATGGCTTACGGGGAATGTGACAATGAAGCTTGGAATTTCTGCAATAAACTTTTGGCTTTATAGCCCCCCACATATGCAAGCCCTAGGCTGTCACTGGCTGATTGTGCCGATGTCGGTCAGATTGTTAAAAGAAAAGCTGCTATTATTTACGTGCTAATGCATTGAAACCCAATTAGGTCTTCACAGTGAGCCAAGACTCTAGCTAATTTTTAAGAAGTTTGCTTAAATCCCCAAATTACCTCATTCCTCCAACTAAAAAGAAAGGGGATAGGAGAGGAATGGAAAAGAGAGGTTAAGGCTATGTAAGAAACTATAATTTATGGAGACCCTTTTTTTCTTTTCTTTTCTTTTTTTTTTTTTTTTTTTTTTTGGGGGGGGGGGGGAGGGGGGGTTTGCTCTTTTAAGGCAGTGATAACGAAGAGGCATCATAAACTCCCATGATACAGAAACACCCAGAAACACCCACTAAAAGATTTACAGTCTCTAAAAACGGGTTTGGTCGAGGCAAAAAGGGCAAAATCATCAACAATTTAGATTTGACATTTAAATAAAATGTCAAAAGAAAATGCTTCTCAGGCATGACATTCTGCACACAATCATGAAAGTGAAAACTGGGGAAGGTCGTATATATTTTCGTGAGGGATTGAGTGTGGAGTAAAATAATAAATGCATAATCTAAGTTCAGGTGCTACCTTTGCTATTGTTTGAGCATTAGAAGAGAGAGAGAGAGAGAGAGAGAGAGAGAGAGAATAAATACATAATATAAAAACTCTTAAGGCAAACAATGTCCTCCTGAGTGCCCTGCCAGATGTCACAAAACTCAAGAGGACAAAACATTCAAAGTTTCCTCCACCTGAAGAAAAATTTGAGAGGAAAATATATGTCCGAATGAACTACAAATAATTAGAAAAGTTTAACTAATAAAAGAAATACGAGCGATAAAAGAACACAAAAACAAACACAGGTTCTACCAGCAAAAGCAGCAAAAAAGGCTTTTCCTTACATACAAGTTTTCACCTTTCTACTTCCAGTACAGGCTGCCTAGGTTTCACTCCATGAAAGTCTCCATGACATCCTGATACATTCCTGCTTCAGGATTCCTGTACTCTGCCGGTTGGTGCTGATGGCGATTGACTGCAGTTGAGGAAGATGAAGAAGCTATTCTTGCCGGTAAAGTAAAACTACTCCTGAACTTGTTTTCCATTTTTCTCATACTATCTGGATGGCTATCCAAGCTCAAGAACTCATTAGGATTACTGCTGCCACCATTATGCATATCTGAAGCATCTGAATTTGGACTTTGATTCTTTCCTTCGAGGATAAGAGGTTGGTGACTTTGGTTTGTTTTGTTTCCTAAGCCCTCAGGGTTGAACAAAAGCTTTGCATCATCAGCACTTCCAGTGAGGGCATTGACGAAAGACAAGCCATTAGGCCATTTGATGTCATTTTCTCGTTCTCCCATTATCTCTTCCATTCGGTTTTCCGATGAATGAGGAAGGAGAAACATGTGAGGCTCATCTCTGGCTTGTGGATATCCGAGTCTAGTGGCCAGGCTGTGAAAATTTGGGGAAGAAAGCATAGCTGAAGAAGTGAGTGGCCTCTGAGCCCAGTTGAGAATGGGGGGAGGAGGCCGAGTTGGGATTGCAGATTGGTTTGTAGGAAGTGAGGAAGAAGAGGAAGCATTTCTTGTTGATGAGAAGAGCTGGGATAGGTAGAATCCGGATTGGTAGCCAAGAGATTCAAATGTATACCTCATTCTTAGCACAAAATGAAGGTCTTCAGGTATCTGGGAATAGACAGACTGCCAATGAGATTAAACTCAACAATGCAACTAATGGCTCTTCTAACAGGCAAGTACTAAAAGAAGGTTCACCACTCACTCTTAAAAACTAACCTTTGCAAAGAATAAAGCAATGTAAAAGAAAGGGAAGAAAAAGGATAATGGGACTCACAATTTTGCAGGAACCCAATTGTAGAAGGCCATGGCCAGCTTGAATGACAGCAATAGTCTGTTCAACATAAGTTCAAGAACCAGAACTTCAGAATTGGAAAATGGTAAAAGATGGATTGAAAATAAAACAGATCAGACTAACAACAAAGAGGGATAACCATTTGGTGCTGACCTGAATTCCAGACTCAAATTGATCAGTCCATTCAGGAGGAAGCTGCAGTTAATGCCATCAAACTGAGAGGTCAATTTCAGATATGCTTTTGTCTAAACCAATAATGACCATCACGTATGATTTTAACTATAATGTGAGAAAAATCAAAATCTTCAACAAATAATTAAAACAAAAGATACTAGATTTGTAGGCATTGTTGCATACAGCATCAAAAGAACTCTGCCAATAGTTGGATATATTTGGTTCACATTCAGCAGGCTCCTTGAAGACCCATTTATGACACTTATCTGAAGCAACCTTTCCCATCAACCTACTCAAAGGAATTTATTCAAACCTTTCAAAACACATGTAAATATATCATAGCATTATTTGCTTTAGTCCAACCACTTTGTTGCAAGGAAGACTTCACCTGAGAGAGAGGGAGAGAGAGAGAGAGAGAGCTAAAACTAAAATAATAACACCTACCCAGTACCCACCCTTCTCCATAATTGTATAACTGAATGGACATTTTGCTGAACGCTTTCCTGACAGGATCTTCCCCGTCAATCTCTTCCAAGCAATCTCCCACTCTTCCTCGGCAAAACCCATCTTCCCACATCAACATCCTTCACGAGATTTTACAAGTCAACATCCATTACACGTTGCTCCACACACAAGCACACGAACAGAAGAGATAGACAGAGAGAAAAATGCTTCTATCAGCTTAAAAAGATTTACGAAATGGGTTGAAATTACTCAAAAAGAAAGCAGTAAAGTCATTAGGTGCCAAAACCCATTTCATTTACCGTTTGCAGACTCATTATCTGAAAGATAAATAAAGTAACAATATATATATTAAAAAAAAAAAAAAAGAAGCTCCCAGTTTGTTTATACCCTGCTGTTAAATATGTTTGCTCGAAAAAGCAACTAATGCTTCGGTTTCCTAGTTGGGGGATGACTAGAGAAAGAAAAGAAATTCCAAGACAGTAACTTGACAAAAATCTGTCTGCAAACTAGAAACCAAAAGAATTCCATCTTGAGAGACCAAAAAAAAAAATTAGTGACTTTCTTCAATTTTCTCAGTACCCAAACGTAGGACAAGGAAAAGACAAAAAAAAAAAAGTTAAAAGAAAAAAAGCACACTCACAAGGAAGCAAAATCAACAAAGAAATGAAACAAACTCACAAGTTTCCATTATCGTCTCCAACTTTGCAGCCATTACCACCCCTGACTCTTCTGCAAAAAGCAAATGAACAAGTACCCATTTGAGGAAACACCTCAGACTCAAGCAGAAACAGAGAATTACAGGGCGAGAAGCAGAGGATTGGTGGAGACACAGACAGAAAATTAAAAACCAGACAGAAAGAGATAGATAGGTAGAGAGAGAGAGTACGGGCGAGGACGAATAGTCCAGAAGACAGAGTAAGTCCAGTCTGTGTTGAGACAGACGCTTCTAAGGGCCTCATGAAGTGCCATCATCCCAACTGCTTCTTTGCTCCTATCTGCTCCTCCTGAGCCCACCATCTTTCTTCTCTCTCAAAGTCCCTCTCTCTCTCTCTGTCCCTCAACATCTATTATTATTGTGCATGTATTTATATGTCAATTGTTGTGAGTTTTCTTGACTGTCTGCTCTTTTTCTTTTCCTCTCCAACATTCTGCAGCGCTTTCGCTTGAGTTCAGAAGTAGGCCCCACTTCACAGCCCTTTTACGTATTTATTAGAGCTCTTCTAGTTTCTTTCTTATTTTCTTTTAAGTCCCACGTATAATAATAAAATAATAATGATAATAAATACAACAAAAATTTTTATTTTATATATATATAACTAAAGTATAATTAATTTTTATTTATCGTTACAATATGTTGTTCTTTAAATAATATCATCTTATTTTTCTTTACTTTTTGTTACTTTATCTCTTCTTTAGTTTTTTTAATATTTATTTTTGTAATTAATTTTCAGTAAAATTAAAATTTTAAAAATATAATATTAAAAAAATATAGACTTTGATACTAATGAATTATATTTCATTCGTTCAATCATTTGCCTTTGAATTAAAATACTTGCTGATTCTTTGAACCCAGCCTTGTTCATTGGTTATTTACATGACACTTTTATCTTTTATCATTTTTTGACAGCCTTAAAGCAGCTTTAATATGGCACTGCCCCATATGTTTTTTTTTTAAAAAAAAAAAAAATTCACTGTTAAGAAAAATAAATGATAAATAAATAACATATATTATGTTCATTTGTGAGAGACTACGTTCGTATAATAAATAGTTATACACAGAGAGAGAGAGAGAGAGAGAGAGAGAGGAAGGCATGCCTCGAAGCCTTGATGCCTTGACGTGTGACCATTGTGGCACCCATGAACTAAAAAAGACTGTCGTGGGGACAGCTTTTGGGGAAATTGCCACATTGGCCTTTTTATTTGTTAAAAATTGTTGTTTGGGATATTTTTTTATTTTATTTTATGACGAATTTTAGAATAATTCAACAAATATGAACATTCACTTACAGAAACATTAAGTATTTGTATTTCTCCTTCATTTATTAGAAGAAAAAAAAAACTACACTTATTTGGCAAGAATATCCCTTCTTTTATTTATTTATTTTTTTTATTTTTTTAATTATGGACGAAGAATAAAACTCGACCTTTCCTGTTCTTTTTTTTCTTTTCTTTTCTTTTAAGTTTCTTTTAGGTCCCGACCATAAGAATCTTACAACTTTGTCTTAGAGTTACACAGCTTCATATTGTTACCAAATGAAAAAATAATAATAAAAAAAAACTAAAAAGTAAACATATGTAATAGTGTATCAGTACATCAAGGGACACATTAATTCACAATTTAATAAATTGTTAACCCAGAAAAAAAAAAGGGTTGTCTTATAGATAATTTTTTGTTTTTCATTTTTAGTTAAAAAAAATATTTTATTTTATTTTTAATTTTTTTGAAATATTTGGCTTCTTATGCAGAGCAAGAATCAATTGACACCTGAACTGACTTTTTTTCGTTGCAATTATGAGACTAAGATATTAATTCGATATTAGCACAGCCTTACAATTGACCTGGACATGCAAGAGTCTCCAAAGAAGCCAGACATGACACCTCGAAAGTATCGATGATGACAATTTATAGAGCAGAACACGACGAGGATATAATTAATTTGAATTAGAATTTTAAAATATTAATCTATAAATTTTAAAATATTTTTAACAATTTTCAAGTTAAAATTTTTATTTTTTTTAATATGTCAAAATTTTATTAATTAAATTGTGGTGTCACTCTTATTACTTCTTTTTTTTTTCCTAAAATAAAAATTTCTAACTATATATTTATATTAAAAATTTAAATTATTTTTCAAACTAATTTTAATTAAAATTAATTAACGAATTAAATATGTCCTTCTTCTTTTTTCTAAAAAAAGAAATAAAAATAAAAAAAAAACAGCAAAAAGAAAAATTCAAGCTATAAAATTCTTCTGAAACATGGCTGCGAGACGGGCTTAACCCAACCCGAGACAGTTGGCAATTGAACGGAATCTTTAAGGGTCAAAAAGGATAGGAGGGATTCTGAACATTTGAGCTGAAGTTAACAGTGTAATAGAATATGTTACTGTTATTATGTCAGTCTTTGCAAGGACCTCGCTTATAGGGGGTAATGATAAAAAAAAAGTTGTACCATTTGGAAAGCAGAATGATTAGGTAAACTCATTTTCTGATAGATTTATATAAATAAATTATTTTATTAATTATGTACAATAAATATATTTTTAAAATAGGGTATTTTCCTTTCAAACAATACGACTAGTTTGGTTATTGAAAAAAAAAAAAAAAACATAATTGCCCTTACTTGATTTCAGGCACATTAAGCAGCATTTCAAGTTGTAAATTGCAAATATTTTCAGCTCATAATTTAACAAGAAATCTAATATTAATAAAAGCACTGCATAGAACCACTGCATGTAAAAGAGACATGAAAGAAACAAAAATAAATAAATAATAGGGGAGAGATTGGAGAAAAATAATTTCTTCACTTTTTAATCTTATTTATTTTTAACAGTATTTTTTAAATAAATTTTGTGACGTCATATGTATCTATCATGTACCCTTTCAAATATTGTCAATTAATTATTTTTGTCATATTAATAATCTCTAGTTTCTAATTAAAGTAGCATGCATTAATCATGTCATTATTTGGCAACTCAAAGCAAATCTCTAACCATCATAAGCCATTTGATTCTACTGATATTATGAAAAAAAAAAATGTATTGATTATTACTTAATATCTCATAAATAATTACTTTTTTTTTCTTGCAAACATATTATATGGTCTTTCTTAGTTATTTATTCTTATTATGAATAAATTCATTTAATTTAAAGTTATGATCCCTATTTGATAATTAAAATAAGGCACCAAGTTGGAGATTGTGATTGAAAAGTCTAATTATTATCATCTATTATTCTTTCATAGCATTCTTATTTTTCATAAGCACTCCATTACATGATCAGATATTTTGACAAAAGTCCAGTCAAACTCGTATTAATTTTTTTATAAAAAAATATTAGATATATAATTAAATTAATAAAATATGAATAAATAACCTTAAAATATATAATAAGTAATTAAATTATTTAATAATATTTGTAAATAAATATAGTGTTTGATTGTATATTTTACTGTTTTAATTATATAATTTGTTATTTTGAACCACATTTTGGCTGTGGTTTTAAATTTTTCTGTTATAAAAATTAGACTAAATCATTCTACTTGTTTAGGAAGAAGGAAATGTATTTAAGAAATAATTTATTTTTAAAAAAAAAAAAGTACATGGGCTCATTGGATTTTCTTTTTCAATTTTTGTGAACTGGTACATCAGATTTTTTTTTAATTTAAAAAAAAAAAAAAAAAGAAGAAGAGCAAACAAAATATAATTGAAGTTGATGGTGGCTCAAATGATGATAAAGAGATTACATTTCAAAGGTAGGACAATTATTAGCACACTACATTGAAACAAATTAAGAGGAGACAGGGGAATCACGTGCGCACACGTGCCTTAACTGCGTGTCGGTGCATCGTTTATCGTAAAGAAATCGAACCGCACGAATTGCGGGGCACCGCAACTCCTCCCTTATTCATGATGGTCACGCGCTTCTTCTCCACGCTCTCTAATGTGCCGTCTCTTTTGTTTTATTTTATTATTTTATCCTTTTTAATTGTCAAAGACAAAGAGTGGGCTGGGTAAAATAATAATAATAATAATAATAATAATAATAATAATAATAATATATTAATACTGCATTTTAACTCATAATTATTGATTATAAATTTTTTTAAAATATATAATAAAATAAGCTCATTCTCTTGAGAAAAAATTAATTTTATTATATTTTTTATTTTACATTACATTTAAATTATTATTATTATTATTATTATTATTATTACTTAAGATGGAGCAGCACTGGCGCAAAATCCAAGAGGTGGGGGTGTGATGAAATGACTATAGATAAAAGAGCAAAAGTAATTTTATAAGAATTTATATCTAAAAAATAATTTTAATTTTTAAATTTATTAATAATAAATTAAGTCTGAAGATATCAAAGTGATAATTTTTTATTAAAAAATTAATTTAAAATATATAAATTTTAAATTATAAGCATAATAATTAATATATTTATTATATTATTTAGTAAAAAGAAAAAAAAGAAAAGAAAATTGCATCAATTCAAATCCTGAATGGATTGCACTGTCTGTTCCGCATTGAACGGCCCTAGGCCTCGCTTCAAAGCCTCAAGACCCTAAAATTTTTTATTTTTTATTTTTATTTTTGTTGGCGGGTCCCAACCCGAAATCCTAGGTCTCTACCATACCCCCTAACCTACAAAATTAGATCAAATGTATGCCTAGCTGGACTCCAAGCCCAAGATGACTTGTTCAACTTCAACTCTCTCTTCCTTCTTACCGCTTAAAAAGTTAGTAGTAAGAGTGAATTTCATTAAAAGCTTCTACAAATTATTAATCTAAATAATCTTTAATTTTGAAATCAATTCAATTTTCTTCCCCCTTTTGTCTTTTTTTTTTTGGGGGGGGGGGTGGTGTTGTCTCCATACATCTAGGGGGTGAATTTCTATTATGTCACCCATCAATTGTTAAACATGTCACATTAATTAGTTAAAAACATATTAATATTACTTTCCTTGTCATATATTTTTGCATTATTTTATTCGTAGATCCACATATGTAAATTAAAACATTGTTTTTTTTTCTTTGCACATACAAAACGAGTTTTTTTTTTTTTCTGGTGCCAAAAAGATGAAGTTTTTCCGTCGTCCCACTTTCTTATGCGTTTTTGTGTCAATTTAATCAGAATTTTTCATGTGCTTGTAATGTTTCATGATTGCGTTAAAAGATAAAATAAAAATGAATTTTTCTTTAACAGTATCCATCTTACTTGCCATGGATTCCTAGGGTGTGAAATGCAATGAAAACGGACAAGTAGCACACTTTTTTTGATAACTAAACCAAACTTGTCGTATAGATTTATTTCTCAATTGATTCAAACAAGATTATTACTTGATTGTAATTACGTTAACACCTGATTTATGTATTTGTAGACTCGTGTCTGAGAGAAGTTAGAAAACGGTGTGCATGTAACATTTTGAAGAGGGAAAGGCATTGCACATGCAGGTGAGTATCTACCACTGCCGACCACGAGAGTGCATGAATGTCACATTGAGTTGCAGGCACTGCCTTGCACCCATCCAATGAATGAAAAAAGCTAATTTCCAAAGTTCTTGCATTTGCATAGACTGTTCAAAGTTACATGGATTACTATATTAGGTAATTCGTTGCAGTTGCCAATCAGTTCCAATCCCGCAAGATTATGTTTTTCTAGTCAATAGCTTGTTGCAACTTTCCATTGACTTTATAAGTCTAAATTCCCAACTTGGCGTTGCTCTCGATGCTTGATATCTACAGTTGACAGTTAAAGGGTACCTACCCATTCGTAGGACCTCTCATTTCTTTCATTTTTCGTTGCATTAGGGGGGGGGGTGGGTTCCTACCTACATCCCTAGAAATACGGCTTGTAATAAAAAGAAAAAAGAATAAGAAGAGGCGTATAGTGTTACATTAATGAATTGTAAATTATGTTATTGTTAAATTATAATAGATTCGGTGATCTAATTATCTAACTTTTGATACTGTGTAATTGCAATTCTGAAATTAAAAATATATCATCACATCATCTGAGGCTGCTACTTGTTGAGTTTTGAGCACTTCTTAAAAGCTACAAAGAAATGCGCACATTTAACTGCACAAAGCTTCTCTACCGGTTGTGCACGGCCAGCTTGTAAGATCAAAACACACTGCACACTAGCTTTGTGCTTAACAACTACTTTTGACAATGACCAAACCTGAGGTGACTAGACAAGTACCTGAATGACCTGGTTGCGTCTACAAGACATTGGAAGTTAATTGGGCTGGAGTTTGATACATTATCGTTAAGGTATAATAATTTTAGTATTGTTATTAAAATTGAATCAATTTCAATAATATTATTAAACGATTATTTTAAAACACTATCTGACACTAATACAATAACATTTCTGCTTTTACCATATTTGCAAATTGGATTTGTAAATAACAAATTCAAATGGCATTTGCTTTGTTAGGCACTTGTCATGTTTCTTTTATCCATATATACATTTTGACTTTCAAAATCTATTTCAAACCAAAATTGGCCAGCTTTTTATTATTATTTTTTTTAAAAAAAAAAATTTATGTAAAACATGTTTGCCAACCATGAAGGGTCAATACAAAACCATGGAAATTCGTAGAACTAGCAAGTTCTACGTAGTCTCTGCCTGCCCAACTCCGATCTTTTGGCACGATTTTCGCATCCCCAGCTGGGTGGATTGAATAGAACACATTGTATAAGCTGGCAAGGCCGGTGTTGTTGACAAATTTGATCTTGATCATCGCGTTGTCTTTCACCTTTACGTTTAAAATTGAAGTTTTTTTTTTTTTTAAAAAAAAAAAGAGGTTAAATACCAAATCTACGGTTTTCCTTTTTCTTGTTTTCGTCATGGTCAAGTGTAATATCTACTGAGCCAATTTTCTTGAACCTTATTATTATTATTATTATTATTATTATTTTCGTTGGAGTTAATTAAAGGAATGACCCTTTTTTTCCGCAGACTAATTAGTAAGCTTACAGCTATATAAAGCCCAATGGCAATTAAGTAATAAATTTTAGATGAGAAGTGGACCAAAAACAAAATTAGAAAGCTAACTAGCATTTTGAGTGCAAAAAAATCTAATAATGAGTGCAATTAAGGATCACATGCTACTCCTCACATGAACATTTTGGAGTAGGTTACCATAATGTATTACAAATTTCCAAGTTTCACATAATGTCGAACAAGATGTTTCCAACGTAACGTGTTTAAACTACCATGATTTGGCAGGATACTTGCTTTATGTTTTAATCAAATCACCATGAGAATATATTGCTTTATTTTTTGTGGGACCCCTTCATGTCGTTTTTTGGAAAATAAATATGAACTCTGAAACTATATACCGTACATTGGTGTTCTCTTGCAGAGACCCACCAAAAAAATAAATAAATAAATAAATAAAAAATAATAATGGCCCATCGATCCGTTTTAGTTTTAGCATTTTCGATATACAAGAAACGCATGGTCATGTGTGCATGCTATGGCATTGCTTTTGGAGATTGCCGGCTGAGTGTCTAACTTACGCGTAGACAAAGGGGCCATATACAACTTCGTATAGTCAACCTTCTACAGTGCTGATGCCTAGTCGTCATCATATAACCAATTGTTGCAAGTCTAATTTAACTAATCTGCTTGGATGCTAATAGGCAAATAGCCCATTAGAGTTTGAGCCCTAATTAGGCCCAAAGCCCACTCAACCGGCTCACCACCATGGCCTATGAGCTCAAGCTCAAGGGCCCTCCTTCCTTGTGTACTCGAGTCCCACTAGGTTGGCCTGCCCTGCCTCGGACCTCTTAGCTCATTGAAGACGGTCACTCAACTCAACGCAGCTCTAGTTCAATCATTTTTCCTCTAGAACCCCAACAACCATCTCCACCTACCCACTACCCTTTTTTATTATCTCTCTCGTCAATCTCAAATTACAATCACTTCCAATAAACTTTCAAATTTGCTCCCAACCCATTTAGGACCTTTTCAATTTGTTAATTGAAGGTAGAAAGGTCAAAAAGAAGGAAGGGATAGAAAAAGGACTATTGGAGGAAGGCAAATGCTTTCTAAAAATGATTTCCTGACGAGATTGTATAATCATTTAACGATTTTTGGTTAAATTGTCTTCACATTTGTTAATTATGGTATATTTTTTTATAATTTTTAAAAGGCTGGAATTTAAAATATAAATACTCCCTAAACCTACCATGTGACATGCAGTTTAAAGCTACTAAAGAAAAAGTGATTTATGCAGCTCGAAGTTAAACGTCAAGGAGAGACGTGCAGGAGCTAGCAGCTTGCTTCTTCACTAGGGGCAAAACTTCTCATGAAGAATCTCTAAACTTAAACTCGGAAGCTGATACCAAGAAAAAGTAACAGAGCAAGGAACTTAATTCAAATGCCAATTTGAGCCCATTGGCAAGGTTTCAAATGCCGAGGTTGGTCAATCGAACTTTTTCTTTGCACTGGCAAGATTCACACCAGACAAGTTCATATTTTCCGGTGTACAAAAAAAAAAAAAAAAAAGATAAAAATAAAATTTTTTGATATTAGGGAAGGACAACTCCAGGGAACCCCCTGAAGTTAATAGAGATGCAGCCACACTGATTAAGCCAACGCACACCAATGTAAAAGCAATTTCTGCAACATACAGAACCAGCATTACAGTTACATCACAGACGACAGCAAGTCTTCTTAGATGGATATCACTTCCAAATATCTCAACAGCCATATCTGTACCCCAGATTACATGATTAGAAGGGCCCTTACATGGTTACTTTTACACTTGGATTTGATAGACCAAAAATATTCTAAAAACATTTCTGATGTCAGACTAAAACATTACTCACAAATACACTTTTCTTATTTCATGTGACAAAAGGATTGAATCCACCTAAAAGCATCATGCTTCCATAGGATACCCCCCATGCCTTACCTCTTTGATGAGAGGCCCTTACAAGTTTACTTCTACACTTGGACTTGATAGACTGAAAATATCCTAAAAACATTTCCGATGTCAGACTAAAACATTACTCACAAATACACTTCTCTCATTTCATGTGACAAAAGGGTTTGAATCCACCTAAAAGCATCATGCTTCTATAGCATACCTGCCATGCCTTACCTCTTTGAAGTGAGTACACACAACACATTGATAAAAACAAGACTTGTGGAGAACCTTATGAAGCATGACAGTTCCCAAGTTAAGGTCAATTATCTCTGCTTAATTTGCAAGAACTTTGCATTTTATCTCCTCCGAGATGGCTGCTTGGTGGGAGTCAGCTTCCGAAATGCAGCATGAAGAATCATAACTACAAGGGGAAAAAGGAAAACAAGAACTTACATGAATTACAGAATGAAAAGGCGGGTAGGCCTTGCAACAATACAAAAACATCGATTTAGTACCTCCATAACTGACAGCAAGTGCAGAGAAGAGAGCCATTTGAACATTCAAGAATATCAGAATAACTGCAGTTGCTGCAATGTGAGATACAACAGGCAGTGAAGGTAAGTCCAGAGAACACTGCCCATTATCCATCAGTCATGGTACTTTTATATGTAAATTTGAAAAAAAAAAGTGTTTGAGAAGATGCACCAGAAAAAGAAAGGCATCCCACAGTGACACTACATAAAGCAAGTGCACTTACAGTCCCACATTCTAGCACTTTTACATGTATATGAAGGCACACAAACACCAATTGATGACACCTCCATCAAAGGGGTGATTACTACATAGATATGACAATATTGACCTTAATTCTAGCCTTAAAAGTTTTTCTAAATTTATCCAAATGAAAAGGCGTCTAGAAAAGGAGATTCAGGGTAAAGATAGATTCTAAAATATAGCAATACGAGCACCAATGCATTCCAGTAATTTCGAGTCCCAGAAGAGTCCTAAAATAGCGTTTGTATTCTGCCCCCAGAGCCACAAGCCATCTGATAACATAAGCCATCAAACCAAATGCCTGTGCAAACTAACGAATGACCTGGTAATGCAGTTGAAGAATCAAAGCACAATCTACTATATCCATAAGTTTATACGAGTGCAGTTGTGCAAAAAATATCCAACACATCACGAAATTTCTAACCTCTTGTGCATAACAGATAATAATTACATAAAATCCAAAACATGAGCAGAAATTTGATCACTGACCACATTGAGCAGTGCGAACCAAAACCTGCCAAATTACAGGGTATTGATCCCATCCCCATCTATCATTACAGAACTTGAAAATATCCCAAATAGCCAAACTAAACATAAGTCCAATGAGAGCAACAGGCATTTGATACCTGGAATTATGACAACAAAAACAAAACGATTCAATTATAAAATCACAGGGTTATCAACTACAAAATATAAGATTAATCACATTCTGACTGCTCTATTACCACATTACAAAGGCACAAAACTGGAAGCTTTTAGAGAGGTTCAATCGCTATCTTATGCTAGCTAAAATGCTACTGAATAAAATTCAATCTAGCTAAAACCTTAGAGGGCAAACACAATGAGTCTAATCCAATGCCAGGTAAGGCAAAGGATTCCTTGTTAAATTTATCATCATCCACTAGTGAAACGCAAAGAACAAAACCTTCCAATCAACTTGGGTTAAAGCCGTTAACCAAATATTGCTTAAGTCCAGCTAGAGCAATGAAACCAAAACAGATGAAGCACCTTAAACTATAAGACAAACAAGCTATACATAGAAAATTTTATGTATTGTATGCGCCATTGGCCCAATCTTTCGTAGGAGCTACCCGAGCCTGCAAAATGAATCTCTATTGAACAAAGAAGTAAGGAACAGTTGAAAGTTGATTTTAATTCTACTATTTTTCAAACATATCAATGTAAGTAGGCATACCCAATCAAAATGAGATATCAATTCAGATAATAAACACCCCCCCCCAAAAAAAAAGCATACAATAGCTTTACACAGCATAAACCACCCCACAAGTGTGTCTTATAAGCAGCACATTTTACATATTTGGCAAAACAGACAATACTCAAAAATTGAAACTTTTTTTTTTTTTTAAATTTCTTAGCAAACACACATAAACCCACTGAAGCCAGAGAGAGAGTGTCTGTACAAGGCGCAGGCAAAGAAGAGAATGAAGAGAGAGGCGTAATTTCTGGCATAGCGCTTAACATTCTCGTGAACCCGGAGCCTGGCCTGGTCCGACCCGGAAGGAAAAGAATAGGACCCACTATCCCCAATAAACGCGAGGGTCCAGGATGGGGTTTGAACCCCGAAATCATCAACGGTGAGCTTCGAGAAAGGGTTGAGCGTGAAAAGAGAGAGCACAGTTAGAAAATGAGAAAATAAAGACACGAAAAGGCCACCGGTTATTGCAGCGGTGGTGACGGTGGTGCTAGAGGTAGCAGCGGTGGAAGCGGCGGCGGAGGAGGAGGAGGTGCGTTGGTCAAGTATTTCGAGGTAGCCGGAGTCGCGTAGCCATGACTCGAAAGCTGGGTCTGGCACGGTTAGGGACAATGGGTTCGCCGAAAATACCATTTTTCACTTCCCCCAACCCCCGCCCTCCAGTTCCTCTGTTTTTTTTTTTTCCGGTTTTTTTTTTCCTTTCTCAATATAGTGTATTTTAAAAAATCAAGCATAATTATCCCTCAAAATATATTTTAGTAATTCTAAATTTTAATTTAAATTCTCAAAATCTCAATTCTAATTTTAAATGAAAAAAATATACCATTCGTATAAGAACATAAAAATTTATGTTTATTATATTACTTTGATTTGTTGAAATTTTTAATGAATAAAAATAAAATAAGTAATTATTAAAAATAAAAAGAATACTTATTAAAAATTGAATTAATCTTAAAAAATTATAAAATTAAAATAATTAATCATATTTTTAAATTTTTATTTTTTTAAAATAATGAATTAAAACTTAATCTAGGGATAACAGGTTGATCTTCCCAGGAGTTCACACCAATTAACATCTTTATTGATGTTGAATTTTATACCTGCAAACGCATCATGCTGCTACAACAATAAATGGGAATCGAAGTTTTGTAAAGCTTTAAAAAGACATTAAAGGTAACATCAAATGGAAACTAGACAATCCAATCAATTTATTTCTATGTTCTAATAATAAAGCAATGAACAATGTCAAGTACAAAACATAACAAATTATCGAGTCAATGTTGGTCCGTCCAAAACATTTCTCTAGATAATTTTAGCAGTAATATCCATTGAACTAAAAGTTCAGTTGCCATAGAAAATGTTCAATCCAGAGTCCACAGGAAATTCCCATCGTTCTGTTTAAGCTTCAAGAGGACTCATCCTGGTATATAGCTGCGGCAGATAAAAAATGACAGACGTCTACGTATACAAAGTTCTCATGAATGTTGACCTACTGCACCAAAAATATCACCGCTTCAATTGCCCCCTGGCCAAAGCAGGAGTTTTCTTGGGGATGTACACCTTGTAGCTCACCTGCCCCAAAGAGACAAGTTAATAATAAACAAAAACAAGAATAGTAATAGCCTAGTCGTAGTAAAAAGATTAAGACTTGGAAAATAAAGAAACACATGTTACATTAACTGTAAATAGGCTAGAATGGAATACCTACCTGAACCGACTCCCCACCCCGCATTACGGACATTGTCTTCTGTTCAAACTGTGAACCTTCCATGCCTTCATCTTGTAGCTTATTTGTGCCAACATCTCCTTCTGCAGATAGAAGATGGGAAGAAAGCTCAGCAGAGGCCGACCCAGTAGCATTACTCACTTTGTCACTACAGCCACTGCCACTTAGTTGGTTCGCACCATATTCAGCCTGTGGAGCACCCTCATCTGCACTGTTACCAGTCACCAACTTAGCCTGATTAAATTCGCCCGAAGCAACTGCTGCTTCCATCATTGCAGTGGTAACATTTGGCAATGGTTGCCTCGTTGGTGATTCACCCATTCTTGGTTTTCTAATATCAGAAGTAACAAGCCTATTGATAGTTTCCCTTCCAGCAATGGCCATGTGATCGCATGAATGAATGTCATCCTTAGCAGACTGACATTCATTGCCACTACTTTTCTCATCATGAATCTTCTTTATGTTCTGTGAAAGAGGCTCAGCAGGAGTAGAATCAGATGCATTGTTAGTTTTAACATCTTTACCATTATCATCATGAGATGTCATGGTATTGGCAATTTGTGCAGAAGTCTTACCCAGATTACCCACATTAGACAACTTTGCCTGATGAGATTCCTGTGCTTCCTCCATAGTGGTAAAAGCATAATTAGCATCTGGTACTACCACTTGCCTGAATGCTGACCTAACAAGCCTTCCTTTGTCTACACCAGATCCAATAATTGTTCTCACCTTCTCACTGCCAGTAATAGCCACCTGTTCAGGCCGATGAAGATAAGTTTTAGCAGATCCACCTTCAAAACAACCATTATCCCTATCACAAATTTTATCATCACTTTGCGTAGAATGAAAAGAATCTTCTTGGAATGCTCTAGGACTGTCTTTATGATCAACAGGATTCTTTGTATTTGTCGAAAGACCTCCACGGAACCTTCTTAGGTTCTCCAAAGCCTTTTCTCTTAACAATGCCTCCAAATCATTACCATTCACACTGTCAACATCCCCAGATTTCTCATTCTTCTTTTCACTTACAGCATCCTTCATACCCACCCTGTCAAAGTCAGCCTGAGTTCTTGCATATTGACCCTCCACATCGTTGTCATCTGTGACTTCAGTGAGTTTAATACTAAAAACACCTGCATGCTCCCTGTTCTCATCCTCTATGTGATTTTTCTTATTAGAACCAACACACAGCTCATGAAGTGACTCTCTCTTATTTTGACCATCGTTGCTATCATTGCTTTTATAAGAAGGGTAATCATCATGCTCATATGTCATCTCCTCTGTATGCTCAATCTTGCCCAATTCTTTTCCCTCTTTATCATTCTTGGTAACAGTAATAACTGACATCAGCCGCTTTGAAGTGTTTCCCCTGGTAACTTTCTTCTCACTCCTCGTGCCGCTACTTCTATTATCCCAACTACATGAAGAACAACTCCTTGACCTGTATCTCCTCCTCTTAGTTCCAGAATTAGTGTTCTCAAATTTACTTTTGTCATGTTCCCTTCTTCCAGAACTGCCCCTATGCCTTCCATACCCTGTCTCTTCCCTACTACTACTTGCACCCTGGCAACTTGAGCAACTCTGTGACCCACTGCTAGTAGAACAAACACTTGCGCCTCTCCTGGCCCTCTTCTTCTTTGTCTCCTTGCGAGAATTTTTTCTCATCCTATAATTGCCATCTCTCTTTGACCGTTTCCGCTTTCTCCTGTTATCAGAATCCTCAGAGCTAGAGGACTTTGCACGGGCCCTCTTTTTACTTCCCTTTGCATGCTTCCAAGTTAGAGACCTTGACCTTTTACTTCTGTTTCTATCCTCAGAACTGGATGAAAAAGCAGAGACTGAACTACTTGAATAACTGCCAGAGTGCGACACTGAATCATCATGGCATTGAACCTTCTTTGATTTACTTCTCTTGGTATTACTTCTCTTCCTTGCACTACCCTACTTTGTAGAACACACAATTATGTGAAAGCTAGTTCAACCTCCACAAATGTTACTTATTCATTGTAAAAGTTTCAAGGAAATATGGAATCTTGTCAAATTTTATGTTCTTTCACTTCAAAAAAAAAAGCAACCAACCCACTTTGTCACTCAACACCCCCCCTCCCACCCACAAAGGGAAAAAAACAAGTCAAAATAACAAAAGATAAAGAGGAAACGAACATTCTAAAAATGTTCTATTGAATTGGTTTCTCCTGATAAGCACATGGAACACAGATTTGAATCATGGGCACACAAATTTAATTTAGAATTTTTATTTTTTTTTATAAAAAACCCATGTATCATATGATACCGTCTCTAATGATTAAGTGTTGTAATCAGTTCAATCTCACAGGGCATAACGATGAAAATAAAGCCGAACACTAAAATTTCATCAATTCTACAACTTCAATCCATTTTTGCTCAAGTTTCTTTTGAGGGTTCAGTGTTGTTCTTTATCTAAAAAAGAGGAAGACAAATTTTCCTGTCATTTTCCCTAAACCTTCTCAGCTATCAAAATATAGGCTCTTCCCTCAAAATTCATCAATTCCAACAACTGTAAAACAATTAACTTGTAAATATAATATCAAAAATCAAAAGAACACCAAAAAAATAAAAATAAAATTCCATGAACAATTGGGTACAAACTGAAAATCCAGAACACAAAATAGAAAAATTTCCCAAAGTTAAAGGGAACACAACAATGGAGGAAACAGAGACAGAAAAGAGTTACCAGGTTGGAATATTTGGAGCGTTTCTTTTTGTAAGAAGCAAATGATTTTCCCATCTCTCTCTCTCTCTTTCACTGCGAAATTACCTGCAAGTTTCAAAAATCAAACCAGTAATAATAGCATAAAATATTTATTAAAAAAAAAAAGGAGAGGAAAAAGAAAAAAAGAAGAGATAGAGAAAAGTGAAAGATGGATTGTATGGTTAATTTAATTGGAAAATAGTTAACCAAAAAAAAATAATAATAATAATAATAATAATCGGGAAAGAACAGAGCCGGAGTCACGAAAAAGAGATTGAACGATATTCCGAGAAAAACCGCAAATCTTTACCTTTAAGAGCACAGGAGAGAGAAAATTTTAAAATTTTTATTAAAAAAATAAAAATAAAAATTAATGCTGGTTATAATCTTAATTTTGTCCTTTTTAAAAAATAGAATTAATGTGCGTTAATAAAAAATTAATTTTTTTTTATAAGTCAAGTAAATAAATTAATAATTTTTTTTTTCAGAGAAATTAATTTAATGGTCAAGAAAAAAATATTTTTTCAAAAAGAGAGGAAAGAAAAGATGCTTGTCATCTTTTTACTGTGTGTTTATTTTATATTCATAAGTAGATCGAGTCGCTGTCGGTTGGCTAATTAACACGACTCGTCGTTCACCATCCAAGATGAGGTATCACTTTCTTCTTGGTTTCACCGGGACTAGGAGGGCTCGCGAATTGCATTATTTGAAGATAAAATTTATATTCAAATTGTTAATAATAATTTTAAAAAAAAAAAATTCTCAATTTGTAACCAAATTATAAAACTTCTGCAATCGTTCTAATCGACAAGTCGGTTCTAAATTAATTGCAGGCTATTTGAACATTTTGAGCTCACAATTTGAAATAATTGTGTCAAATATTATAAAAATAGAAAAATACACAGTTTCTCGGCGCGGATCCATAAAGTAAACTCACTCATAAAATCTATTCATATGTTCACAATTAGAGTGTTGACATTGAGGGCCCGGATGAGTTGGGCCGCTGGCCTGCGTAATCCAAATATCCACTACCACTGAGCTATGGGCCTTATAAATATTTTTGCGTAATTACTTATTATCATCTTTATATTCTATTCTATGTGCATAATTACACCCCCAATCACTCGTCACAAGATTTATTAACAGAATTATTTAAAATTTTAATTTTAAATTTATAATCTAATTTCTAATCTCGCAAATTAATGTGAGATTATATATTTTTAAAATTTTTATATTAAGTATAATTTAAAATTTAAACTTGAACCTTGAAATTAGATAATTTTTTTTTCTTTTTAAAAGTATCATTCTGTCGTCCATTCATTAACTACGATATATAAAGTCCCCTTGGATGTTGCATGGACCCATTTAATGAAAAGGGAAAAATTATGATTCCTTATTAGTACTATAATCATTTTCAAGGTTAAAATATTGAGTTCAATTAATTTAAAAAAAAATCAAATAGAAGACTGTGATCACCTAATTTAGGAGGAATAAAATTATATTTATTATATTAATTATTATTATTGTCTAATTGTTCACACTATTTTTCAAGATAAAAAAAGAAACCTTGTTGTTGGTGGGCGGCTTGGCCGGCCTATTTCCTTTTTTTTTTTTTTACTCTCCCAGATGCTTCCAACGCGTAAACATCACGGGTAAAGTTAGACGAAAAGGACATCTCCACCGTCAGATCCTAGTGGGACGCTTCAAAGCCCAGAAGACAGGACAGCAACTTCCATGCATATTCCAACGTTCGATCCGACACACGCGGCACGGCAATGCCGACAGCGCCGTATGTTTGTTTAGCTGCCGTCATCCAATAACCTTTTGCTTTTCTTGGGTCAGGCGAGGATTCCAAATAAAGGGAACAGAAAGCTTTAGTATGACGGCACGCCCCACTTACAAAGTCACCGTGGTGCCGCCGTTACAATAATTGGAAAATTAATAAAAACTCATTTTAGTCCCACTAATATCGCAAAAATTGTTGGTTATGAAAAGCGTTCACAAAATGAATACTTCAACCGCATCATATATTTATAATTTTAAATTTTGATATTAAATTCATATTGCTCTTGAGCCCTTCTAGCGGGGGCAATTATCCCTATGGATTCGTTACTGTTTATAAAATTTATATTAAATAATTTTTTATTATAAAAAGGATAATAATTTAAATACTAATAATTATCAAAACTGTACGTATAAATTATGTTACCCATTAAAGCATAGCGCTAACCCATCAAATATAATTATTTGTAACCTGTTTGATATGTGTGCACAAAGTGTTATTCATATTTAAAGAGTGAGGTTTTTTTATTAGATAAATTGAATAAAAATATTAATAAATAATTTTTATTTTAAAATTTTTTAAGAATTAATATATATATATATATATATATATTTGTCTGACATGGGAAAGGGCAAACGAGTCGATTGTCTTTTGGGGAGACAAAAATCTGCGAACATGTGAGGCTGGTCAAGAAAAAAGGGTTCATGCTAGCCAATATGTGAAGGGACACTGTGTATCAAAACTGGCTATACAAATTACAATTATTAAGCTTCAATTGATTGGCGGCAGCGCCGCGGGGCCCTGCTCAATAGAAAATTATGGTCAAAAGGCCTCGTTAACCGGGTTGAATATCTCCAATTTAGCTCAACAAAAGTTACCCAGCACATCAGCATGTGGCAGCGCGTGCAATTACGCTCTCCGAGTGCACGTTCATCAAGCAAAGTGGTGACACTCTCTCGTACACGTGTAATACCTTTTGCATTACATTGCCGCCGTTTCAATCCTGTAGCCTGTAAAATAGCACTCCACAACAACGGTTATTAAATAATATATCGAATCTAAAAAAATAATTTAATATTTTTTATATTTAATTAATTTATTTATGAGATTAATTAAATCATTAAAAAATCATTCTTTTATTATTATTATTATTATTCTCTGAGTTTTGTTATCTAATTTTTTTTTCTATAATTTGTGTACTGAATTAAGTGAGTCGTTCTTAAGTGAAGTAAATCAAATTAACAAATAATAGTTTAGGATCATATTTTTTACAGAGACTGAAAGAAATATTATTATATTTTATTGAGAGTTATGGGCTCTACCTGTTTTCTTTGAGAATAATTATATCTCAATTCTGGTAGTTTGGTTCGTAATGGAAAATACAAAATTATAAAAATCAGTTTTTTTTTTAAAGGAAAGATTAATATATGCATTGTGCTTAATGAATTGCCCACTTATTGCTAAATAAGGAATTTCTATTGTTAAACGGCTACTTTAACATCAACTTTTATGATAAGACCAATTCCACCGGCTTTCAATACAAGAAATTCATATTTTCACAATGAATAATTCCTAAAAACGGAAAAGAAATCCATAATCTGATTACAAGTTTAACTAATATCATGGATAGTACTTGTACAAAGAAGAAAATAGCAATATTTAAAACTATATATATAGCATAAAGAAGTTAAATAGGCAAATGAGTTTAATAATTTGTTAATATTTTTTATATATTAATACAATAATAATTATATAATATTAAAAAATAAAAACCGAGTAATTATAATTAAATAATAATATTATTACTAGTAGTTCACTTAGTCTCACAAATAAATAAAAATAAATTGTTATATAACTCTTTTTATTATTTTTTATATATTATTATGTGAGATATTTTATGAAAAAAAAAAAAGGGAAAGAATACAACAATGTCTTCACGAAACTTTTCTCTGCACACTCTTTTTTTTCAACTAAAAGTTCTCCCTAAAAAAACGAAAAAAAAAAAAGGGTAGCCAGAAGGAGTAGAGGAGGACAGGTCTTCTAATTGAATTGTGGAGTGACATGGTACGTGTCATAATCCGATTAGACTTAGAGCTCACTTAACTGGTTCGTGCAAGAGAAGCCACACATTATATCCACCAATCTTTGACGGTAAAAATAACCCTTGTCAATATTGAAGTTGAGTACAAGAAAAGTCAATATGTATTTAATAATATTTAATTGATAAATTTTATTTATAAAAAATATTTTAATTTTAAATTATAAATATAATAATTGATATATATCTAATTTTTTATTATTATCATTTATTTATTTATCGAACAAAATAAACCCATACACACAGAGGCAGAAACAATCGCCGCCCAACCAAAGCGAGCGTGACTCTTTTACCAATTAAGCCCCCCCCCCCAATTCCGCGGCTTCGTCTTTGCTCAAAATCCTCTATAAAACACACCTCCATTTCCTGCCTGCTTCTCTCAAATCCACACCACCCTTTTTGCCTTTCTCTGTCCCTCTGTCTCCATCCCGCTGTTCGTAATTTAAAATAATATTATTATTAAATACCCACAAAACTCATAACCGGAAAAGGGCGGAGAAATGGCTCCGAGGGAGAGATCCAGCCCCCTCCGCAGTAACCCGAATCACAGCGCTGGCGCCAGGGAGATCCGCTACAGGGGCGTCAGGAAGAGGCCGTGGGGCCGCTACGCTGCCGAGATCAGGGACCCTGGGAAGAAAACTCGCGTCTGGCTCGGAACATTTGATACCGCCGAAGAAGCCGCACGTGCCTACGACGCTGCTGCTCTTGAGTTCCGCGGCACCAAGGCTAAGACTAATTTCCCTTGTATTCTTGAGCTCAACAACGCCGCCACCGCCGTTTCCGCTGGTGTCCCCGCCCTCAGCCCCACCCACAGCAGCACCGTGGAGTCTTCCTCGCCGCCTCCACCACGCGCCGTTCCTGTGGCTTCGCCTGCATTGGACCTTACTCTTAACTTCCACGAAAAAAGTAAAAGAGCTAATCTCGATGCTGAAGCCGGCGTCCCTGGAGGCGCGTGGTTCTCACTTGGGGCAGTCACGCGCCCAGTTTTCCTCTTCGACGCGTTTGCCCAGGCATTGAACACCAACAACCTTAACCACAACAGCAGCAGCAGCAACAATGGCAAGGCCTTGTGCAGGTTTGATCGCACGGTGATATTGAACAATGGGAGGGTCCGCGGCAATTCAGATTCATCATCCATCGTCGTGGATTACCATCATGATCGCAGCCCATGCAACAAAGGGCTGTCACTTGATCTCGATCTTAACTTGCCCCCACCACCCGAAGTCGCGTAGTTACATTTTATTATTATTATTATTATTATTATTATTATTATTATTATTATTATTATTATTATTATTATTATTATTATTATTATTATTATTATTATTATCTCACTCTTTTTCTCCCGGTGTCTCGAGATCTGATTTTGAAGTCGTTTTGAGCTCCAGTGACGTCGTTTTTGGTGTGCTCCCAATCCGAGAGAGAAGAAAATTGAGAATGTTTTTAGAGCAAAAGCCAAGGTTAGCTTAGCTGACTTTGATGATGTATATAGAGACATAACCCAAATCATCAAAACCAGAAAAGCTTGTGTCCTTTTTTAAGCAACTGATGACTCCCATTCTCAGGAGCTTTTGTAGTGTTGTTTTTAACATTATTATTGCTAGCAATTTTATTTTATTTTATTTTTAATTTTTGCTTTCTATAAATATATCAAAAAAAATTGCTCTTGATTAAAAACAAAAAATCAATTCAAATTGGAGAACAATATCTTATCTTGTCAGAAAAATGGTAATTATTTTGATGGGAAAACTCGGATACTTGTTTCCCTGGCAGCGAACAAAGGAACCAGGAATATTTGACACGTGCAACCTGTTGCACTTGCAAAGCAACCGGTTTTACATATTAATCTATCATTTATACACAGTTAAACGTGATTAATAAAATAATCAATATGTCTTTGGCCAGAGTAAATTTTTAGTCTCGAGGGTGTATGCGTTGTCCAAAGTGTGTACGACAGAAATGTCGCCGGCATTTTTGGTGGTGCCTTTATTTGATTTTTTTAACTTATTTTTGACCAGCTCGTTGGAAACCTACGTACGTCAAGGAAACTGTTGCATTCACTCTACCGTACGGACACCGCAGTCGGTGCTTTTTCTCCTTGAAAGAATTCTTACCCAGCTAAGATAAATAATATATTTCTTATTATATTAATGACTTTTTTTTAATAATATAAATAATTTTTATAGTAATATAATAAATATAATTATATTTTTTTATTATATAAAATATTATTGATATAATATAGAGTAACAGTACGTACCATTAACATCCTAGACAAAAAAAAAAGTAAAATTATTTTATTACATATAATTTTATTTATTTATTAAATTAAATCAAATAAAATAGCATTATAATATATATATATATATATAATTATTTTATAAGTATTAATATTTTATTTTTTCTAACATATAATAAAATATTGTTACGCAATAATACCTAAAAATAATAATATAAAAACAGAAAAATAAGGGCATAATAAATTTTTGATGTGAGTTTATATATTTATAATATAAATAAAATATAATTAATTATATTATTATTATTATTATTATTATTTTGAAGTATTATTAACTTGATTTTTATTTATAAAATATTTTGTAGAAATATAAAATTTCATTGTGTCGTGGGTCCATGTAGTCAAAAGAAATAAAATGAAAGGGAGCGAAAATGAGTGGGAGGCAGCGGTGGTCATGAGTAGCAGAATCATGGGATGGAATGGTCCCTCATCTTTTGTCAACAAAACGAGTCCTCGTGATTCGCGCATTTGCTTGCTTGTCCTTTTTTCTGATTAAAATCTTGGAGTGATGGGCGTTTGATTTTAAAACAACCGAACGCCCATGAAATGGACCCCATTTACATGGGTGAGCGTTACTCACCTCTGGCTGTTGTTTGTCTTGTGCGTTATTAAATTATTATTACGAGGTGGCTCAGACGCCCAACCAAACTGTATTTTAACTTGTTCCAGAAGAGAGAGAAGACAGAATCGGAGGGCGGAAGATCCTCCATCGACTGTGGGGCCTACTGGGAGGATATGTCGGCATTTGGGTTGTCGTCACGTGTCCATCCACCGTCCGATAAAAATAGCTTTATCAATTTTATTTTTTTTGGGGGGGCCGTCCCCAAATATAGTATTCCTCAAAATCCAGAAAGAAAGCTCATGCCCGTTTTCAATACTATAGTTTGTTGTTCACGCCACCGTCTTTGGTGAGTGGCGATGGATAGGAACCACAGGCATGCATTGGAAATTTTTGTTATAAAAATAAGATAACGAAATCTCTTTTTGTTTGTGAGCATATGACTATGCAATTACCAAATATAAAGGATTAGGGGAATTTTGCATCAAAGTACTATTTTGATAATCATATGCTTTGCTATATCAAATGTATTAATGTTTAGCTTTAATCTCAAATTAAGTGCCATCCAAATCAATGGCAAAGCCTACGTAGATATATATTGACTATTGGTAAGGATTATTGATGTTATTAAAAAAGAATACAAAATCGTATGATATCTACACCTAGAATTTTAAATTATATAATTTATACTTAAAATTGTAATATTTTATTATTATTTTATATAAAATATATGCATTATTCATACTCGAAGTGGAATTGTATGCAAAATTGTTTATGCTGAAAATATAAGTAAGGTAAAATGAATCTCAGGAGTGCAAATAGAATAATTATATATATATATATATATATATATATTTATTTTATTTTTTTTCTTTCTTTCTTTTTGTGGGACTTGGTGTGTAACTCGATACTAATATCTTTATTTTTAAGGACGAAAATGTGTACGCGTGCGAAACAATCTTGCAAGAGTAGGCGCCGCGCCGCCCCCCCCCCCTCCACCCGGTGGGCTCCATTTTCGTATAACCAAATTTCTTCTTTTTGAAAGATTTATAGGTCACATATAGGAGACAGCCACCTACTCGTTATCTGCCACGTGGAGTGCATCGTGTGGATCACGCGGCTGCTGAAAGGAACGACGCATACCATGCGGTGGTTATGAACGACAGGGAGATTTTTTAAAATTCAACCGATCCTTAAATTGAAAATGATTTTTAAGATTGATTTATTTATTTATTTATCAATGAAAAAATTTTGATTTATAGTAATTAGTGTGTGTTTCTTTTTTTTTAAAAAAAAAATTTACTATCCAACCCTCCATAGTCTGACATTTGTCGAGAGACATGGTCTCATCAAACACAAAATATATATTGTAAGTCATATTTTTTAATTGAAAGTAATTAATGAGTTTTTTTTTTTCCATAAAGAAGAAAATATTTCAATGAAAAAAGGTCTAAATTAAAAAAAAAATCAACTAAAAATTAGAATATAGGATTTGATTATGTGTATTATTCAAATATAGACAGTTACATTTAGGTTCATGATTTTGAGAAAAAAAAAATTACATTTATATTTTGTTATGTAATATAAACATGTCAGCATATATAAAACTTCAAACATTTAAATATCGAAAGATTTAAATCTTATGAGCTGATGAGAGAGCTTAGTAATTCAGAATATCACACATAAAATGAGATTTATAGTAGTACATATTATATAAATTTTAATTTTAATATATTGTATTTAAATATAATTTTTTTATCAATATAATTATTATTTTTTATAAAAAAAAGTTAAATTATAATAATAACGAATGATTTTAAGTTAGATTCTCAAGAACGATAATTAATGTTTTTAAGGTATTATTATTATTAAAAAAAAAACTTTTAAACGTTCGTGTGACGGAGTCAGTGGGTCACGGTTTTCAAATTCTCGAAAATTCAAGATCCTAACCGGACCGAAACCTTGAATTAATTTTTAAATTATTTGGTACGGTTGAAACCGGTGAAATTAAAAGTTATCGATATTACATGTAAAATAAAAAATTTTACAGTAAAATAGAGATAAATTTTAATAGTATTTGTCACATAATTATTATATTTTTATTAAAAAGTATAATTAGGTATATAATAATATTATTTATATGACTTAATTTTTTTTTTTTTTTTTAAATATAAAAATTGGGTAGTGCGCCATTAGTAGTTTGTGTAAAACTAAAATGCACACACTCCGTCACTCCACTCCACCAAATTGCTCAGCTGACTGGGCTAAGCTCTAATGGGCTCTCATTCATTCTTTTTTTTTTTTTCTTTTTTTTCTTTTTTTTCTGATTATTATTTGGCCAGGCTTTTCATTGCCCCAGAGGAAAAGCATAACTCTTTCAATGATGCACGGATTCTCCACTGTTCTTTGCTGGAAGTAGGCTAATTTAGTGAATTTCCCTCGAGAAATTTAGAAGGCTTGATAATAATGTTGTAAACAATGTTATCTAATCATAGTAACAATTGTTGGAGCAACTCTATATCTCAATTAACATCACAATAAATTGAAATATTCAAGTATTTATTTAGTAAATTACAGTTAATTTTAATGTTTTAAAAAAGCAGATTTATTCCTAATTAATTAATAAAAACACGATTTGATTATTTAATTTATATTTAAATATTAACTATTAATTTATAACAAATATAGATTAACCTTAATAAGAGAATAATAAAAATAGAAGTTGGGGGGTATATAAATGACAAGAAAAAGAAAGAAAAGTGATTAAAAAAAATTCATAGGATAGGAAAAGAGAGAATTATTGGGAAAAAAAATCAAAGGATTTGACACACATATTAAAAAAAAAAAAAAAAAAAAAAAAAAGAGGAAAGAGAGCTAGTAAAGTAAAAGGCGTCACAATAGAAAGTTAGACTTTAAATTCAAAAGAATTCGGGAATTGACTTGTGAAGCAAATGAATAACTCGGTTGATTTTAGTAATTAGAACTAAAAAAAAATTAAAAAAAATTCACTTATTGAATTTAAAAACTAAAACAAAAACTTGGATATAAGGTTTGGATATTAATATTTGTTTCTGGTTAATAGATGTTTTTACTATGATTGATAAATAAAATCAAATTAAGACAAGTAGTCATTAGAGAAAATTAGAATTAATTATATTTATTTACAATAATATCAGAATTATCGTATTTTAATAACATTACAACAATTATTGTACTTTAACTATGGTATCAAAATTATTATTGTATTTTAATTGAAAAGAAAAAAAGGAGGAAATAAAAAATTAGCAATGATATTGAGCTCTTCAAAAGTTAGTGTTCTTTGATGTGCAAAAGGGCATGCTCAGTGCCATTATTAATGTTGTTGATTCTTTAATAGGTTCGAAATTCAAACTTACTATTTACAATCATATATGAAAGTCGCTCAAACTAATGAAGTATTCATGGATGGTGATCAGTTTTTTAGTTGAGAAACCGCTAACTAGCGCTGAGCTATGGCCTAGCATCATCATTTCGATACCCAAATCAGTGAGAGCCCATAGAAGAGAAAGGAGAATGGGAGATGGTTACTTAAAGAAGATGTAGTTTGCTTAAAGAGAGGTTATACATAGGGCTGCTAAAAAAGCATGGAGTATTTTATAAAGAAGTCCTTAGAGAGGACTCCCATTCGTCGACGAGGGGAACACGGACTGGGTTAGCACGCTAACCAGACAGCCTTATTGGGGGAGTGTTTGGCGTGTCCTTCTGACATCTATCGGTGATAGTGAAGGTGATGAAGCGACATCTGGCCAGGTGCATGTTCCGTATGTTGGAAGCGTGCTCCCTTAAGGGAGGAGGGATGATTCAAACAAAGCCCTTTGAGACTTAAACCTTCAATGGGCTTTTCAGGTTGAGGAATTGTAATCATGTTGGGTCTTAGTAAATAAAGTATGAGCCAGAAGATCATGGTGATAGTGTCCCTACCAATGAAAAATTACTGTTTTCCTTACCCTGCATTTTAGGGTTACGAGCTAATAGTTTATGTATGTTATTTGCAACCATTTTTTGTAGACTATTCGTGTGTGGCCGAGGCTTGGTTAAAGACTTTGAGATTGAAGTTCAAACTTTATTAATGATGGAGTCTTGGGCCAGCGGCTGCAACGCATCCTAGGCTGGAGTGATAGGTTTGCAAGCTAAAAAGAGACTTAAGGCCGGAGGTGAAGAGAAAGAGTTGGAGGGAGGAGAATATAAATGGAAGAGATAATCAAAGAGTGAGGGAGAGACAGAGGGAAGAGAAAGGGAGAGCTAGGAGAGTGGGAGAGAAAGAGATGATAGAGATAAAGAGAGAGAAAGATATTAGAGTGATAAGGAGAGAGAGATAATGGAAGAATGGTGGTGGTCGCGACAATGGCGACATCTACAATTGTTGATGGTGTTGGTGGTTAATGCAACGATAGGAATAAATATGAAATATTAGAGAAAATTTTTAAATTAATATTATTAACTTTTATATAAAAAATATTTTAAAAAATAAACCTAAATATATTATATTACATACAGATATATAACAATCTTATATTAATATATTTATTAAAAATAAAATATAATAAGATAAAAATAATATATTTTATTTTACGTTATACCATGTATCAAACAAACTTCATAAGATAGCAATCAAATAAAAGTAAAACTGTATATTATTTTTATTAACAATTCTTAAAAGTTGGTTACATTATTTTTGATTTTTTTAATAATATAGTGAAAATAATGCATTAGACATAGACTAATATAGCATAACGAAAGATCTAATAAATTTAAATAAACAAAAATAAAAATAATATATGCACCGTTTGGATAGACTATCCATCAATTGCACACTTCTCATTGTGTCACTTGGCATAATGCTTTATGTGTGTCCATATATATATATATATATATATATATATATATATATATATACGTGCACACACATTTTATGGAAGGAAAACAAGTGATTTTTTGGAAAATCGTTAAAACCCTATGGTGGTTTTAAAAGGAGGAAGTAATGAAAGGAGAGGCAGTTGCTACAGTTGAGGTGACAGACGCAGCCCTTGTGGTGACAATGAAAGGTACAGTTGATGTAGTAGACGGAGTCCTTGTGGCGACACTACAAGGAACACACCCATGATCATATTTGCCGGATAACAAACGCACCCTCACTGTAACGCACCTATACATGCTAAAGCATGGGTAAGCCTGAACGTTTGCCTTCCCAACTTACATTAGCACCTATAAAATGCTTGCGAACTTTTTGATTCCTCCCCCCCCCCTCGGCTCTTTCTTTTTTTTTGGTGGGGGGGTCTTTTTAGAGAAGTTCCCTGTTTCCTTTGTTACATTGGTGGGCTTGTGTCGCTTATCAAAATGGCAAAAACTTTTATGCAAAGTTCAATCTCTCGTAATTTAGCATACACAACGTAGTACCATCGCACAAGTGCATTATTCGCAGAAGGTGCCAAAACCAGAGTTCACGGGGGGGCTTCCAGGTTTTCGTAAATATATGCAGATATACCTCATTTCCCACTATTGATTAAAAGGATTAGAAGTTTGCTATTTGCCTTGATGTGACACGAGTATGCTATCAGTAATATTGCAAATAACAGATGGGAATGGACTATGGGAAAACCACCCCTACATGCAACTTGCTGTGGGATCATCTACCATAACTTAGAATCTCTCAGCTGTCATTACTGCAGGTTGTGCTTCCCGAAGCTCGCCTGTCAAATAGGGACCCCTACTAACAGCTTCCCGTAGCTGCATCAGGCAAACAGAAAGCAGGAATCAGTTAACAGGGGACGAGCATGTTGCTCCCAGTTCACCAGGTCAAGTGCTTGAGCCAGGAGCAGCTCACAGGACTAGAAATGTAAGGAACCCCCAGATTGTCAGCAACTTGAAGAACAGGTGCAAAGAGATCCTTTTCAAACTCTGTTATGCAAGGATTTACAAGACAAACTAAAAACACCCCCATCAACCAATTTACTAGTCACAGCAAAGCATATGCAGACTTTGCACATGTTCATACAAAGCCGAATTCCTAAATAGACATAGAAGAGCATTACAGTGCAAATAAACGTGTAACTTCAGACACCATTAAACCTGTTTCACCTCACTCTCCTCCACAACCACAGTGCCCCACATTTCTACACAAGAAAATATAATTACAAATCTCACCTTTGCAGCTATTCCGGCAAGAGCAGAGTTGCTGCTGAGTTTAGATGAAGAAACAAAAGCTTTGTGGATAGCCTTGCAACAGCTATATCTAGCTTCCATGCCTGAAATTTTCACCCACAGGTTTAAAGTCATTTGACAACACTCTGTACCTCCAATTGTCAAAAGAATCAAATGAGCAGATTAAGAAAACACAAACTAATACAACGAATCTCAAGAAATAAAATACAATGATAGACTTCTATTTATTCACATAAGAGGCTCAAACACTGAAACACTTTGTCATTCCAAGTTTTACAGTGCCTACTTTGACTCTATGGGAACACCATCATATTAGAAATTTCTTTGCTGGGGAAAAAAACTTTGAATGCCAAGATGCAGAGAGAGAGAGAGAGATCCACAAATAGAAGAATGAGAATTCCCTTTTGAAAAATAGTACAGTAGCTCAGAGTCTTTCAAATATCAGAAACTCTCAAGTTGGTAGAAATGTTTTGACTAACTAAACAGCAAATATTTTCCTCCCCACAAATCAACAAAAACTTGTGTACAGAAGATCAAGCAGAAATCTATATACTCATTGAAGCACTACTACTGAACCTGTGATATCCCGTGTAGATGAACAGTTCTAATCATGGCCACTTACCAGTTTCCCACCCCAGATGGCACTCATAACCTTTTTTTTTTTTTTCTAATTTTCGAGAGAAGATGGAACCCATTATAAATAGACCTGAGATGTGAACAATTTTTCTTTTAATTTCAATATTTCTGAAATTATGTTTCCAGCCACTAGGTGTCGCCCAGTGGTCACCCAAGTAACACTTGGGGACAGGCCAGGATTCCCAGGGTCTGTCCTGAAAAAAGCCCTCCTCCCCTCTCAAATAGGACCCAAAAAAAAAAAAAGAAATTAAGTTTCCAGGATGGAAAACAAATACTAATAAAAATAAATAAATAATCTGCCATGCCGTATGCTGGCAACAATGAATTAAGGACAAGGGACAGACCCATTTTGGTTGTTTCAGTAGTTGGATCAATCACTTTGTTTATTATCTCTTCCTTAGAGCATATTTCCATCAAGCACCATGGACGAGTCACCAACCCCGATATTATTCTGTAGGCCTGAAAATAATTACAAGAGAATGCTACATTAAATTCCCTTGAGAAATTATCTAGCAGCCAAAGACCCAAAGGAAGGCTAGCTTAGAGTAGTTACCAATACTATCAACAGAAATGGAGGCTAGCTCCTTACTAGGAGCTTTGACAATATTACATTAAAACAAGTCACAAAAAATGTAACACCCAGGCATGATTGCAAAACCTGCATGCCATAGAAATTGAGACCCAAACCTTCAAAGAATGTTGAGTTATAGTAAGCAAAAAGTTGCCTCACAAAGGTCTGTAAACTAATTAAGAGAGGACTCTCTAGATTATAGTTTTGACAGTATTTTGAATTCAAAAACCATGCCAAAGGAGCTCTCACCGCAGAACGAATTTCTGAATCCTGTTGAAGAGCTGATAGAAGAAGGCCCTGCCAATTGCCATACAATGTTAGCTTCATTTGTAAAGTATAACAAACAAATAAAGACGAATAGTTCCCAGGAAGATTAGTTAAACTGTAAACCGATGTACATAACCAACAGACAGCAATGCGGACACTGTTTATTTACCAGTGATTAAAAATCAACTAGTGTAATAGGTGTTACTGGAAGGATAATAACTAATAAGAGGAAAATTGGCTACTGTAGCAGAATGCAAAAGTAGTAGCTAATCAAGTAATAGAAAATGCTCACAGATGGTGTTAGCTTTGAACTAGTAGCTGCTGTTTCATAGATCATGCGTCGAAGGCTTTCTTCTGAACTCTCATCCAATATTAAGTTGCCTTCAGGTCGACTTTCTCCTGATATGTATCCAAGAGAATGCAACGCAGCCTATGTTTGTCAATTAAATCCTGCCTCAGACACGTCATAGAATGTGGCATTTGAGGACCCCCTTTTTTTTTTTTTTTTAAATTTCTTTCGATTGTTGTTACAATATTGTTTATAATACCTTTTAGTAGCAAGTTAACCAAGAAAGAATGAGTCTCATCTTAGGCATTGGAAAAAAAAATTCCAGATTGAATACTCAAGGCACAGAAAGTTGATTCTCTCAGCACTGAAAGAGATCTTGTTTCTAACTTGACAATTGAAAGATTAAGCAAATAAAACATAATAGAAAATTTACCAATCACTAAATGTTACAGAATATAAGGGGCTAGAAAGAGCTTTTATAGGCACTGCTGATTGTGCATATCCATGTCTTTGCCTGGTGGTTTTACGTTTGTTTGGGGTGGGAAGCGGGAGGATTCTCCTTCTTTACCCCCAACATTTACATCAGATTATACTTTGTTCACAAATTATTTTCAAAACAAGTGCATGAAGGAAACACATATTTAAAATAGACATCATACTTGGTTTCTCTGATTTGAAAATAGTATAGATTAAAGTGAATTAGCATGACCAATTTAGTATTCAAGTAACATTCCTATCCATGTGCCCATAAAAGGAGTTTGAAGGACATAATATATTATGGTCAAAATGATCCTTGTAGGAA
This sequence comes from Kandelia obovata, assembly GCA_021464305.1. Lineage (NCBI taxonomy): Eukaryota > Viridiplantae > Streptophyta > Magnoliopsida > Malpighiales > Rhizophoraceae > Kandelia > Kandelia obovata. The sequence goes on along the minus strand of CM038478.1, from coordinate 8,986,649 downwards.
AGTAGCAATCCAATCCTGTGTATTTCTATGCCACATTGAATCTCATTGAAGCATGGCTGTGGCATTAGAAATAATCAAGTTAATAGCCACTCTTCTGCCAATAGATTCATGCATAATCAGCCTCCTTTTCACCCAAACTTCTTGTGGAGAGCCATGGAGGGAGGAGGCAGTGGCAGAGGGAGTAGGGGTTTAATGTTGTTACACAAGGAGTTCCAAGGACATAAATAACTGTAGGTCAAAAGGATCTATACACAATGATAGCAATATAACCATGCTTCTATCAATGCAAGAACCAAGCTAATTAAGAGGAATGGTAATGGCAACATTTTTGAATCACTGGTTAAAATGTCTACCAGGTTAATTTATAATGTGTGTCCTCATATGCAAACTTGTGGTGGAGAGAATGGATAAAGATCCACCAGTAGACATTAGTTGCAACTAAATCCACTAAGTTATCATGGCAAAATATCAAAAAGAAAACTTCAGCACATGATGAAAGGATCTGACGAACTCACCAACTGCTTGCCACGTGCTTGCCCACCAAAAGCAGTGCCTATAACATGTCTTGCAGCAGAAGGTGAACCTGAAAGAAGCAGTTTGGCTCCTGGAATTGCTGGAAGCATATGAATTCAACAAAATGTACTTGGTTAACAGAAGTCACAGTTGACATGAAATAAATTATATCCAATACTATATTGGAAGAATTGAGTATTGTACTGAGAAAACCATAAAGACTTATTGGGACTAAGTGCTCCTTACTTTGCTTAAACAATAACAATGGTATCATTACTCACATCATAGGCATATTTTTTTCTCACAAACACACACACACACAAGAACTTTCATAATTATGCACAAAGAGATCCAATGAAGCAGACAACATAGCTTTTAAGATACAAGTATTTCCATACAATCTCCCTCAATGTTTATATTGGAAAGCAATTCTTGTTCATTTTTTGCCTTCCATTTGAAGTTGAATCAGTTTAGGTGTAAGGGATATCTTAGAAAAATAATCCCAAACAAGTAACAAGACTAAACCTATACAAGATCAACTGACTATTGTACGTGTGTACACGCAGCAACAATTTTTACCTAGTTGCAATCTTTTATGATAAAAAAAAATTCCAATCCACTCAATGGATGCAGCAAAGAAAACAGTGAAAATACCTTATATTACAACTACAGTGATCTAAACATTGGAGTCCAAGATAATCATAGCCAATGCATGCCATCAGAACTTAGAATGCTCAAAATTTTCTTCTTTGCTATTTGCATAGCAAGTGAAACCGAGACATTTCAACCACACCATACGTATACAGAATCATAAGAGCAATTAGTAGCTTACACAGAACAACCATCAACACAAAAGGAAATTGCAAGAATCTTCTACAACAAACGTCGCTGTCCTCTTTTTTTTTTTTTTTTTTTTTTTTTTCTTGAGATGGATTTGAGTTCTACCTCATCAAATATCAATGTGAATCCTGTCTGGGATTAAAAACTTCATTTACCAGGTGTTAGGCCAAGACTGCCTGTCAAACGCTTAAGCAGAGCTTGTAGTCACTCATTCCTCACCTGTTTGAATCCTAGTGAAGATCTTCCCTAATGAACCCTAACTAAATCAGAGTTGGCAGGGAGCCTACCAATCATACTTATTAACAGTATTGCCAAACAACTTACAACAATTAAGCCTGTATTAGTATATAATAACTTGACATTCTGGCATATCTGAGAAGGATATTCCAGAAATATCAATAAAGAGCACCTCACAGATGCCCAAGGAATTCAACAAAATAACAACTTAAATCAGGCCAATAATAGCCCTGAAGGATTGGCAAGTAGCCATATAGCAGTGACCATTCAGCCCCAACTATCAAAACTCATCAATTAAAGTCTCCTCTCCTAACAAAATTTCTGGTAAGAGAATATGACATAGTAGATTAATTTGTACATTGTACACACATCCATTTGAACTTGAATTCACATATTCCCGTGTACCACATGCACAACATAATAAATTGGAAAAATACTATTCCAATTTTCAAAACATGTACATATACGTACACTAAGAAAAAGAGAAACAAGCCCACCATTCCAACCACAAAAGCAAAGCAACTTATCCTCAAAGGACATGTAGAAAACAGTTACTCATACTTACATGATCCTATTTGGCCCAATGCTTCCAGAGCAGATTCACATTCATTCGAGTCAAGGCTTTCCAACTGAAGTCTTCCATCAATGGCGAATATAATAGTTCTAACACCTGAATTTAGGAGACACATTAGTATGGTGAAAAACAGCAATCTTAAAATTACCTGCTGGCGTTTACATGCATCAGAAGATGTAAATCCAGCATTCTGAATTAATTTATAACTGATGAGTGCCTTTAACCAAATTCTTCATGAAAAAACATTACTCAGAATGTTTAAACACATATAAATTGCAAATTGACACGCAACTATAACCAATTGTCAATGCAAAGGGTAACTAACCAATTGTCAATGCAAAGGGACTACTAACAAAATGATTATTTTAAACTCTCAAACATTCACAAATCGTTGCATCCCGCATGAACAGAAATCAACGAAATCACAGTAGGAAAATAAATAGCAATTTCTTGTGCAAAAATGATGCATCCATGAACTCCAAAATTTAAAAGGGGTTCTCACAAGATTCATCAATGAACTCGTATATATTCACTTTGCCTAGAAGCCTTCCACTAATAATCATTGCTCTTGACCTTATTATTGGATCCATTGCTGCATTGCTTAAAAAGGGAAAAAAAAAAAAGGCAAGGAAAGAAAAGGGTTGGAAATGAACAGAACTCAGAGAGCATATAAAATTCAACACCTATGATGACAAAGAAAATCACTCAAATTACCTACCTGATTATGGAAGAAAGCAATTGAAGAAGAGTTGTTCTTGACAAGAACTCTATACCATGCTGGATCTCAGCTAGCTTAATTTTTCAAAACAGCAAGAAAAAGTACTGATATGGACCGTGTATGGAAAAAAGCAACATTTGATTCCAATTAAAACTTGCTTAATTGTTTTGTAATATGAAACAGATAATGCTCATAAAATCACAATAGGAAGAGGTCAGAAATGAGGACAACTGGAAAAGCTAAGTGATGGCCAACCTCATAAATCAGCTCCAAAGTACTTAAAGTTACAAGAGTGTCATCTGTATTGCTGAGCTCTGCCTCCAATAAGCTTAGGAGCTTTGAGTTGTAAACTAAAGATGCCACATGGGGGGAAACAGAGAATAGCTTCACTATCAAAGATAAAACCCGTACACGTCCCTGATGAACATTGGCAATCATTATCAAGCAATGTCCAATCAACTAGAAGACACAGGTAGCAATAAATTTCAGTTTACGCAGAGCATGGATGGTTAACCACTATGGAGCATCACATTAGAAACCAAGACAGAGAAAAGGTAAGTCAACAAAACAGACCATCAATAATTGTCATGCCTGTGAAGAAAGAGAGGCAATTTTCAAGGCAACTGCCCAAGTGTCATTAACGTACCAAGGACGAACATCGGGCTGATAAATTTCCAAGTTGTGTAATTCCATCGTGATCTACTGAGAAGATGATCTCCTGCAGAAATATGCATGTTATTTGGCAATCCACTGCAGTTTTTTTCTTGTTTGAACTTATGTAGTGGGTAACAAAACTTACAGAGTGGGCTAAAAATGATTGATTCTTACCATGCCTTTCGGTGAGCCAGCTAACCTCTTAATTGCTCCAATTGATGCAGTTGTCACTTGGTCATTGCTGCAGGAAGAAGAAATGTATTTCACTTGAAGTGGGGCACTAAAAATAGTTGCAACAGCAACATCTCTAATGACAACTGTTGTCCTAAAATTGCAGCCCCTTTTAGCCTTTGGATTTACAGAGATATTGGACAATAGTCTGACATAATTTGTCAAATTTTTAGGTGGAAGAAGCTAAGACTGCCCCCAAAAAGCCTCTCCATCTCTCCCTCTCTCTCTCCCCCTCTTCTTCCCATGCAACTGCAAGGGAAGAAAGAAAAAAAAGCAGATCACTAAAATGTCCTAATAAAAATTTGAGTCTTCCAACTTGAAAGAATTTCCAAGCGAACCACCCCACAGAGAAACTAACCAAGCAGATCACTGCAAGGACATTCTACAGGTGAATGCCACGAATTAAAAACAAAACGATGAAGGAAAGAGAGACAGAAACTCCAAAATCAAACATCAGCTGCAACAGAATCCAAATGAATGACTCTAAATTAAAGAACATGGATGCCCGAAGTGAAAATTTTATTGATAAAAAAATTTGAATTTATTAAGGTCTTTTATCACTTCTTGACATGTTATGAAACTTCCATGCTGTTGATTGCCCTAAAAATCCATGAAGGCACCACCTGATAAGTACACAAAGGGGTTCAATCACATTGGCAACTTTAAAACCCATAAATCCATTAAAATTTAGGGCAGACAGAATAATTATCCCACAAATAGGATGTCTCAAGATTAAATATGATTGTCCAGGTACAGAACAAAATTAGCCAGGTTGAGATTTCTGTTCACATTCCACATACTTTCAGACAATAATGAGTCTGGATGAATATACTGAGCCTGGTTGTAAGCTGCAAATAACCAGTTCACTCCTTACCCATTTAGCAGGCAATCAAGGAGGAGGGGATAGATGTTATTATCAATAATTAGCTGTGCAGCTGAGATAGCATTATCGTTTAAATTCTCCAGAAGACAATATACCTGTGAAAAATTAATATTGGAGTAAAATTAATGTTTTCGAATGCTCAGGATGATTTGAAATTTATTTACATATATAATGAAATCAGCCAATATGAAACAGTTACAAAAAATACACAAACGACAATCTAACCATGACTCACAACACCTTTCCAATAGTAATGGTAGACATGTCAAGGCACTCAAGTCAAACAAGTTCCTTCAATCCAATAATGGTGGTAGCATTTCTCAAATTGGTTATATGCATTTCCCTCTTAAGAAGACATATACCAACCCATACCATATGAATTTTCCCTGCAACATAACTTGGCAGCACACTATCATCGAATTCAACAACTATCTTGAATACAATGTACACCAGCGTTCTGAAATTCTGCTAACCTCTTCAAAACTCAAAATACACCTTCTGTTGCATATGCTAATTTCATAACAACAGACTCTCTTATTTCACATAAACTAGGGTAAAACTCAGTTGCATAATCTAATGAGATTGTTCAAACGATCAACAACTAAATGGTTTTCCATACCCAAAGTGTGCATCATACGATATCATGCTGAAAGGCACACCCTTGCATGATTCAACGTAGAGATACACTACGGGATTGAAAGTGTGTCCATGGTATTAGAGATACACTAGAACATTGACAGTTATGATATTGTGTGTGCATGTGCATGTAAGATGGGCAAGTGAGTACCGTTTTGCAAGCCAAACACTTGACTGCTTGAGAATCTGCCTTTAGCCCAATTTGTACAAATGGCTAAAACAAACATGAAAAGAACATAAGTACAATTCAACCCCCCTACCCCCAACACACACACACACACACACACACAAGCACACAAAAAAAAAAAGGCATTAACGAAAAACCCAGTAAAGAGAATAGAGTACCAAATACTGTGGGATAAGCGAGGCACCATAACTGGTCTTAAAGATCCTTTCTAGACAAGCAACCAAAGTGCTCTCTAGCCCATTAACATCCCCCCTTGTTTGTAATGCACTGCAGCATAACATTATATATTCACATTTGAATTTCTTTTTTTCATTCTTAAAAAAATAAAAAATAAAAAGCAGAAAAGAGCTAAAAGCCAAAAACTAAAACCTTAGATTTCCATAAATATCCGAAAAAAACCCAAATTCAAGCTCCACAAACCGAGAAATTGAAAAAAAAAACACAAAAAAGAAAACAGAAATGGAAAAGAGAAAGAGAGAGAAGAAGAGGAGGAAAGTTACACCTGATGATGACTGGGAGGGGAAAACGATCAAGAAAGTCCTTAACAACGGCGTCGTTTTGAACTCCTGAAATTGGGTGAATATAGGCAGAGAATATTATTACCAAAGTACATTATAATCGAGGGCACGGCACACATACGGATTGATAGATATAAGATAAATAGAAATAGAAAGAAACCCGGAAAGTAAGCGAAGTCCAAGGCTGATTCCAGTAGCTGTGTTGGGTCGTCCATCGAAAATTCCTCTACCGCCATCGATGGATGGATCGCTGTGCCTGCGTTTTTTTTTTTTTGGATGATTTGATTTCTCTCTGCTCTCTGTGATCTCTCTCACTGCTACTAGTTTACCCCTACTATTACTTGCATTGAATCAGACGGCACCGTTTCCACTGCGTCTCTGGGCCGCCGCGTGTCTATTCTATTTCCATCGTATTGGTTGATATTATTAAATTTATTAATATAATATACATTTTAAATTTTCTTTTTTAAAATTAAATTTTAATAAAATAAAATATTAAAATTTTGATTTTGATTCCTAAATTTTATTCGTAAATTTGAAATTTAGTCACTGCTAACTTATCTGTATTATTAATTGTTTTTTTTATTTTTCTGTTATTATATGGATGCCCTCAATATAAATATGTGGGTCCTACTTCTAGTTGGGTTGGGCTTGTAACTCTCCCAAGTCCCAAACCCAAAATATTTTTCAGTATTTCGTTTCTTAAAATGATTTAGTCGGTACTATTAGACTAAATCATAAATCATATTATTTTCATAAAGAAAAAAAAACCCCTCATTTTCAATCTAACTAGATTAAAAAAAAAGTATTATTATTATCATTAAAAGTAATATCAACTCCATTAATGTCACATTTGGTAGACATAGAGAATATGATGAAACCACAACTTTATAGTATTTTGGAGTGTTATCCCCCAACATATAAAAGACAAACTAATACTTCCCATCTCTCTCTCTCTCTCTCTCTCTCTCTCTCTATATATATATATAATAGATAGAAACAGTTTGCTTCTCTTTGCATATATCCTTTTAGAACGCCAGTTTTTGGTCTTTGGCACGTCGGAGTGCTTGTTTTGTGTTATTTCTCTGCAACTTTGTCTCGCATTCTTAACGTTTTCTCCTCCTGAAAAAATGCAGTACCCAGTTCCATTATAGGTCCAAAACTTTCACCAACAATGGTACAAAAGGTGTGCTATCCTATTTCCAAGTGACCCCACCCCCCACTTCACCCTGCCAACACATCCCAAAATGTAATGGTGGTGATGGCATTGCCAATCATGCACAGATCGTGTGCCCCAATGCCAACCTTAACATGCCCAAGATGCTGACCAGAGGGGGGGGGCATCGTCACCATCTTCATCATCTCGAATTCTCTTGTCTTCGGTCCTCTTGGCCTAAACAACTTCGATAGCAATGCTGAGATACTACTTCCTGTATCAACAAGTGTGCATTTCAATTCCAGTTGGCTTTTTCTGTACAACAGGAATTTACCAGCTTGCTTGCTTCCAAGCTAGCTAGATTTTCCTTTTGAAACAACACCGTGTGATTTAAATATTATGTGTAGTAACTGAAAAGTCAGGACCCATTCAGCTAAACAAAAACAATACACGGACGGAGGAAAACGCCACGGCCCAGACTCTAAGCCCACCAGGCGACGTCATGATGCCTCGCTCGAAATAAAATAAATTTTCTTTTTCTTTTTTGCAATTTAATTCTTTTTGACAAAAAAAAAAACACAATATCTATGAAAACTAAATAAATGCGTAAGTATACCCAATAAAATATGTACAAATACTATTAAAAAGTATAAAACTATGAAATATTATCTTTATTGCATGTTTTGTTTTGTCTTAATCATACATTCGATAGTTTTGGTGTACATTAAGTATTTTTTATTGTAAAAAAATTATTTTAATTTAGGTGAAGTCATACTGTAGCATTCAGTATAGTAGTAATAAACAAGAGACACATACGGAGGCAAGATGGGCGCACCAATTTCACGAACTTTTTTTTGGTTTTTTTTTTTTTTTTTTTGAACTGGTGAAAAGTCCATAATGCTCTGAGCAAGCAAATGCAGCATTGCTAGCGAACTTGTAGGATGCTTTTTCTACTGCAGCATTGGATTTTTGCTTGCACATCTATGATTACTCCTTGGTGCTAAAAAAATGCTGACACAGAATGTATAGTGTACCAACGAGTTACAGAGCCAGCCATAAATTTGTCCCTTGAACTAGCTTAGTAGGCAACATGGCACCAGTAAGTCCTGTCCTATAGGCCAGGGCCACCACGTGACTTGGGCGAAAAACCAGACCAAACGAGACTGCTTTCACCCACCAAGTTCAGCTTCCCACTTAACGCCGCTCCCTTCTTATTTATTGCAACCATATACCCCCCAACCCCAGAGGCCAGGATGGATTTTTAAAAAGTACTAAAAAGAAATCAAAATATTCATTGCCACAACAGCCATGCTCGTTTGGATTCTAGAAGGTTGCTCTTTTCGTTCCCATTTTGACGGTTCTCAGGTGTGTAAATCCAACCAAGTGCTCAAATAAGAGTCGTATTGCATAGGTTCAAAAATTAGATAAACCAGACAAAATGCAAGTTTACATTATTTGAATTATTATTAATTATAAATAACTTACATTAAATATGAATAATAAATCGTCAGCTAATTTCCGGTTTATATGATCTTTTTTTTTTAGCTTGAATAACCCAACAGGTGAGAGATTCTGAACAGATAATAGCAACCGTAGATGTCCCCAACTCTGCTTATATGCATCATATCTAGGAGATAAGGAAAAAGGCCCCCATTGACCATTTCAGGGTTAGAGTATTATAGAGATGTTTATGCAATAAATCGAAGTGATTTTATGAGATAAACGAACAAATTTCTTTTAAAAACGAATGAATGGCTAACGCACCATCCCTACAGAAGAAGAAGCTAAAACCCCAATAAGATAAACCCTAGAAGTTAACAAAGCACGTTAGGTTAAACAAGTCGAGCATCTAGGTTAAGTTTATAGAGTGATCACTCATCATATACATGAAACATGAAAGTCCTACCGATAGTAATACCTCGATTGGTTACTAAACTTGCACCAATAACACACACAGCTTGAGAGCTGATACATATGCATAAATCTGAACAAAGTCTGGAGCTGGCAGAGAGATAATTGGTTAATACAAAACATAATCATGACATGGTTGCGACGTCCATTTTGCTGCCTCAGTAAGTCCACATGTAGTCGAGCTCGGTAGGACCCATTGCCATCCTCCCACCACCGCCATTATTTGCACCAGCGCCACCGTCAGTCCTCCCGTTCTCCGGACCCATCATCCAATTCATGGTGGGGCCACCACCACTAAATGGCTGAGCCATCATGGCCGAGGCTGGTGAAGAAAATAAGAGAGGCAAATTGAGATTTTCTTGGAGGGACCTCAAGTTGGGAAAGGCGGAGACGCCCACATTCATTGGGAAACGGGAAAAAGGGTCAATCACTGGCGTAGGTGGGGTAGCAAAGTCAAAACTGCAGTTATTGGGGTTGGCTGCTGCGGAGGCCGCAGCGGCAGCAATGGTGGAGAAACAGGACACGTGCTCGGCTTGGCTGTCATAGCAGCAGTTGTCACGGTCATTCAGCCCGGTGATACAGGGAGTAGAAGTGGTGCCGTTAGCAGTGGGGTCCAGAAGAGGAGGCAAAGAGACCGTAGAAGGGGAGCCGGCTTCAGGATAAAGGCTAATGGAGGAGGGATTGAAACGGGCTTTCTTGGCCGCGCTGCTGCTGCTCGTGGCGGTGCAGCCATTCTTCTGAAAGACCCTAGAGATGACCCACTCATCCTGATGATCATAGGAAATTAGCCTTCTTACCACAAAATTATATTCATCCCAAACACCAAAGTTTGGACGAGTGCGTTCGCGATTTGACCAGGTATGTGTACATGAATGCAACAAGAACCAAAATCCATGAAACAGCTTTGGCTGCTGTTCCATTCAGCTAAAAAACGTAACATATTCAGAGCGGCAAGAAAACATGAACTGTGAACCGATCATTTGGTCGTTTTGTTATAAGTTTCAGCCTGGAAAATATGACGAGGTCATTAGTCAATTTCTAAATGAGTTGCGTTATCTTAATTATTAGTCTATCCAATGGTTTATCTATATACGTGGTAAATTAAATAGGCTTTGAAACCTATAGTTGAATGGTCCATGCAAATAAAACCTAAAAAAGCTTAAAATAAGCTGCTTAGTACATACAATGGTCAATACCTGTATTGACACAGTGCAAGTAGGTCCATTAGAGTTAAGAGTTAAACATCAAAAGGCTTAAAATGGATTCTCGCAGAACTTGTTGACAGCATATTGAAAAGAGTTGCTGATGCGGGGACCTAAATTCTAAGTAAAATCGGCCAATTATTTTATCCAGATAATTAGTCATAAATGTAGATGATTGCACGCCTTTTCAGCCCTTTAAATGCAAATGGTATCAAGACTACCAACTAGGCCTATATTTAAGCCAGCCCTTATTTTGGGACCCAAAAAATACATCAGAGATGATTTCAAGATTTTTCCCTATGAACCCAAGTGGAAAGGCAAGCTCTAAGCAGGAGAGGAGCAACCTAAAAGTTCACCAGGATGGTAACTTGTCAACAGTCAGCACAGATCAGAACAGATCAAATCAAGCTTTTTCATAACCTAACTCAGCCACTGATTAGCTGGTAATAAGTAATGTCTGGGAAGTTCAATGGCTTTAACCCTCATAATAAGCTAGCACGAGAGTCACTGGTGCACCAAAAAAATTTACTGCTATAGCAGATATAAAGTGACTCAGATGGGATTGTTATTAAAAAATATGCAAAGACCAGTGTAAGCAAGCACTTATCATCCATGCAAACGCACTCAAGTAGGCGATCAAAAGAATGCAACCATTAGGGCAACGTTCTTTTGACCCTCAAAACAAAGAGGTCAAGCATAGCACATACACAGAGATATACCTTAGAGCTCCTAGAGAGGTAATGGTAAGCAAATTTGCCTTCGAGACGGTACTCATGCATGACCCAGTTACTCTTCTCTCCTTTGGGAGCTCGCCCTCGGTAGAACACCAAAGTCTTTTTCATTCCTACAAGTGCACAAGTCTTAGAGCTGTAAATTTCCTTGTCTTTACCTGTGGCCTTCCAGTAACCAGCTTCAGTTGCCCTATTAGTCCTGAGTCCAGTTGGGTACTTCCTGTCTCTAAGGCTAAAGAAGTACCACTCTTTCTCGCCCATCTTTGCCTTAGCTGCAGAAACATCGTTACAATAATGAGGTTACAGGCTCACAGCCAATGTTAAGCTAGTTAGTTGAACTTATGTACACGAAACAGCAAGGGGAAGGTGAGTGGGGGCAGTACGTACCAGGAAGCTCCCATGGCTCACACTTGTTGAGGTCCACCTCTGCAATGGCTCTGCAAGTGAAATTGCTGTCAAGTACCTTCTTCAGGAGATAGAATGTAATAAGCTCCTCATCAGTCGGATGGAACCTAAAGCCAGGAGGCAGATGATCATCGCCATTGTCGAATTGGAGGTAGCTCTCCATGTTACGAAGAAAACCCAGGTAAAGAAAACAAAGCAAAACCCAAAAGGAATATGAAATCCTGGCTCGCTCTTTCAACCGTCAGCGAAATTCATACAGCAAAAAATTCCAAACGCTAATCACATTAACCACGGCACATGGCGCAAACGATTTCAAACGTAGACTGAAAGACGAGATGTTTTAAGGGTTTCGAGAGGTTGCCTCATGTCCACAAATTTGTTAGTTTAGTTTGTGAAGAGGGTGCTGTTAATGCTATACGTAGTGGAGCTTCATGGGGATCCTGCGAACCTAAGGGCAGAAAATCATCAAGGTATATATATCACAACAGGAAATGTACAATCTGAAATATTTATTACAGTTTATTATCATAAATTTTCAATTTTTTTTTAATTTAAATTTATCAATTCAGATTTACCTTCGCATTCCCTCTAGCCGGACCCATATGTTATCTCGACCTTGGAAAATCTCCCCGCGTTTTCTCTGACATGTTCACTTCTCTCTCGGTCCTCCCCCAGTGGGCTATGGGGCGCTCTAGAGAGAGAGGGAAAGAGAGGACGGCTGATGTATGTGACTCTGACGAGTATGCGTGCGTGTGTGAGAAAGTGTGCAGGTATTCCCTGTCAGTGAGGAAAGTGCAGGCGAACGAACAGAAAGTAGTTTGTGTGTGTACATGTGTTTGAGAGAGAGATCAATATATATATATATATATAGAGAGAGAGAGAGAGAGAGGGGGGGAAGGAGGAGAGAAAAGAGAGTAAAAGTAATAGAGAGATTTCACTAGTAATCGATAAAGCTGTTTTAATATCTCCTTCTCTGACAAGACAGTACAAATTATTGTCTTGGCAGAGGAGAAATCTGGGAGATCACACGCCATCTTCCCTCTTTTTTTTCCTCTCTCTCCTTTCTTTTTATTTTTTTTTGGCTGTTTCTGTGCACTTTACTACAAAAATCACCATCATTTTTTTTTCAATTATTTTTCCATTTGTGTTTTACTGGATTTCTTTCATCCTATTCCTAAAAAATTACATACACAAAGACAAAGAAGAAGAAAAAATTAAAATAAAAAAAAGGAGGGGAGGGGGAGAAATATATAGAAGGGTGTCTACAATGTGCAAACTGCACAACTAATAATGTGGATTCACTGCTCCCACAGTAACTTTTTGCTGGTTGGACATTGCAATTTTATACAACTTGCAGCCCTGACACATAAGACAAAAAAGATATCCCACAAGAGTATCTAAAAGAAAGTAAGTAAGGTGGCAAATGAGCCATTATACCCTAATTCCCCAACTGCGAATCCCTCATGTTTTAGGGCCTCGTAGCCTTTTGCAGCTATTGACATTGGGGTTGGGTTGCTGATGTAATAATAATATGAGCAACAATAAACTCTTTTCTTCTTTTTTTTTCACTAGATATTTGTTTCTCTAAATGTCTTTGTCTTTTTTCTCAACTTTACATGACATGCGTAGACAAAACGGCTAAAAGGGTGAACTTGTTATAAAAAGTTTCAAAAAAATTACGAAAAGACAAATTTAATTTGTTCGAGTCATTGTTTGCTTGAGGTGAAAATTTAATGGTGTTTTAATTTTTTATTAATATTTATTTTTAAAAATTTAAAAAAAATTATATTAAAAATATAATAATAAATTGCATACTGGTTAATATTAAAATTATATAAAAAAGTACTTAAATTTAATAATATTTATGTAATAACTTTTTTATATAAAAATATTAAATGAGATATAAGAATCAAATAAAAAAATTAATATAAACTAATAAATATTATATTCCAAATACTCATTTTATATATATATAAACTAATAAATTGTTCCTCCTGCTGCTAGTCTTGGAAAGTTTGCACCCAAGCTCATGGTTGGGCCAACTCAGTCGGTCAAACGAATTTCGTTAGATTAAGATGACTACGAAATAAATTATTTACAGAAAAATAAATACAATATCAAAATGTTCCTCTAAAGATTGTGATAGATTTATTAAATATATGTAAATTTTATGATTTTTTTATAGGTTATCTTTTAATGGTATATGGATATTTTTAAAATTTTTATTAAATTTAATTTTATATTATGTTATAATTTTTTTACTAAATTTAAAATTTTTTATTAAAAATTTTTAACACGTGCAGAGGTTAGTATTCGTCTCAATAAATATAATTTTCAGTTAATTTTTAATTTAAAAATAAATCAAATAAAACAAACAAAAAATTTATAATTTAAAGATTCAATAAAAAAATTTAAATTTATTAGTAAACTAATCAATTTTAATTAATTTTAAACTAAAATTTTTTAAAATTTCAAGTGAATTAGTTGAATTTAGATAACTTTTTTGGTTTACTTTTTAATTATAATTTAGTTTATGAACACTACTAATTGAATAATTATTGAGTTAATACAATATATAAAATATATTTATTAAAAATTATAATCATAATTATTAGACTGTGAAATGATAAAATAATTCAAAAGTATTTTTAGCACACTTAATATTTATCAATCTCTTATATTTGATGTTTATATTTTACACATAATATAATATTATGCTTTTATGTTAAATACTCTCAAATTATATTTTATTTTTTATTAAAATTATTCAATATAAGATTTTCAAAATTTGCAAAATCTTAAACTACATGATAAGAGATTACTAATGTAGCATAAAAATGTAACATAATTTTTTTATATTATTTTTTTATTAAAAAATTAAATTTTTAAAGTATTTTTACTATAAAATATATTATTGAGATAACAACTTTTTCATTTAAAAGAAACAAGTATTTTTAAGTTAAAATATTATGTATATATACATATGTTTATGCATTTTTATTTTAAGTTAAAATGATACATCAAATTCAACAAAAACTTAATATGTTTATGATTTATTTTTGTCATCTTTTATAGTTTGTTAAAGAAAAAAAAAACATATGATTGGTGTGAAAGTCTTCATTTGCAACTTAAAATATATTTTTATTTTAATTTTTTAGTATAACTCATTCATATATTATATAATAAATAAAATTTATTTAAAATAATAAAATAATTTTATATAATATAAAATTATAAATAATTTATATTAAAAAATATAAATAAAGATAATAAAAAATTATAAATTAAAAAAATTTTCTTTTTTAAATTAATTAGGTGAATTTTTTAGATCATCTTAGACATTCACGCGGATGTATATAATGAATTCAAAAATAAAGTGCATCAAACTAAAATTTTTAAATATTATTTAAAATAATAATTTAGTTACAATATAATATTTTTTTTATGTATTAATTTAAATTTAAATTTATTTATTATTGTCGATCCTTATTTTATGAATTAAATATTGAGATGCATGATTGGATTACAAAGTTATTTACACTAAAATTTGATAAAGAGAGGTTGAATGATATAATATATATATTATGTATTTTATTTAATATGAAAGACTATGTTTTCCTACTAATAATAATACCGGAAAACTTACTATAATTTGAAAACTCTTATAGTGTCATGCCTTTGACGCCAATTTTTTGTATGGAATTTGAAATAGTGGGATCATACTTCGAGTTTTAAAGAATTCTTTTTAATAGGAAAGGTTATGGTTAAGCAGAAAGCATAAACAATGACTTTTAGAGTTGCTTAGATATTCACTGGAAGTCTTCGATCCGTGATACAGTGAAGCAAGTAGTCCCTCAAACTATGAAGGCACTTCAACCGTAGAGCTTCGATTATTATAGTGCAAAATTCATATTCGAAATGCAAAGATAGCTGGATCCTTTATTAGTATGCTTCACAATCACAACGACTGATCCATCACACTGTTCAAATTGTTGTTTCAGATTGGAAAAAAAAAAAAAATCTTACATTTCTCATATTACAGAGAAGACATGATGTCTAGTAACCATCTTTTTCACATAATCTTAACAAAAATGGAAAGAAAAAAAATAATCTACAGTCCACGGAGAAAGCAACTGCCCATCACAGTCACAATCCCCATCATCTTTTTTGGAACCCTCGACATACAACACAAGTCTATAAAGGGTGCCCCAAATTACTTACCTCCCAGCCTTTGTTGCTTCATCAAAAAAACTTTATAATGCAATGAAATTTTTTTTAAAAGAAAAAAAAAATCCTTCTCCAGAATATCCTCACAAAAAGTGAGGAATAAAGGAAAACCCAAGTCGCAAATATCAGTTCACTGTAAACTTTTATATGCTTTCCTCCATCCAATCCCATGTAGTTCACAGAAGCAATCTAAAAAGTCAAAATTTGCAGCTTTTGAAGCACAAGCCTTGCCAAAAGAGAAAAAAAAAAGGAAGTGGGGAAGGAGAACGCTCTGAGACAGGGGAGAACTTGAGTAGGCAGAAAATAATTGAATGTATGTATGTATGTATGTATAGTTGCTTTCTTAAAATAATTGTAAAATTGAATAATATTCTAGTCTTGGCTCTTTTTCATTATTATTAAAATTTCTGTAATTTTCAATATTTATGTTATATAATATATATTATTGTGTTTGTCCAAATTTTTCTATAGAAAAATTCATTAATCCAGCATGGAATGCATCCTCTTGAGCAATCCCATCAATCCATCCTACACCCCCCCGTCTATGAGGGAGAGGGAGGGGGATGTGTTTGAGGGATTGATGCTACGCATCGTGCTCGGATTTTGAGACATAAAGGTCGCAGTCCCAACTCCAAAAGACTTTATATCAAATCATCTCATCAATCTGCATGCTAATTCGGTGTCAATTTACAACACTTTCTCACACACAAAAGAACGCATGTTCACACACATTTGCCAATTTTACACACGTTTTTCTGAGTTGTCCAGGCCTCGCTATAACTGCAGTTGCCAGAAAAAGGCGAAAAGCCCCACTTCAATCCTCTCCTCTTCTGGTCTATCAGCTGAGTGAAATTTGGCTTGGCATTTACAGGCTTCTACCACCAGAACCTGCCTTGGAATTGCCACAGACCGAGAGAGAACTTACAGAAAAATAAATGAGAAAAGTTTTACTCTTAAAACATTTAATTTTTCTTTTTTTTTTTTTCAAGTTATCGTATTATCATCTTAGTGCAAAAATTGAACTCGACTGTAGGAAGGAAAATGAGTCAATGCGCTTTCTTTCGAGTCAACTCGTCCTGGTGCCTTATTGGGACGAAATGAGTCAATGCGCATTGGCAGTTGAGATGGAATATCCCGTCGAATCCAGTCTTTCGGAATCGAATGCCCGCCTAATTTTTTCTGGAATTGTAGTTCAATCTATCAGAGCACCCCCTCTGTCATGGCGGAAGCTGCGGGTTCGAGCCCCGTCAGTCCCGACACAGGATCCCGATGAATCGATCAATTCGTCTTGTGAAGAGGGGGGGTGAAGAGTTGAATAAAATTCGGACAGGCAAGCTGGATGTTGATAGTCTTGAATCAGCTCTTACTGTTATCGAATCGGATGTTTCACACTAGGAGTTACAGATTGTGACATAATAAGGTTTTGTCTGTGGAAAATAAATTATCTTGATTAGTAATTAGGTAGCGGCCGTTCGGTCGCCTATGGATACTAGGACCAATAGGTCAAAAATGGGGTTGTGCCGCAGGTGTTCAACGACCTACTACGCTACACAGGTGTGGATTTAAAATAAAAGAAAAGGGCTTGGGCTCATAATGCCCTTTTCTTCTTCTTCTTTTTTTCATTCATCAATGGGGACCTGGTCGGTCACTTTCCTATTCTATGGTTCTAATCCCTTCTATGCCTACCATGAAGACTTCCACTTCAATTCAAAGAAAGGAAAACAATACAATGAAGGGTTGTTTTCCAAGTCTCATTGACAAGGTTCAAAGAAAGGAGAGCCATTGATCAAGAATACACGACAAACCACAATGCTGCTAACAGATGAAGTGAATGTGATTAGTCCCTTAGTGCTACCAGTCTCGTAGAGAGGCTTTCCTTTTCTTAATAGTCAAAAGGGGTGTGGGACGTTCTCGGAGTCCGTGCCTTCCGTTCTGAGCCAACACTAGACTAGTCGTTCTTGGGCGGATCCAGACCCCAAACGTAAGGAATAAGGGAAAGGTGGCCGGGCCTACTATGTGTATCCAATGGGGGTGTAGAAAGAGAACCCGGCCACCTGTTTCATACAACAAGAAGGCGAGCTGATCTGCTTTGATCCAGGAAAAAGCCCAGCCAGCCACCATGGCCATGATTGTCTTCTTATCCTTCTACGGCCGATCACTCTTCTCCTTGGGTTTTATTAACGCTGGGCACTCATAGGGCTTCTCTTGCGCAAGTTCAGCCACACAGACGTGGGGATCTTTCCCAATATCCTCTGTGAAGGTAAAACTTACATTATAATTATAATTACAATTAGATACAATATAATTACATTAAATAAATAATATGTAGTATAATTTACACATAAATAATAATAATAAATTTATGCAAAATTTCTGTTATAAAAAATGACCCAATATTATTTTCAATGGTATACATTATATGATATTTACTTCTATTTATTAAATAATTTGTTTATATAATAGGACCCTTTTAGTGGCAATAACAACCCTTTAATAAAAGAAAAAATTTCCATGGCAAGTGCACGCACACTAATGTAACATAATCCAATTAAAGATTTATTAAATTTAATATATATATATATATATATATATATATATAGATGGTATGTTGAATGAATTGTGATTCTCAAATTTTTTTATTACATTGTTACGTAAAAAAAAAAAAAAACAAAAAAGCATATTCTAAAAGCTACGAATATGTTAATTGAAGACTTATTTCCATCATCGGGATAAAATCAAATTGCACACAAGGAAATAAAAAAACGTGATTCCAAAAAAATAATTACAATGAACTTTTGTGGTGTTTTTTTTTCACTTTTTTTTTATAAATTATAATGAATTATTTTAAAATTAGTGGCTTGAATAATAGAATGAATTTCAACAACAAATGAATTATACTACATGACAAGATTTTGTCATAAAAATAGTTATATCGTATAAATTATCTAGAGGCTTTAAATGAAATTAGATACGTACCAGTATTTTCCGTTTGCTATCTCACAATTTTGAAGTCAATTTGATTTTTTGTGGCGATATTTTTACTTAAGATTAAATGGAGTCATGCAGCAGTGCTAAATTTTGATTACGCTTCCAATGGGGTTTCAATAGATTATTTTTTAAAAAAAAAAAACAAAAAATTGATCATATTTTCTTTTCTTTTTTATTTATTTTATTATTATTATATTAAAAAATCAATTAATTATTACTAGAGAGACATTTTAGTGTATCAAGTATAAAATTCATACAAATACAAAAATTACCTCTTTTAATGAAAAATAAAAATAAAAATCTATGATCAGTTATTTGAAGCGTGCAGAACTTGGACTCTTCCAATTCATGATCTATACAGGTCCTTGAGTGGCTAGAGATTGATCACCTCATCGAACTTACATGGAAGAGACGTTTGCGTTTTCAATTTCTCTACGTTCTTTGCATTACTCCACCAGGAGTCCTTTAGTTGTGGACAGGGAGGGAGAGAGAAAGAGAGAGAGAGAGAGAGAGAGAGAGAGAGAGACAACAAATTAATTAACATTAGAACTGGGGACCTGAAGTCTATTTTCAGTGGACGAGGATGGGGGAGTCATGTTCCAAAGCCTTTTGCTTCAAGAAGTTTGCTGGTACGTTACCTCATGATCATTTCACCATTTTTGTTTTTTTTCCCAAGTTTTTGTCATTTTCAAGTTACCCTACACACGTAGCTATTGGTTACTTGTAAATTAAAACAAAACAAGAATCCTCAACCTCATGAATCATGATAGCTACCCTCTACATGTCCCCATACTTCGAGGTATGTCATACATTGCAAATTACTATAGAATAAGAATCTTCAATCTCATGAATCATGAAACGTAAGCTCAGGATATAAAGAATGAAACAATAGGTTAGCAAGTTGTAGCATTGAGTGATGAACAGCTTCTGAGGCCGAATATTATGTATTAAATGACGTCATATGATTTAACACGGAATCAAATGAAAACTTTTTTTTTATATATATATGGCTCACAAACCCCCGAGTTTTTTTAATACAAAGGGTTGCAGTGGCGCAAATTAGGTATATAAAACAGTCATCTATAAGCAGATGTACCTTTCGCCCCATTACTGCAACAAATAATTCAAGCTTCATTGATTGCGGACAAATTTTTTATTTTGAAATAATTTTTTAGTAAAAAAATAAAATAAAATTGGTACGGGTTAAATTATATAATAAAAAGTATATATATATATATTTAAAAAAATTGTACAATATATTCTTAAAATAAAAATATGAGTAATCAATACTAAATATTTAATTTCTCAACTGCTAACTATTTTATGATAAACTTTTAGGATAAACATTGGTTGGAACACCTTGTACCTACGTCTCTCAACATCTAGATATCTACGGACCAACTCTTTCACTACGTCCCCCGTTAGTGATCTTAAAGACGCACTGTGTTACAATTAATTTCATTCGAGGTTTTAGTCACAAAAAGTGTGCCAGTTTTTTTTTTTTTTAATTATTGAGTAGTTTTCTTATAGGGGGGGGGGGTTTCCTCTTTTGTTTAGTTTGTTTTAATAAAAAATTATTATTTTTAGTCACAAAATTGTAATCATCCCTGCTAATCGCTAATTATTAGTTGAATTTGAAATATTTACTTTAATTTAATTTAGTAATGACTCTTGGTTTTAAATAATTGTGTATTTTTTTAAAATTTTATTTGATTTTATTTTTGGAAAAAAAATTATGATCTCAGTAAATCTATTAAAAAAATATTTTTATCCATTAATTTTTATTTTTTTTTTAAGGATACTCTATCGATTGGGAGAAATATACCATATTTTCGTCTAATGCAAATCATCAGCAACGCTGTTAGATCGGACGGTCTGGAGAATGTGGGGCCTGTTGTCACCCGGGGGAAGACATTGTCAAAGATGCTCTAATATTATATTGGAACTAGCGGATATGAAATTTAATTCAATCGTCTTTACTTAGGAAAGACGATAGTACGTGGCTGTCTTACAAAGAGTGCAAAAAAGAGTCACCGATTAAAAGCAGCCATTGATGATCAAAGTCATCGTTTCTAAAAACACAATAAAAAGATTTTCTTTTCCCATTTTAGGTGAGAGGAATTTTTTTTTTCTTATATAAAATATATACATAATTATAGTGAAGTTATATTTTACATGGACCATACAACTCAAGCCCACTGAATGGGGTTTATTCATTTCCACTCTTTTAGAAATTTATATTCATTTGCTTCTGTGAACAAGTAATAATCTATAGACACATTTTTGGGTGCCAACAAGTCAAACCCACATAAATTTTGTATTTATCTTAGTAGCTGTAGGAACTTAAACTCGCAACCCCAAAGAGGGGTCCATTCACTGAATGGGGTATGTCCCCGCACAGCCGTACCCCATTGACTAGGAGGATTCAATTGCGGGTGGGTTCATGACTAGCTTCGTTTTTACTTGAACGATTACTTAGATGTAGTAAACCGATAAGGTTTGTTAATATCAATTAATTTCTGCTTAAACTAAGTTCCCCTAAATATAAACATTGACTTTTATCTGTATTTAAACTTTGGCTAAAACCACCAAATGTATGGCTCGTTTCCTGTCTTTCATGATCATCAGCCACGAGACATGAATTATTCCCATTAAAAGAGAGAGAGAGAGAGAGAGAGAGAGAGAGAGAGAGAAAAAGAAAAGAAAAAAAAGGGTGCTTACATGTAATATAGATATACTTTGTTACTGAAATTCAAAATTTAGGGTTGTTGACAGTTGCACTTGGGTACTCTTTAAGATCATTAAATGCTTCCTTTGATCTTAATAATGCCATTGACTCTCAATGAATAGTATTACTCAGGGTTCTATTTAGTATTGTTGTGGGGTTTTTCTTTTGTGATTTTTAAATTGATGATTTAATAATTTATTATCAATAAATAAAGACACATATTTTAAAAGTATTTGATAAATTATGGATTAAATAGGTGCTATTACTAGATAATACCTTTAAGGGGTATTATAATTTGTAAATATTATTGTATAAATTATTTGAGTATTAGTTAATCTAACAAATAGATAATACATCATTAATTTCTTAAAATTATCATATAAAAAATTAATGAGAAGATAAATCACTTAAACTTAAATTTTTAGAATAATTTTTACGAAATTAACTTGAAAATCGAAATAAACAATTTTTGAGCACTTTTTTATTCAAATTATTTTTAGTTAATTTTGTACAAATTATTTTATTCAAAGCACGAATTTGGAACTCAACTATACATTTTAACTCATATTTTTATTATTTTTAGGGAGAAAATACATGGAGAGAATTTAAACCTACACCAAATGTGTGATAAAACACTAAATTTTCAGTAAATTTTCACATCAGTTGGTCAAATAATTGTAATAATTTTATAGTTTCACTCATGTCATTTACACTTATATTATTTTTTTCACTAAAATTATTTTAATAATTTTTTATTTGTGTTTGTATGCCCAGTAAGTTCAAATCGTCCGAAATTACCAAAACCACGAATTTAAAGCACAATCAATTACGCCATTTTTCCTCTCTGTTTTTTTTTTTTTTTTTTGGTTTACGCTTTTTGTATTGGTTATCTGAAATTTTACAATTAATCAAAGTGTCCCTAAAAATTAATGAAAAAAATAGATAACAATACTTGGGAGTAGCATGATAATAATAATAATAATATTATTATTATTAATAAACAATTATATCTTAGTGCAGAAAAGTAAACGTATTATCTCTTTTTGTTACTTTTTGTGATATATATTATTATGTAGCAATGTTCTTAATTAACAACGGTGGAACCTTAATGGTAAGCCCTGTCTTCTTCCGTGGTTTGCCACCATAAAACGGCGTGCAAGCATCCCCCAAAATCTGTATGCATGCAGAAGGTGAGATAGCTTCCAGGGATATTCAACGTGTGGTCTCGAGCATGCACGCACTTTCACTCGCCCACCAATCATTCTAACTCTTAGTTGTTTCCCCGAGTTTCACTCCACAAAGAGCCAGAGAGAATACAAAAGGAACAACCCACAGAGAGAAACCTTTTACAAGAACGTGGAGGATGGAGACAATGGAGAATGGTAACATGAAAAGTTATGAGGTGGAGACATCTACTACTATCACCATCAAGGGAATTCTGAGCCTTTTGATGCAAAGCATTGATGAGAGAGTTGACAGGAGTGTTATTTCACTTGGGATGGGTGATCCTTCTGCTTATTCTTGCTTCCACACCACAAATGTTGCTCAAGAAGCCGTTGTTGATGCTCTTCAATGTGATAAGTTCAATGGATATCCCCCTACCGTTGGGCTTCCTCAAACAAGAAGGTAATTGTTGTGTGGATTTCTAGGTTTTGCAGCAGAGAGCTTTTCAGTTTAATCCATATCTTGGAGAGTAACTTAGCTGTTTTTTTTTTTTTTGGCCTTTTTCGTTGGATTGAATTCGATTTGTCACGGTGAAATTAGGACAAAAACATTTCTTTTTGGCCATTATTGAGTTGTCGCATAATTCATTCTAGCTTTGTTTCTTTTGCCTTTATAATTTTTGGCCTACTGCTCTGGAGCTTCTTTCCAGGATTTTAAAGTTGAAATTTTCTTGAAGATCCCACTAGTTGTAGTGACTTATAAATGACATCGGCTTTAAAACTGCAGCTAAATTCTTTTTTTTTTATTTTTGTTTTATGGGTTTGCAACTGGAAAGGAGAATTATCCTCCTGAATTACTAATTCACCTGTTCATTTTATGGCGAATTCTATATATTTTGGATGGCAGGGCAGTGGCAGAATACCTGTCTCACGATCTTCCTTACAATTTGTCATACGACGATGTTTTTATGACGTGCGGATGCACGCAAGCTATTGATGTTGCAGTGGCAATGCTAGCTCACCCCGGTGCTAACATCTTGCTTCCAAGGCCAGGCTTTCCAATTTATGAACTCTCTGCTGCTTTCAGGCATCTTGAAGTTCGACACTTTGATCTTCTTCCAGAGAAAGGCTGGGAGGTTGATCTTAATGCCGTTGAAGCACTTGCAGATGAAAACACTGTTGCATTGGTCATCATCAATCCCGGAAATCCTTGCGGGAATGTGTATTCTTATCAACATTTGAAAAGGGTCAGTGGTCCAGCGTTTTCCCTCGAGCACCATTAACCGTCAGGTGCCACGAATGATCATAATAGGTAACTAAATTTACCTGTATACTGACTGTAGTTTGCTTGTGCATTGAATTCAGATTGCTGAAACTGCTGGGAAGCTCAAAATTCTTGCCATTGCGGATGAAGTTTACGGGCACCTTGCATTCGGCCACAATCCGTTTATTCCGATGGGAGTTTTTGGATCCATTGTTCCTGTTCTTACTCTTGGTTCTCTGTCAAAGAGATGGATAGTGCCAGGATGGAGACTTGGATGGTTCGTGATAAATGATCCATCTGGCACATTTAGGAAACCCAAGGTTGAATCTTCTATCTCAGATTTATGTCTATATTAGCCAATCTGTGACAAGGCCTTAATTAATCAGTTCCCTAGTGCCTGACTTCATTGCCTGAAACTACACAGAATCAAACTACTGTTCTCTTAAAGACAGAACCTACCTTCCTCTGCATTGTGGCACATGCATGTATGTTATTTCTTTTCTTCTTCCAGTTACTTTGCTAATTTAAAGAATCAGTCTTTTTTTCACCTCAACCCCCCCTTCCCCCGTCCGCAGTTAGTAAATCCCACGTTTGGGTATAGTAATGCTTAAAAGGTTGATAGCATTAAGCAGGCTACTTAATATTGATAGGGTCCTTCTTGTTTGCTCAGTTTCTTGGAATGTGCTTAATCATAGGGCACTCCATTCATGTCAGTAATTAAAGAAATTGTTTCAGATACACCCCCAAAAACAACCAGAAAAAGGGATAAACATAGAAAGCTTTCAGAATTCACTAATGTGACTGCTGACAGGCGCATACTCTTTTTATTCCCCTTTGCAAAATTTTATACCTCATTGACTTGAGCACGGTACTGAAAGCAAATTAACCAAATGGTACATCAAGTCTAATCTTTTTTTTCTTTTCCCTTTCCTCAGACAGTTGAGCGCATTAAGAAGTACTTTGACATTTTGGGAGGACCTGCAACGTTCATTCAGGTTTGTCTGTGATCTGAATTCTCCACTGGACTTGGACCTTCAAGATCCACGTCCTGTAACTGAAAGTATGGGGGCAGGGATGGGGAAATGGAACTACTTTTCTTGATTTGCTGCAGCTAATCTTTAATGTGAACAAATGACCTGCAACTGAAAGTTGGGGGGATGGGAGTGGAACTGCATTTCTTGATTAAATGCAGCAGATTCTTAATGTAGATAAATGGCGGTGCATGTTAGATATCGGTGTTAGCCATTGAAAAAGGTGTTGCCTGTTTCATGCTTTTGATGTAAAAAATAATGGAAAATGCTGATGAAACTTGTTCAATTGAATTTGGAAGCTGCTGCCAACTCACGTCAAGAGTCATCTGCTTCTCGTGATCTCTTGTTAACAACCTTTTCTTTGTCTTTCAGGCTGCGGTACCTCGCATTATTGAGGAAACTGATGAGGTGTTCTTCAAGAAAACTATCACGACCCTGAAGCAGAACTCAGATATTTGCTATGATAAGATAAGGGAAATCTCTTGCATCACTTGCCCCCATAGGCCAGAGGGATCTATGGCTGTGATGGTGAGGAAGTGGACAAACTTTCATTCCTTTGTTGCTATCTTTAACGAATTATGAGCACTGAAATTTTCTATTCAATGCAGATGAAGTTGAACCTAGCACTATCGGAAGACATCAGTGACGACATTGATTTCTGCTTCAAGCTTGCAAGAGAGGAATCTGTTATAGTTCTCCCAGGTAGAGATTCGAACACACAAGTTCGTGATTTCCTTGCATTGATCACTTCACTTGATCCCAAGCACAACATATTTTAGACATAATAACCATAAAAAATTGCTGATGAACCAACCATTTCTTGAGTTTTTGTAAGCTAACAAGCATCTTTATCATTACCTGTAGGGACTGCTGTGGGGCTAAAAAATTGGATTCGCATCACTTTTGCTGTTGATCCAGCATTACTTGAAGAAGCTCTAGGGAGGGTGAAAATTTTCTGTCAAAGGCACGTTAGCCGGGTTTTGGGAGCCTAACAGTCAAAATTGAAGATGGAGCCAGCTATATCCATCCTCCCACGGAGGATTCTTAATTACAGTGAAGCTACAGAGAAATTATGTTACAACATTGCCTAATGTCACGTTGAAAGTAATCTGAGTTACAAGTCAATATGTAAGTAATAAAAATCTTAGAACTTAATATATGAGTGGTTTAAACAGATACCACCTTTTGAAAGAAAATGCAACGCTCGTTTTCAAACTGGAGCAAATTGCTCCAATTTCAAGCCGCCACTCTAAACAGGTCAAGAATTTCTCTCTCTCTCTCTCTTTTTTTTTTTTCTTTTTTTCAGTGGGGCCACATGCTGGTACTTCCTCTATTCCTCGGTGGGTACCATAACACCTCTTCCTTAATAATGCATCTTGGATGAGTACTATAAAAAATTGATTTCAAATAGTTGTATATATCCAAAATAATTTTTGTAAAGAATTTCTTTTCTATTCTTAAGTTGTTTTTTCAGAAATTGTTGTGGAAAATTAAATTTATGTGATTTAATTTTGTATATAATAATAATTAAATATTTAATAATATATTACTAATTTGTTATATTGATTAATACTCAAATCATAATAACATTTAAAGTCATTATCTACTATAATAATTATTTAATTCACAGTTTTCCAAATAATTTTGAAATTTGTGTCTTTATTTATTATAACTTTTTTTAGTTATTATGAAATGGTCAATTATATTTATTAGTATGAGACTTTTAAATCGTCAATTTATTGACCCTAATAGTAAAACTTAACAGTAACGCTGAATAGACCCAGCCAAGTTTCAAACCCGAGCGGCATTAATTGAATGAACGATAGGTGGGTATGCCACCTTAAAATTGGCTGTATAAAATATCTCAACTTGGATTGAAAAGAGCACTTCAGGAGTCAAGTACAAGAAATACTTGGAACATATGACAGGAAGTAGCACTCGGTCCCATGTATCCATTAGAATCAATGGCCGTCCCAACATGTCTCATTTGTTGTATTTGGCTCCACAACTCGACAAGAGGAAGAAAATTGAGTAGAAAAAGGAGTTGGTATTTGATGATCCACGACATGGTTGCCTAATATTTTCATTTTTTTTTAGCCACCTTCCTGTTTTGGATGTGTAACTGAAATCCCAACTTGTGCAGCCATAGACAAGAACATCTTAGTGCAAAGGATGGGCTGTAACTATTTCCGAACTTTTCCATAATACAAGAACTTCCTGCCCTGGCAGCCTTCCTTCTGTGATGATGAGTACTTTCTAGCTTAGGGAAGGGTCAGCAATTTTAACCGTAAATCAGGTTCGCATATGAATCACTCTTCGCATGAAATAAGTTTTTAAGTAAAAACCCACCTTAGTTAGAGAATTCTACAGTTTCATGAAAGAATTTCTGGAGGATGAATTAAATTTATTTCTGAATCATAGTTGTAAAAAATATATATATCAGACCTAAAGTTTCTTATATAAAAATATAGTCGGCCCAACATTCATTGGATCCTGACATCCCAAACTTTTTTAAACTGTAAACCTCCAACAGAAGGCAACCCCATTACCAGACAAAACAGATGTTCAATCCACCTAATACAGAGTCTTGCACTTTAGTCCACTTTGCACACCTGAAAACTCCAAAAGCTGCAAGACAAGCACCGAGGTTAAAGGGAAAAGGGATTCCACTCAAATACAAGAAATCGTTGATGCTGCCTACCTCTTCTGTGATACGCTATAAAAATACACGATTTATATGGTTTCACAGCTTTATCTATTGAATTCCCTTCAGTTTTTTACTCTATTTTGTTAGCTCCTCCTCCATGGAACATAAAAATTCTGGTAAACTATCTGTATGAGTTCTCGAATTCTCTATTCTGTTGGCATCATTTGTAATTTCTGTTGAGTTTGTTGACCTTGTTTCTGTTTTCGTGTATTTTGTTTGTTTTATAGATGAGTTTGCTGTCGGGGATGTTGAAAATAGCAGCAATTTCAAGGCTCACGTCTTCTCATCGTCCTTGGAGGTTAAAAACTCCGAATCCCACTTTGTTTCACATTATTTTACTTGCCATCGTAGGGCTTAAGCTCTCTGAAAATCTTAGTTACAACAAGTGCCACCAAGTTGTTTCCTTTATTCCAACTGGTAGATGTGCCAGTGTTATGCAACGTTCAGCACATGCTGACTTTTGCCCCGACTAAGAATCTTGTGAAATTGGCTCGTAATTCAGATAACATTTGATGTAATCTTAGTGTTGCTCTGGTCCAAGTGTTCTGCTTATACATCTTTTAGTCTTAATTTCTGAAGAAAAACTAAGCAGTTGATATAGAAGCCAATCGAAATTTGTCACATTCAAAGGGTAAGTTCTTACTAAGTTTTGCCATAAAACCAAGTTTAGATTGTTTACTGATACATTGTCCGGCTGCAATTTACTACGAGCAAACTAAGCTTTTGACAACTGCAGAAGATAATTTGGTCTGGTAAGGAGAGGAAAGTGTGCCGAAAAAGGGCTATTAATTAATGAGCTGCCCTTCCTCCCTTTAAAAGGGCCTTGTGCTATAAGAGAATGATTCAAAATTTAGGTCCGATTGCATTATTTGTATGCTTCCTGTTTAGTTTAAATTTCATTTCATCCATATTCTTCAAATTGTCGATTGTATTTTATAAACTAGATACTGGAAAGGCTGCACAAGAAGTGGAGCTCAGTAAAAAAGCAACCCTATCCAGCTATGTATTCCAACGTATTTGGTGGCATTATACTTGATCCAGCAATGATGCTAATCCCCATAGATGACCACATGGTTCATCGAGGGCATGGGGTGTTTGATACTTCTATTATTCTCAATGGGTATGACTGAATGCCTTCTTTTTTCTTTGGCGTCCTAGAAATATCCAATCTCTGCCATTTACAAGCAATTCTAGGCTTTGCTCCAAAAATAAATAATAATAATACAAGCAATTCTAGACTTCTAAATTTAATAACTTTCCTCTTATTTGTTGGTAACAGTCTTTGTTCAATTCAATTATTACAGATATCTCTATGAACTGGATGTCCATTTGGATCGCTTTCTAAGATCGGCATCAACAGCAAGGATATCATCTCCCTTCTCTTGTTCAACTCTTAGAAGTATTCTTATTCAGATGACAGCAGTATCAAAATGTAAGAAGGGAACTCTGAGATTCTGGTTAAGTGCAGGCCCCGGAGATTTCTTGCTCTCACCTGCAGGATGTCCAACTTCTGCATTTTATGCTGTTGTCATTGATGATGACTTCTCCCAGCACAAAGATGGGGTTAAAGTGATAACATCTACTGTACCCATGAAGCCTCCTCAATTTGCAACAATGAAGAGTGTGAACTATCTCCCCAATGTTCTCTCCGCGATGGAAGCTGAAGAGCAAGGTGCATTTGCTTCTATCTGGGTTGACGATGAAGGCTACATTGCAGAAGGACCAAATGTGAATGTGGCTTTCATAACCCATGACAAGGAGCTTATCTTGCCTCCATTTGAGAAGATCCTTGGTGGGTGCACTGCATTAAGGCTTCTCCAACTATCACCTAAACTTGTTGATCAAGGGCGACTAAACAGTGTCAAAACTACTAATCTTACAGTGGAACAAGCCAAAGGTGCAGCTGAAATGATGTATGTTGGTAGCACACTTCCTCTGTTGCCAATTGTGATGTGGGACGAGCAACCCATTGGTGATGGTAATATCTAATTCTCCGCTGCTAAGTGATTAAAAGGCCTCAACTTCGGCTGTTTTTCTTGTTAGTGCAACAAGTCTAGATCTCTTTACATCCAATTTTTTTACTGCAATCTTCCATGACTCCATATATTCGGCAGAACTAAGAAACTATAGATACAATGTTGAACTCTTACAAAGTATTTTTTTTTCTTCTTTTTTTTATTATGGTAACAGGAAAGGTGGGAGAGTTGACAATGGCGCTCTCTGATCTGCTTTGGGATGACATGGTTGCAGGCCCTGAAAGACAGAGGATACCTGTTCCATATGAGCAGTGAATCACGTGTCTAGGAACTCACTGGGGCCAAGGCAATGATCTTCCACTTGCATTATGTTCTCGTATTACTTATCGTCAAAATGTTCTCTGCTTGACGATTGTTCATGTTCTGTGGAATAAAAGTTGGAGTTTCCATTGTGTCCCATCTCCAAGAGCAATAATAAGAATCCCATATAGAAAGGAAAAGAATTAATGTATGTATGACATTAACTCATCCTACGCAAGCTTAATAGGACAACTAAATTATAGAATTTGATAACATCTAACTTATGCAACAATTAGCAATAAACTAAGTTGAACCTCGCTCCAGTGCCTGAATTGAGAGCTATATTTATCCATTGGTATTAGGTACTTTAATGGCTGTCATTTGCAGTAAATAGAGCTCCATGGTGAGAGCATGCTCTGTGATAAAACAGAAGACTGCTCAACTTGAACTGAGATTTTAAAAATGTTTAACATAAATGTCATGAATGAAAATCAACTCTGAGGAGTAGACCACATAGTTTCAGTCAGCCAGGCTCCAATACCATTGGTGTAGGAAAGCAAACTCGAGAATTAAAAGGTCAAAGTTATAACCTTAATTTGATGAAATCTTTTTAATTGGATTCCTCTTTAACAAGTTAACTCAATACTAATTTTATAAAAAGTTAACTTAAATGTAACGAAATAAATTAAAAAATATATATGATCAAGTTAAAAAAAAATTAAATAGAATATTATGAGATATAAAATTGTGTTTCAACTACAATCACAAAATTTAAAAATAAAAATAAAAATATAATATAATACATAATTTGATATATCTCATTAGTGAACTTAATAAGAAGCATTAGCATTTGGGTCCAAGCTAATTGTTTTGCATTTTGCTACAAAGTTCAATCTTTTGGCGAGCAATATCACCTAATAATAAAGTCTATTCAACAATATAATAAGTATAAAAATAAAAATTAAAAAATATTTTTATATTTAATTTTATTTATTTATAATATTAAATAAAACTTGATTAATTTATATTATTATTATTATTATTATTTTGGTTTAATTTAGCTCCAGCACTGGAAGAGTTGCAGTCGGTCACAGAACTGAATAAAGTAAACTGGCAGAGAGAGTTCAAATTTTATACACCAGAGAGAGAGAGAGAGAGAGAGACACACACACACAGAGGGCACGGAGGAGTACTAGGAAATAGGGTTAGGAGTTTTGTTTGGCGGTGGATGGCGACAGGGTCACAGACACGAGCACGAGGACGAGCGCAGCAGCAACAGGGCTGCAATGCGGGAGCGAGGCCGGAGCTGAGAAAGCCGGTGTTCGTGAAGGTGGACCAGCTCAAGCCTGGTACCAGTGGCCACACCTTGACCGTCAATGTCGTCAACTCCAACACCGTCCTCCAGAAAGGCCGATCGGTGTCTAAGCACCTCCGCCAGACCCGCATCGCCGAGTGCCTCGTCGGCGACGAGACCGGCACCATCGTTTTCACCGCTCGGAACGATCAAGGTATTCATATGTGAAGAAACTTGCATGCAATGTAGGCAATGCCACGGTTGGTCCTCTACATTTTATTTTATTTTATTTTCCGAGTTTACGAATAGAATAGCTTGATGATCAATTTTGTGGCTGTCTATATTTGTGTGTCTTGCTCTTTTGATTCTGTTTTAAGAAAATGGACGGTGAGATCTGGTTTATACAGTATGTGTTCGACTATAATGGCGTGCGTGTTGATTTTGAGCAAAAGAGGGGGTGCATTTCAGTCTAATTAGTTATTCGTGAAGTTGAATGCTGTAATCCTCTGTTTTGATTCTGGACAAAGAAAAACCCTTATAGATAGGATTAAATTTCGGTTTTCTTTCCTGGTTTAGCCATATATTTTTACTTGTGAGCCGTACATGAATTCCATTTTAGCCCAAATTTTTGCTTTCTATTAGGTTCGATATCATGAATATCAGCCTTGCTGCTCTTTGTTCTTTTCTTCTTTCGTGGAATATTTTCTTTGCTGATTGTGGTCTCAAATCATATGTTAATTGGTTATCAATCTAGGCAATATGGCCTCTTATTTATCCACTTATGTCAATACTGTAATTGCAGTCTGCTGTAAATTTAAGTTTTTCCTACAAAAGTGTTTCAGCTCTATTCACCAATAATGTCACCAGCTTGGTTTGTCTTAAGAACAGAGTTTTGGAGTGGCTGGATTCATTACCCAACCATGTTGTGAAGTTCACTTGTTTTCTTTTCTTTCCTTTTCTATTTTTTTATTCCTTTCGACGGAAGGGGTTATGGCTGTGTGTGGGTAACTTTAGCTAAATAATGATGGCTGTACTCTACCAGTCGGTAATTTTCCCGTCTCTCGAATTTCTGAGTCAAAAGGTGGCTCATCCTGTTGACATGAAAGCATTTGTAAATTTCTTGGAGACTGATTTTTATATAAATCTGATGTCTTTATGGTTGTGCTTCTCTTTATTCTTCACTTTGCTGTGTTTTTGGGTTCTCTCCATAGATTTTACTGCTCCCAGTGACCATATATTATTGAGTGGGGTAGGGCCCTGTTCTGGCCATCTATTCAACTGTACACACAGCTTGCAATGTGCCTGGCATGTTGATAGCTTCAGTGTTGTACTCTAGTGAAATTTAAAGACGGCATATGTCAACGGGCAGTTTTATTCAATGTCTTCCCAATCTTTCTTCTTGTATTTTGTGGGTCTAGGTAGTAGTCTAACAGAAGTGAGTATTATTTTCGAAAAACTTTTTTCCATAAATAATTTGTATCAATTTTTTGATGCAATGAGATTATTATTTAAAATCCTATCATTTTTGGTTTTGTAGCATATAATGTGAACATTTTGCTGCATGGATTTTTAAGCACTCTGTCGGTAATGGCACAAACAAAAGTACACATACTACCATTATAGCTGATAGTGAGTAATTGTCACACTTCTGGTTCTATATTCTGGCTTTTCAATAATGAACTTCAAAATGTTAGGGAAATACCAGAATGTAGTGTTTAAGGTTCATTGTTTTTGCCTTCTCCCCGCATATTGATGTTTTGACTTAAACTAGTATTTCCTCAGTTGATCTGATGATGCCTGGTATGACCGTTATTCTCCGGAATGCAAAGATTGACATGTTTAAGGGATCTATGAGGCTGGCAGTTGACAAATGGGGCCGCGTTGAAGTTACCAAACCTGCAAAGTTTGTGGTGAAAGAGGATAACAATCTCTCACTTGTGGAATATGAGCTGGTGAATGTTGTGGATGAGTGACTGGAATTGGTAGGCATCCAATTTTCTTTTGGGAACACAGAGGGATTAAAAAATCTAATGGTAGTGTTGATAATGTCCTTTTTGTTGGTAAATTATTTATTTTGGATAGTATATTAGTTTGGGCTTAGTTTATGGGTGTCGCTAAAACAGAAAGTCAGTTTCGCCCCTTTGCTTAGCTATGACCCATTAATAGGCTTTGTTACTAGCTGGCATTTGTTAGATGGCTGGCAGTGAAAATGTGGGACGTTAATCAAGGTGGAAAATGAGACTTACTGTTTCTGATTTTCTCGTTTGCTTCTCTCCTGTATATATTGTTTGGTCATATTTTATTCTGCATTTCACGTTTCTTGTTAAATGTTCGCTGCACTTAAAGAAGGATCTTTTTTTTTTTTTTTTCCTGCTTGAGTCAGTGCGCTGATACAGGAAGCCATGGAACTGACAATCATCTTGGTGGGTCGGGTACTTGTATCCGTGAAAGAGAGACATTGGGCCGCAAGTTAGACACCCTTTTGCTCTGTGGCTAATTCAATCGTCAAATCTGGCGGATTTATTAGCGTTTTTGCTTTGGGCACTAGTGTCCATGGTTGACACCGTAGCCCAGCTCACTCTCCCCAAAAAGATAAACCAAGGGGCTTCTTCAGCTTCACTAAATCTAAGAGGAGAAGCATCCTTTTGCTCATTGGGTTTTACAAGGGGTAATATAACAGCCTTTATTTGATTTAATTTACTTGTTTTTAAAAGTTTTCCCTTCACAGGGCTGAGAATTATCTACTTAATTTTAGCTTATGAAATAGATTTAAGCTACACAAGTAAAAGAAAGGGATTTAAAAAACAAAAACAAAAACATAAATGCTAAATTAAAAGCTAACAATTTTTTAACATGGAATGTCAAGCCTAAATAACAGAATTCTCTCAATCTGGTGGCAAGAATTCAATGCTGCACCTGAAATATATCATTGGTCTTCGGGACCACACATTTCTTACTACTATGCATAGAATTATAGAGATCTTCTAGGACTTTCTAAGTCCGTTCAAATCCACCCAAAAAATTTGGTTATAGATCCTTTTCCTTCTTAGGTTAATTTAAGTAGCTATGATTTGCAAAGAACAAAAGAAACAAGTAGTTACAGTTTGTATCTAAAGAAAGTCATAGCTAACTTTGCCTAAAAATACTATTGGACAACTTCTTTTGCCCAAGAGAGGACTTTGTACCAACAGAATGTGTGGTTTTCAAATGTAGAAGCAGAAGAATATGAGAAAAGCTCGAGTAACAAGATATAATGGGGTCTTGCAGGCCTTTAGGGTTCTTGCTAGGGCTTCCCTTTGCTTGTCTTGCTTTGTTTTTGTCTCTCGTTGGTGCTGTTGTTTGGGTTGTTGGGTAAGTAAGCTTCATTCCTTTTATATATTTGATTGAATGCATATTCTTAAAGAAATTTAACAGGCCGGCTTGCATACAGGATTATGGATTGTCTAATCACACACTTTTCTCGTAAATCATTTTCTGAATTCATAAAATCCCCCTTTGATAACCCCAAAAAAAAAAAAAGAAGGAAAAAAAAAAAGAAATCTTAAACCTGTACTTTAGATCTTGCTGATCAACTTTTCTTTCAAGTCTACGCATCTTCAATCACAATTTCTGATTCCTTTCCTGCCTGTACAACCTGATTAATATGTGCAGATCGAATGTGGTAGAGAGAATTAAAATCATTGATTTAAAAAAAAAAAGGGATAACCAAGTATTTATTTATTTATTTATTTATTTATTTGCACTTCTTGTTTACTTTTGCAAAGTTAAATATTTCCATGGTGCATATAGTTAACAATTTTCATTTGGACTGTTACAAGTAAAGAAGTCTTCATGTTTGTCTTCTTTTACTCTTATGTCGAAATTTTGAATGGCAGGTCTTTGCTGGGTTGCATTTGCCCCTGTTGCGGGTGCTTCACTGCACTTGCAAATCTGGCAGTGGCACTCGTGAAGCTTCCAGTGGTAATCATTCAATGGTTTATTGATTTAATTCCATGTTAGCTTAAAGCACATATGCTTATATTGAAGCTTAGTTTGTACTTACCTTCATGGTTTAGCGATATATTAAGCATACCTTTTGTAATTAAGTCAGCGATAATGAAGCGCGAGAAATATTATATGTTTTGATTGTACTCTTCCTGAACCCAGCTTTGAGGATTATGTTTTAGTGTTAATTAATTCCTAATAATAATTAGATGTTTCCCAGTTGTCAATAAAATTATGTGTGATTAATAAAGATGATGCACAAATCCTACTTTATTTTGAGACCCATTAATATAATATATTTTTTTTAATAAAAATTATTAAATGTGCATGAAGACTGTTTAAATGTAAAAATAGATCAAATAAAGTTTAAATAAAAATTCATAAAAGTAGGAACATTTCCTCTATAAAAAATTTCAATGGCACAAAAATATCAATAACCCAGCTTTTTTCAGGAAAGGAAGAAGGAACATTTCGTTCGTGTTTAATCTCCACACGTATAATAAAAGTAGAACGTAGATATAATTAGACGATGGGCAGCACCTTCATCAATTTCATTTGAATCGGAGAAAAAACTTATATTATTTGGTCCCCAAATGGCCTCCGTTATCCATACCACAGCCCCATACGGGGGGAAGCATTATTATGGAAAAAGGCAATTGCTATTCGATCTCAATAATTTTAATACAGCTGATAGCAAATTTTATTAAATTATATTATTAGAGTAACACAAAAAGTTTGTTAATTCAAAAATTCATATATAATTAATTGAGAAACAAATAATAAACTAAAATATTGTGTCTTTATATAATATTAATTTTAATAAATTACAGAAATTATGTTAAATACAACTTATCTAATTTAACTTTTATTTGAATATTGATTAACCAAAAATTTTAATTAACTTCAATATTTCCTTTATTTTTGATTTGGTAATGCTTCACTCATAATAATTATTTTAGTTATATGGGATATCAACTATCTGATTTTTAAATTTTACAATACATCAATTCATTTTTCTTTTCATCAAATTAATTTTTTTAAAAAATAAAAATAAATATTAATATATTTATTCTTTATACGTGTCATTAAATTCTTAACTAAGTTAGTTGCAAAAGTATCATTAAATTTTATTTTTTTGATAAAACTTTCTATTGGAATACAAATATGACCCATCAAATTATGTTATTAAATCAGTTGATAAGTACTTGAAGTTATAACTATATACTCTATTTTATAAATTAAAGGTACAATAATAAACTAAATTTTGGATGATTAGAAATAAATAATAGTTTCAAAATTAAAGCAATAATTATAAATTCTTTTAAATATATCTACACTTTTACCCTAATTACTATTAAAATAGTTTATAAATATATAATTTTTCAATAAAGAATAAAAAAAGTTATGACTATAAGATGTATCATGTAATCTTTCTAACAATTTGTACATAGAGATTAGCATAAATACCCAAAAAAAACTTATACATCGAACTAATTTTATAAAATATATCAAATCTGATGTATATTATATATGTTAAATTTTTGATAATTTGCTCAAAACATTTAGAATCAAAAGGTACTTCATTGTTTTTTTTAGGCAATTTAGTGTTAATTTCTATAAAAAATTCTTATGAAATTATGGTTATGTATTCAAAATTTCCATAACAACTTTATAATATGTCTCTTTTGATAAAAAAAAAAAAAAATTACTTGATCTTCTTGAAGGTGGGTGCCAGAATTGATGGAACTCGCGGCTCATTCGGGTGGCTTTCTGATCAGAGGAGGCAAACGATGAAGGAGCTCAAACTAACTTTTACATAAATGGAGAAGGAAGCTAATGGCATCTCTGCCCTTTTTCCGATAGGATTATGACACGTTAGTGAGCGGATCGAGTAGGTCAGTGCCAGTGGTACTAAAACCAGCGCTTCCATGCTGCAATGGGGACGAGCGGCCGTGCATTTGGCTTTGGAGAGCGGTGGATGAAACTTTTAGATCTTTGTAGATATACAGTGTTTCAGGCTTCCATAGGGCGCATGGTGGCCAACAATGGAGAGATCAATGGTTGGCGGCCTAGAAAATGGCTTATGGCGAGGAAAACATCAACTGATGACGGTGCATGATAGTGATGCGTAGTGGTCAGTGGCAACGCTTCCTATAATAATACTACTTCAATATTAATGTCAGAATTCAATATTATATATATATATATATATATATATATATATAATTAATAACCAATTATATTATAACATTACACAATTTTATTAATTTCAAAAGTTACACGTAATTAATTGAAAAGTATAAAATGAATTAATATACCAATAAACATATGATTTTGCTCAACTACTCAAATAAAACTTAATTAACTTACTAATTGAAAAATCTAAATTAATTTTAATAACTGCTAGGGACATACCCATCTAGGGAGCATACAATCGCCCTGTGCATGCATATATTAGCTTCGTTTCACAGTCTCTTTCTCGGAGGGCTATCATTGGGGTTTTAAATATTTGGTTAGATGCACTTGGAGCAGACCATCTTTTTAGCTCAACTAAGTTGTTGCTGATCGACGATTTCGGAGAGTATTTTAGAGTACGACATGAAAGTCATTACTCTTTTTTTTTTTTTTTTTTCAAAAAGCTGTCTTTTAGAAGGTATATTGAGAGTTCATTTTTTTCATCTAAGGAGAAATTTCGTCACATAAATAATTTATGTAATCAATTACTTTTTCTCAAAAAAAAAAAAAAAACAGTATATTGGAGTATACACTATTTATATTTATAAAATTCAAGAATTCTTTTTTTTTTTTTTATTTATCCAACTTCATAGCACAACTTATGACCATATATAAAACTGCGGACGACGGCTCCTTAAATTAATTGTACTGTTATGTTATGATGTAAGAGTCATGGACTTTGGATATTTTATGTACAATAACTTATATACCCAATCCCCTATTTACCCAAAAAAAAAAAAAAAAGAAGAAGAAAAAAAAGAACATGATGCTCTCATCAGAATTCATTGACCTTGAACTGATTGAAGAATTCCAACTACTTTGAGCCCCAACTTGGCCATTGAATAATGTAAAACACTTAGATAAATTTTACTATTGCAATAGCCACCATCTTGTTGCATTTCCTTGTTGAATATATATTTCTATGTTTATTTTTATTAAAACACTTATTGGATCCTAAATTATATCATAAAATATTTTTATTAATTTTACACCTTTTTTTTTTTTTTGGGTAGAATTATAACCTGAGACTTTTAAATATAAGTCTAAGTTAGCTACTAAAGTGTTCCATAAATAAGGTTAACTATATATTAGTGACACTGAAAATCTTCACAATTTGATTCCACTCTTTTTAAGCTTCAACCCCTGTTTTCCACAATGTCTTGCTTCTTAATTAAACAGTATCATAAACATTATTTTGTAAGCAATCGTTTTATTTTTTGCCTATCAAAAGATTAGACATCATGGGTTAAAAAATAAGAGCATATATATATATATTTCAAAACCTAAACCACTGAGTCGAATTTAAAAGAACTACCAAACTTGCTCTTTGATTACCAATTAATTTGATTTGATGTTTCTTCAGAGACAATATAATTAACATAACTATATTTATTAAGCGCACTATTCAGACATGATATTTGACTTCAGAAATCACAAATTTTTCCTATTAATAATTTGACCAGGGTGGGATACGACTGGTAACCAATTCTAGCCTTCTTCTACATGCCAAATGCAACAAACCATTAAAAAAAGAAAAAGAAAAAAGAAACAATGGATAGGTAATGTGTTATTACAAACAGAATTGGCAAAGTTTGAGTGATGGTGGGAGCTTGCTTTGTGCAAAAACGTCAAAGAATGATAGGAAGCCGAAAGCACATTGTTGTCAAGCATGCTCGTGTACATGTACTTTTTACCTTTTATTTATTTGGTCCAGTAGGAGGTCTTAGGGATGATAAAGGGAACATTCTTGTCGCCCCGCCGGGGCCAGAGGATTGCTATTCCCCGTACAGTACCTGAATTTAAGCACAAGATTGTACTAAAAATAAAAATTCTATATATATATATATATATATATATATAATGCATCCATGACTCAATCAGAAAAACACAAAAATAAGATTTCAGACATAGCCCTGGAAAGAGTCGGATTTAGAAAATTTTTTCGTAGACAAATTTATATATATATACAAATATATAAAAAAAAAATTGAAAAATAATATTGACTATCAAATATATATCCCTTGTTATATATAAGAGAAAAGATCAATTTGACAGATTCTTTAAATCTACATTCAAATTGAAGGAAAGATGAACGTTTTTTTATACTTTAGCCCCTAGGGTGGCCTGAACCTGTAGTTGGTGTTACTTTCCAATCAAGACTCCTTCGTCGTCTCCACACAGGTTTTTCTTTAATATTAATATTTAATTTGTAATCTACCCAAGTCCCACCCACTAAAACTAGAAAGTGAAAAAGGAAGAACTATCCTAATCTTT
Organism: Kandelia obovata; assembly: GCA_021464305.1. Lineage (NCBI taxonomy): Eukaryota > Viridiplantae > Streptophyta > Magnoliopsida > Malpighiales > Rhizophoraceae > Kandelia > Kandelia obovata. The sequence goes on along the minus strand of CM038478.1, from coordinate 8,947,082 downwards.
TTCCATTTTTTTGTTACCACGACGTACACTATGTCCACAAGTACCCAGAAAAACAGAAAATCTGAAAATGAAAGACCTCTAATCTTCAGGAGAGATAATAATGGTAGCGATACTGTTTCGAAAGCCAGGACGTGCAAGATTGTATGTGGTGCGTGGGTCTAAGCATGCCAAGTATGTATTTCATTATTTCAACTTTGCGCTGCAGGCGCAGCAGCCTCTCATCAGTGATGATATGCTAGTCACTTTTTATTGCCAAAAATTCAAGTTTGAAGTTCAATTTGATTGGTGGGGCTCCTCTGGACTTTGTGTGTTGGGGAGGTTCATTGGGTCCATATCATGTCAAAAATTGCAGACGTGGCTCATACTCATTTCTCAACTACTTTTAGCTTTCTTAAAATGTCAGCTCTAACAGTAAGTTGAATTCATTACCAAAACATTTCTAGAGAGACTAAAGTGTTACTTTCGAAGGTTAGGCCAAATTTGTTAAAAGATACAAAAATTGATGATTTCTTTTTATGTTAATCTTTTTTTATTATTATTATTGTTATTATTCTTAAGTCAAATGTAATTTCTTTCTTTCTTTTTCTTCTTGTTGTTGTTGATAAAAATGGACCAATTCTAGACATTCTTATTGAGAACCGGACAAGATCAGCTAGTCAGACTGAAAAATTGAAAACTTCGCTTAACATGAATCAATGACACGGTCCCAACAATTATTAGTAAAGACAGCTAAGTTCCCGGGTTTTATATTGCTACTAGGACTAAACAGCAAATGCCGATGAGGAAATGCTCAGGAGGAAATTGTTACAGTGCAGAGATAAAGATTTAGGTGTCGACCATTTAGTAAAAAGTCACGCATGTTGAAGTTGGGAATTTTATCTCTCTCTCCTTTTTTTGTTTTTTTTTTTTTTTTGTCACCTTAGCGTCTTTCCTTTAATTTGAACGTCGGACAAAACAAGAGAGAAAAGTGATAGGGTGGATGGTTGCGGAGCCATGTTAAATTTTTTAATTTGGTAATTGTTATAGTTAGATTGAAAGAGATTCGTTGATAATTATTATTCTTTGAATGGTAATTCTTTTTTTAAATAAAAAATATTAAATCAAAGCTCAACAAATGGCTCTCAAACTTAATTTAATTTGTGAAGAAGGACAATGGCTTTTTGAGTTTAAAAAAAGAAAAAAAAAATCAAATCGACCGCCATTATTGTTTACAATGCACGTTGACTAGAAGCTCTTGAACATTTGACTTTTCTATCTTTATTGCATCAGGTACAAAATCACCATCAATTTAATTTCTGATTTTACGCATCATTATGCACACACCAGAGCGCAGAGGACATAAAGTTCGCCATCTCTCTGTATACACAACTCACAGCCGCCACCCGTCGTCGCCATGCTAAGTATTTAAAACCAGTGAAGAGAAAGATACCCAAAATTTTCGTTCATAATAAACGCATCATTATGCACAACAAAACGTATACAAACCTAATTTAAGTCGCGTCATTCTGCAAATCAGAAAACGAAGGCCCTTCCCCACCCAAAAGCGCGTGAAGATTACATTTGTAGAGTTATGAAAGCTTGATTTGATTCTCTCTCCCTCAGTCCCTTTATTATTACTAGTCCTTTTTTTTTTTTTGACGATTTTGAAAAGGAGAGCTGAGGGCATTCTGCCATTTCTGTTACTGGAGCTGCAGCTTTCACTGTCAATTCTCTTATTGGATCTGCTGGATTTCTATTGGTACTTTGCTTCTAAGAGCCTTCTGCATTTCTTTCTGAATTGCCTTTGTTTTCAGTAATTTGCTCTGATTCAAGTTTTTGTTTTTGTTTTTTTTTGGTTTAATTTATTGTCTTGGTCTGATGATTCAAATCTCTTCAGGGAGAAAGGGGGCAAGCGACAGCAACCCACCAATGATGTCACTGAGCATCAGGCCTCACCTCCACTATTGCAGTCGTCCAAGAATGGGCAAACCAACCTCTACAAACAGAGACTGGTTGCAGATCTACTCCATCTATGGCATGGACCAGTGGCAGGCCATTATCTTCCTCCTATTCCACGCCGGCTTCTTCTCAATCCTCTCCTTCATTCTCCTCTTGTACTTCGGTCCCATTTGCCTCTTCTTGGAGAATTTCTTCCTCTTGGCTGCAGGGGCCGCCCGTTTCGCCGCTGGGTTTACCGGATGTGTCATGGCTTTATCAGCGGTTTGTCTGTTCTTTGCCGCCGGGAACTTCTTTTACAGTTCACTGGCGTTGCATCACGAAATGGCCCAGAGAATGGTGAGCTATGTGGGCGACTGGTCGACGGTGAAGCGAGCTCTTGATATTGGGTGCGGCCGTGGGATTTTGCTGAATACGGTGGCGACCCAGTTGAAGAAGACTGGCAGCTCCGGCCGGGTCGTCGGTTTGGACAGGTCTAAGCGGACCACCTTATCCACCCTCCGGACTGCCAACATGGAAGGTGACTGCTTTGCTCTTCTTTCTTCTTCTTCTTCTTTTTTTTTCTATAAATCTAACCCGGTGATTATGAGATTGATTAAAGGATTTTACTGGTTTAAATGTACTGTTATTTGGGTGGAAAATCGCTAATTACTTATTTACTTTGTAAACTATCTTCCATTTACTTATTATTATTTTTTTAAAAAAATATATATTTGTATATATGTGAACAGGTGTAGGAGAGTATGTCACGTGCAAGGAGGGTGATGTGAGGAGCTTGCCATTCGGGGATAACTATTTTGATGTGGTGGTATCAGCTGTGTTTGTCCACACGGTAGGAAAAGAGTACGGTCACCGGACGGTGGAGGCGGCGGCGGAGAGAACGAGAGTTTTGGGTGAGATAGTGAGGGTTTTGAAGCCCAGCGGTGTTGGGGTCTTGTGGGACATAGTGCACGTGCCAGAGTATGTCCAGCGATTGCAGGAGTTGAAGATGGAGGATATCATGGTTTCTGAGCGTGTCACTGCTTTCATGATGAGCAGCCACATCGTATCATTTCGGAAGCCTAGTCAGCACATAGCCTTGCCCGTTGAGGTTCGATTGGATTGGAGATGCTGATTTAGCGATACAATCGTAGTAATTTACTCAAATTACATATCTGGAAGAAAAAAAAAAAGAAGATAGGGATTAAGAAGAACAGGTAAAAAATAAAATAAAATAAAATAAAAAGTTGAGATGAACATGTACGTAAGTACATGATGATTTTTTTTTTCCTTTCCTTTTTTTTTTTTTAAATTTTCAATCACTGGGGAGACGAAGTCTATCCAGATGCTTTTCTTATTTTATTTTTTATAAAAAAAAAAAGATGTTTTGTTAAATATACTTAAATATGCGATCTTGTATAGGCCTTATCTAGGGTATGTTTTACTTAATGGTATAACACCAACATTGTGTAGATTTTGATGTCTCTCATTAGTCAAATGACTCTAGGGCGGCAATTGTTAATTTTCTACTTGATTTCCAATTCATTTCATTTGTGCCCTGATCTGCTTGAAAAAACAGAAGCAACTGTCCACCCGTCGGAATGGGATTCTGGTGGGCACTTGCGAGTGTGGTAGTGAGAGAGTGGACGTGGAGGAGTAGTTGTCGAGTCGCAATCCTGGATCTTTGATAGGGAAATGTTGCACTGTTTTGTGGGTAAAAAGGGGATGAGCTACGTTGGACATTTGAATACATTGGGCCACAATCGCTGCGGAAAGTGGCTTGGTTCGTGGAATTTTAAAGCGGTGTTATCATCCAAAAGCACGTAGGACAACAAATCTGCCATTGAAAAATTAGGTCAATCCATCTCCTAATAACCCCCCAAATAATAAAAAAATAAAGGGTGTTAACTTATTGCTCCAACATCAACGAGAATGAGTCGTGACGTTGATAAATTCCGCGTGAGAAACTGTAATAGATTTACGTTATTTAATTTTTATATCGGATATATACTATTTAATTTTTATATATATATTTTTTTTAAAAAATAAGTTTTATAAATAGTGATACTGATCGGTTGATATCAGAATTTACTTTTTATTCTATGATAAAACTTTTGCTAACTAATTTTTAAATTTTTTAAAAATATTATCAGAGCAAGGTAATCCTAGTCCCTACTTTGTTCATCTTTGAGTTGTGAGTATGACAGGTGAGGAAGGAGTTGCTGCTGTGTAACAACAGTTTGAGCAACAATTTCGTGGGCGAGACGAACAACGTGTTCCAGCCAAGCGCAGCAAATCCAAAGTTCCAGCAAAGGAAACGATGGAGACTCGTGTTGTTGGCTTGGAAAGGAGTATCACAAACGTGAGCTCCGCTGTAGGCGATCTTAGTGATCAAGTCGATAACTTGATCCATGAGAACGCTGAGATTACAAGGGCTGTCAGGTCTATGATTGAAGATCTTGGTCGCACCTTCGAGGATCGGATATGCTCTATCAATGAAGAGCTGTCCAACCTACGCAAGTTCATGGAAGGAGAGATCCATGACCTTCGTAGGGAGATGGAGTCACGCCACCGAAGTAGCACACACTCGAGTGGTACGACTGCTGCCACCACCAGTGCCCCTGTTGTCCATGGTTTGAAGGTCCCCAAGCCGGCCATGTACAATGGAACCCGCAACGCCACGATGGTGGAAAACTTTCTCTTCGGTCTCGAACAATACTTTGAGGCCATGGGGGTTGTCGATGACCTTGCAAAGGTATGCAATGCCCCAATCTTCTTGAGGGATGCTGCCCAACTATGGTGGAGAAGGAAGCATTCCGAACGTGAGAAAGGCTTATGCATTCTCAACACCTGGGAGCAATTCAAGGCTGAATTGCGCAAACACTTCGTGCCTCACAATGCGGACAGCGAAGCTAGAGGGAAGTTACGTCGCTTAAGCCAAACAGGTAGTATTTCCGATTACATCAAGGAATTTACTACTGTCATGCTTGAAATTGATATGTCCGATAGGGAGCTTCTCTTCCACTTCAAGGACGGCTTGAAGGATTGGGCAAGAGTAGAGCTAGACAGACGTGATGTGCAGACTCTAGATGCTGCCATTGCTGCTGCCGAAATGCTCATCGACTACTCTTCGAAGAACAAAAAGCCGAACTCCAACAAAAGTGGGGGAGAGAAGAACGGGCAAAAACAAGATGCAAGCCGCAAAGAGGGTGGAAACCAAAAATTCCCAAGTGGCAATCCCAAGCATGGGCAGAATTATGCGGGCAAACGTAACACAGGTAATCCCCCAAAGCCATGTTTCATTTGTGATGGACCTCACTGGGTGAAGGATTGCCCCAATCGTAGGGCAATGAATGCAATGATGGCAGAACTCAACAAGGAGAAATCCAAGGAAGAGTCCCAACCCGACATAGGAGCCATCCAACAATTGGGAAATCTGTCCAAGCTTTTCTCTCCAACAGTTCCTAAGGAGAAGGGATTGTTGTACGCAGACATGACCATTGAAGTTCAAACTGCATGTGCGATGTTGGACACGGGAGCAACGCACAACTTCATGGATGTCCAAGAGGCCAAACGGCTAGGCCTCAAACTCACAAAGGGAAATGGCACCATCAAAGCTGTCAATTCGGAGGCAAAACCTGTCCAAGGGGTGGCGCAAGGGGTAGCTGTCCAAATTGGAGATTGGACGGGTAAGTTAGATTTTACTGTCGTTCCTATGGATGATTTTAAAGTCGTGCTAGGTCTGGCATTCTTCTGCAAAGCTTTAGCTTTTCCTATTCCTGCCTCGAGTTCTCTTGTGATCCTGGATACGTGCAAGATCCGAGTGATCCCTTTGAAGAGCATGGAGAAATCAAAACCATCAATGATTTCTGCCTTGCAATTCAAGCGGGGTCTCAAGTCTGGTGATGGCTATGTTGCTACCATAAGGGAACTGAGCGAGGGGGAAGACATAGCAGCACCTACCCCTGCCTTGCCACCCTCCATTCAAGGTGTCCTTGCCAAGTTCAAGGACGTGATGCCTCCCGAATTACCAAAGAAGCTGCCTCCAAGACGAAATGTGGATCACCACATTGAGCTGGAAGTTGGTGCTAAACCTCCTGCCATGGCCCCTTATCGCATGGCACCCCCGGAGCTTGCGGAATTGAGGAAGCAGCTCCAAGATTTGATAGAATCGGGCTTCATTCGTCCATCGAAAGCCCCTTTCGGTGCTCCAGTCCTCTTTCAAAAGAAGAAGGATGGTTCGCTACGGATGTGCATTGACTATCGAGCCTTAAATAAGGTAACTATCAAGAACAAATATCCGATACCCTTGATAGCTGACCTTTTTGACCAACTAGGAAAGGCGAGGTACTTCACCAAGCTAGACTTGCGATCGGGCTACTACCAAGTCCGTATTACTCAAGGTGATGAACCGAAGACCACTTGTGTGACGCGCTACGGAGCTTTCGAATTTCTAGTCATGCCCTTCGGTCTCACCAATGCACCTGCTACCTTTTGCACCCTCATGAACAAGGTACTGCATCCCTTCCTTGACAAATTTGTAGTGGTTTACTTGGATGATATTGTCGTATACAGCAACACTCTTGAGGAGCATGCTGATCATCTCAAACAAGTCTTCCAAGTTCTTCGAGAAAATGATCTTTACGTCAAGAGGGAGAAGTGCTCGTTTTCTAAGCAAGAGGTAGACTTCCTTGGTCACAAGATCAAGGATGGAAGGTTGATGATGGATTCGGCAAAAGTACAAGCCATCCAAGCATGGGAGCCACCAACTAAAGTCCCAGAATTGCGATCTTTCCTGGGACTTGTCAACTACTACCGTCGGTTCATTGAGGGATATTCTGCCGTAGCTGCACCCTTAACCGACTTGCTGAAGAAAGACAACACTTGGCATTGGTCGATAGAATGTCAAGCTTCCTTTGAGAGATTGAAGCAGGCAATCTCCAAAGAACCTGTTGTCGTGTTGCCGGACTACGAAAAATCTTTTGAAGTCCACACTGATGCGTCTGACTTTGCCATAGGGGGAGTCTTGATGCAAGATGGGCATCCTATTGCCTATGAAAGTCGCAAGCTAAACAACACGGAGAGACGGTACACCATCCAGGATAAGGAGATGACTGCCATCATCCACTGCTTGCGCATCTGGAGACACTATCTACTTGGAAGTAAGTTTGTGGTAATGACTGACAACATTGCTACAAGTTATTTCCAAACACAGAAGAAACTCAGCCCGAAGCAAGCTCGTTGGCAAGATTTCTTGGCAGAATTCGACTACACATTGCGGTACAAGCCAGGGCAAGCCAATGTTGTTGCGGATGCGCTGAGCCGAAAGGCGGGACTAGCTGCCATGACCACTAGTTCGCCAAAGAGCAACTTCCTTGATCAGATCAAGGAGGGCATGATGCAGGATGCTTTGGCAAAGAGCCTGTTGAAGTTGGCTAGTGAGGGGAAGACTCGTCGATTTTGGTTGGACGAAGGAGTCCTGACAACCGTGGGCAACCGAGTCTTTGTGCCGAAGTGGGGAAACCTACGGAAGGAAATCCTCAAGGAATGCCATGATTCCTTATGGGCTGGACACCCAGGTATGGCACGAACCCTTGCACTTGTCCAACAACATTATTACTGGCCGCAAATGCATGCAGATGTTGAGGCCTACGTTCGAACTTGCCTTGTTTGCCAACAAGACAAGGTAGAACAACACCGCTCAGCTGGTCTATTGGAGCCGTTACCCATTGCCGAAAGACCTTGGGAAAGTGTCTCAATGGACTTCATCGTTGCCTTACCCAAGTCTGATGGGTTTGGAAGCATCATGGTGGTTGTTGATCGGTTTAGCAAGTATGGTACCTTCATTCCAACCTCTGCTGACTGCAAGGTGGATGAGGCCGCTCGCTTGTTCTTCAAGAACGTGGTGAAGTTATGGGGCGTTCCTAAAAGCATCATCAGTGATAGGGACCCTCGCTTCACAGGTAAGTTCTGGCGCGAGTTATTCAAACTACTTGGAACTGATCTAAACTTCTCTACAAGCTTTCATCCACAGAGTGACGGGCAAACAGAGCGTGTGAATGCCTTGCTGGAGCAATACCTAAGGCACTATGTTAGTGCCCATCAACGAGATTGGGCGAAGTTACTCGACATTGCCCAATTCTCCTACAATTTGCAAAGGAGTGAGGCAACCAGCAAGAGCCCGTTCGAGGTTGTTATGGGACAACAACCCTTAACTCCGAATGCAATTGATTCTTCTTAAAAAATAATAATTCCTAGAAGATGAATCGCATCAACATAGTTGTTTATTTTCTATCTCCAAAAATTTTGTTTATTCTTTTAATTGAATCAATCAAGAGTAGTATCCTTGTAATCACCAAATAAAATCTTAGAATATTATTTCTCGTCCAGGAGACAAATATAATTACTGATCCGAGCTAACGTGCAGGTGAGCAAATTCTTCATTGGCTCTATCCTCGTGACTAGATCCCGAAACATTTTAATTACACCATGTGTGGTTATTCCTAGTTCATATGCATCATGTGCCGAACCAACTTAAGCACAACACCCTAATTTAAAACAAATGTGGGTTCCACGCGAGACAAAGCAGACTGACTAATTTTATTCGTATGAAATTATTATTTACACGATAAATTAAAATTTTAAAATATTAAGTTTGTTTTGCCAAATTTAATTAAATTAACATTACAAAAACTTATTTTTAATATTTTTTTTCTGCTAGTAAAACTTTAATTTTTTATAACCTATAACTTGATACACTCGCTTCAGATGACCAATGAAAAAAAAAAAACAATTTGTCTTAAAAAGGATCTTAATATCTTATTACTAGAATTATTTTTAACTACATATTATTTAATTTTTTTCACATAAAAGATTCCTTATTTGAAGTATTTTGACTTAAATTGATTTTAAATCAATTTGATGCTTTATAAGAGTATTCATCAATTTGTTACTATTTATTAATTAAAAAAATCTTCGTCAAATTATATATATATAATTACCAATAATTATATACTTTTTAGAATAAAAATATAACAAAAAAAAATTAGTTCAAAAATAAAACTAAAGAAAAAATTGGTTCTTGGCATTGAAATAGGAAGAACAAAGCATTATTTCTTGACATGAAAATGGAATCAACAAAACAAAGTATTGTTTCGTTAAATAAAATTTAAGTATGAAAATATTTTAACTATTTTTTTGATGAACCAACAAATTTTTTGAAATAAAAATATTTATAAATTATTGCCTTTTTTTTTTTTATAAACTAACACAATGATTTTGAAATTCTAAAAACTCTTTTTTTGGTCTATATAATTTTATCTGTAGTAAAAGAAGATTGAGAAACACACACAAAAAAAATTATACTGAGTTATTTTATAGGAGTGCATGAGAGAGAGAGAGAGAGAAAAAAAAAATATTAAAAATGAATAAAAGGTTAAAAGAAAATTTATTAATATTTTGTAAAATTAAAATATTAAGAATTTAAAAACGAAAGGCAATGGCTTTTCTGGTGGGAATTCATTGTTGGTCCCAGGCTACATGGTAAAAGGAAAGCAAACGAACGATGGGAGGCGAGCGTAGTGTTACGGGCCAATTACTTTTTCTCTTAAAAAGTAATTTATTGTGTTGTGCATAAAATTTAAGATTTATTTTTATTTAATATAAATATTTACTATATTTTATTTTATCAAATTTAGTAACTATTTTACCGTGGACTAAATTTTTCTGTATAGTCTTCTTTTTAAAATATTTAAAGAAAGTTTTAAAATCAAATTAAATATACTTTAATACTATTATATCACAAATTATTATTTTCTTTCAAAAAATAACATTAAAATATAAAATACTCACACATTTAAAAAACTTAAAAACTTTTTTTTATTATTATTTTTATAACACGAGATTCTGTTACAGTAGGCAGTGGATCTGACCTGGTGAGTTGGGAACTGCAATTATATTCTTATGGCAAATTCCAAAGTTACTTTTATCATTTCTTCCAAATTTGCATATATAAATATATATATATATATATATACACACACATAAATCTGTCTCTTATACACATCTAGATGTGTATAAGAGACAGTTTCTAGGGTTTGTCTGGCGCCATCTCGGGTAGCTAGTCTACTCAAGGATATTGGAAACTTGATTGGAGGGAATCTGAAAAGAAGCACGACTGTTTCCTTTCCTCGCACTTCAAAAAATATATTAAATTTCCGATTTATCGAATATTATAATAATTTATGTGTGTATATATATATATATATTTATATATATATACACACACATAAATTATTATAATATTCGATAAATCGGAAATTTCCTATATTTTTTGAAGTGCGTGGAAAGGAAACAGTCGTGCTTCTTTTCAGATTCCCTCCAATCAAGTTTCCAATTTCCTTGAGTAGACTAGCTACCCGAGATGGCGCCAGACAAACCCTAGAAAGATGAAAATCACATTTAGCTCTCTTTCATCCGAATAAATAACATTCCCAAACTGCAATTCGACTAGGTCCCAGTAGGTCAGTCCCGCGCTTTGTTTCCAATTCTTGAATCGTATCATTGCCGCTGATTCCAGTGTCGAGGGCTCAGTTTTGCAGTTTCATTTCTATAAATTTGCCTGGGCATGGTATGGCTGCGACTGTATATTGAAGTTTCCATTTGTCGAAATTGGTGTTTTCTTGATAGTTTTTAGCCGAAAGAATGAGTGGGCTTGGATTAGGATTCTTGAATTTTGTGTGGTCTTGGGTGGGTTAGTTTTTGTTGAGAATTACGTAGCCATTCAATGGTGTTGAGATGATTCGGTTATTTTAAAAAGGGTTATTATTTCTGTTTGAACTCTTGATGGATTTTTGGTGGAGTTGCTACGTGGGAAGTATCAATTTGTCACTCTCTTGCTTTTGTGTTGGTGTTGATGTGGTTATGGAAGTGCAAATAGGTTGTCATGCCTTTTGATATTGTATTTGGTTCTTTGAGCATGAGTTTGAGTTGATATTTTTAGCTTTTGTGCATATTAGGATAATGGAAACCCCGGGAAGGGAAGGCTTGGTTACTAAGAAGTCGTTGAGGAAGAGAGTAAATGTGCAGAATTATGATGAAAATTTGATGGATGAGTTGATAGAGAAGCAACTGGGTGGTGTTTCAAAGAAAAGAAATCAAACCAAGGAGGATTTAGAAAAAGAAACTGAAACCGAGGCAATGATAGCTATATCTCTGGGGTTCCCAATTGATGCTTTGCTGGAGGAGGAGATTAAAGCTGGAGTGGTGAGAGAATTAGGTGGCAAAGAGCAGAATGATTATATTGTTGTGAGGAACCATATACTTGCAAGATGGAGGAGTAATGTGCAGATCTGGCTTTCAAAAGAACATATTCGAGAAACTGTGAGCAGTGAGTATGAGCATCTGTTATCTTCTGCATATGACTTCCTCTTATATAATGGGTACATTAATTTTGGAGTCTTGTCATCTGTTATATCTCATATGCCAGAATTCACCAATGAAGGGTCTGTGATAATTGTTGGTGCTGGACTTGCTGGGTTAGCTGCAGCAAGACAACTAATGTCATTCGGTTTCAAGGTTATTGTTCTAGAAGGAAGAAATCGGGCTGGGGGGAGAGTTTATACTCAAAAGATGGGTGGGAAGGACCAATTTGCTGCTGTAGATCTTGGTGGCAGTGTTATTACAGGTATCCATGCGAATCCTCTTGGAGTTTTGGCTAGGCAACTCGCTATTCCACTTCACAAAGTTCGAGATAATTGTCCTTTGTACAAACCAGATGGTAGACCTGTTGATAAGGAAATTGATTCGCATACTGAATTCATTTTTAATAAGTTGCTGGACAAAGTCATGGAGCTAAGGAAATTATTGGGTGGATTTACTGCTGATATTTCTCTGGGTTCAGTTTTGGAGAGACTCAGAGAATTGTATGCTGTAGCTAGGACAGCTGAGGAGAGGCAGTTGCTTGATTGGCATTTCGCTAACTTGGAATATGCAAATGCAGGATGTCTTTCAGATCTCTCAGCTGCATATTGGGATCAGGATGATACTTATGAAATGGGAGGTGACCACTGCTTTCTTGCTGGTGGGAATTGGAGATTGATAAAGGCATTGTGCGAAGGAGTTCCCATATTCTATGGCAAAACAGTGACTAACATTAGATATGGACATCAAGGGGTTATGGTTAGTGCCGGTGAACAAGTTTTTGAAGCAGATATGGTCCTATGCACAGTGCCTCTTGGAGTCTTGAAGAAAAAGACAATCAAGTTTGAACCCGAGCTACCTGGAAGGAAGCTTGCCGCCATTCAGAGACTGGGTTTTGGGCTGCTCAATAAAGTTGCCATGGTTTTCCCTTGTGCTTTTTGGAGGGAGGACTTGGATACGTTTGGTTGTCTCAATGAGCATAGCAGTAAACGTGGAGAGTTCTTTTTGTTCTATAGTAACCACACTGTTTCAGGAGGTCCTGTACTTATTGCACTGGTGGCTGGAGAAGCTGCCGTGATGTTTGAATACACAGATCCATCTGCTTTACTTCATCGTGTTCTAAATGTCTTAAGAGGTAAACAGTGACAATATTAATGGGCCTAAAGGTTTTTTCTTTCCCTAGTCCAATTCATTTTTTAAATCAAATTGAAATGAATTTGTTGATAAAATTTGCTTAATTGAGCATATATCTTGTTTATAAGTTAAGATTCTGTGACAGGTATTTACAATCCTAAAGGCATTGCTGTTCCTGATCCCGTACAAACAATATGCACAAGATGGGGCAGTGATCCTTACAGTAATGGTTCATATTCTCATGTGAGGGTGCAGTCATCTGGTAGTGACTATGATTTACTTGCAGAAAGTGTGGAGGGGCGTCTATATTTTGCAGGAGAGGCTACAACTAGACAGTATCCAGCCACCATGCATGGTGCTTTCTTAAGTGGCTTAAGAGAAGCTTCTCACATTTTACGAGCTAATAGAGGTTGGACTTGTAGTTCGAGGAAGCCTTTGTTTAGGAATGTAGGATCAAACAACGAGACTTTGATGGATCTATTCAAGAAGCCCGATTTAGCATTTGGAAAATTCATGTTTATATCCAATCCTTTGACAGAAGATCTGAGTGCAATGGGGATTATGAGAGTTGCTTTTGAGAATTGTGGTGATGATTTGAAGAACCAACTAGACAATACACTCCAACAATCACTCAACCTACCGCTTCATCTTTACACGGTTTTATCTCGTCAACAGGCACTTGCACTTCAACTAGTTACCGGAGGAGACGATGATAAGTTGTCATACTTGATCAAAAACCTTGGCTTGAAACTAATGGGACCTGTTGCCCTGGTCAATGCTAGTAGTTCCTTGATTTCTAGCATTGCTAGTGCACGAAGAGGTCGGAGTAGGAACTGGACTGTTGCTGGACAACACTATTCTGGGGCAGGAATGCCATCAGTTTGAATGCTAGACCTTTAAGCACGTTTTGAGTTTATTTGGAGTTCTGTGATGCTTAATGCTCCATAAAACGAGTCTACCAATTCATGTGCCTTTCACTCGGGCACACAACTTTGTACATAAGGTAACTCAATAGGTGATTCATTCACTCCGTGATAAACCAGTCTCTAGGAGTTTGATTGGGAAGGAAAAATAGTTTTTAGTACAACATTCATTGATCTGACCACGATAAACTTAGTGACCAAACCGGAGTCATCAGTCTTTGCAGCGGCGAGAAGTGTAACGCAGAAAGTGTTACGGAATCTTTTGTTTCCGCCCTTTATTTGTACTCTGGATTTCTTGTATCTGATTCGATTCACAAATAACAATCAATTTTTCTGCTCTGCATCTCCAACAAATTGAAAATTTCCCAAATGCTGCTCTACTTATTTACTCCCTTCTGGATAATTAAATCAGATGCTCTTAGTCAACGCTCTGGAGACCTATTTAACTTTTGTAGCAACAGGCTTGCTTTTAAGAAGAATATTTCTCCAAAATGCTCATCTAATAGCTGAACTATGAACCTTGTTGTACTTAAATGGACAATGGCATAACAGACATGCATTTTCTTTGGTGTTACAACCGCAAAGGACTAACATTTTTTTTCGTTTTTCATATGGGAGTTGAGTGATGGTAAGAATGCTCAATGTTTTAGCTGTACAATGTGCGAGTTCTTTCATTTATATGTTAGTATGATAACTTTAATATGTCAGTTAACAATCATAACATGTTCATATATGTATTCAAACATAAACTACATAAGCACATAAGAGAGAGAGAGAGAGAGAGAGAGAGAGAGAGGGAGAGTAATGTAATTTACCAGAAGATTAACATTTACCTTATAATCACCGCTAACTTGTATCTTTCAGAACGGAAACAAACTGCAAAAACAAAATTATTTTACTTTTGACATTTTATGGCTATGGTTTTATTGGTATCAAAAAGATTGGTTGCGAGGCTTTCCTTGTACTCAATCCTTTTAACAGGTCACAAACATCCTTACTGATCGACATCCGGGAGGATCTCTGTCTTTTACCCGACAAATCGGTCGGCTTTTTTTCTTGCTCGATCTCCGACGCTGTCCTCTCCTTGCGTTTGCAAGACAGTTGTGGTGAGTCTTGACTTTGATAATTTTGTGATTCAGTTTTTCTGTTTGACTGCCAAGAAATTATAATCCTTAGGGTTCCCAATACTTTATGCATCTTTGAACCGGGAAATCGCGGAAAGAAAGAGAGAGTGAGAAAGAGAAAAAAGAGAGAGATAAAGAGAGAGAGAGATTTCGAGCAACAATGAGAGTTAACAAACAAGTGATCAAGAGCAAAGCATTGTTGTTTTCCTTGTGTTTGTTGCAGGTGAGTGCGGAGAAGAAGATAGATTTTATTGTTAGTGTTTAATGATTTGGCTTGTTTGGTTGTTGGCTTATTGCTCTGTTTTATTAATCGAAAACCCAAAAAAGACTGATCAGAATCTTTTGTGGGAGTCAATTTTGCTGCTATTTATGTATAGTTGGGTTGCTTTGAATTTGCTCTACCATGAAAAGAGCTATCAACCAATCTACTCATGTTTGGGTGTTTTTTGAAATGGCCCACAATCATGGAAACACATTCACTCTCTCATGGAGGTGGAGTCGGAATTCTCTTTTGCTCTTTCCTTCTCTCTTGTTCTCAATACAGTTTTACCCTTCTTTTCTCAAGTCTCTTTGTCACAATCTTTCAATTATATTCTTACAAAAGTTTGGTTCTTGTTTTATCCTTATAGGTGACAGAAAAAAAGGACAAATTAGGACTATAAAAGAGGTTTAAGACTTGTGGGGACAACGTCAACAATGGCAGTAGGATTGGCGCCGGGGTTATCCCGGAAGATAAACAAAGTGTTGGAAAGTAGAACAGACAATCCAGATCTGGTGGCTTCTCTCTCCACTCTCTCCACTTTCTACTCAGAAAACACTCCTCAAGCACGCCGTAACCTCAGATCCACCATTGACAACCGCTCCCTTCTCATTAATCGTGATTTTCTTCTTGCCTCCCTACCGGCCCAGCAGGTCTGTTACTTTTTTCTTCCTTCTCTTTTTTTTTCTTTCATTATTCTATTTTTCTAATCTTATAAATTATCTTGAAAATTCCTTTGTTGAACTCAAATTTTTATTCTATTAAAAAAAAAAAAAAAAAAAGTAGTTTTGTATTATGTTAAACGAATTCTTTTGGTCCAGCCCATTCATTCATTCCTTCATTGCTAAGGTATACTTTGTTGTTCTTCTTCTTCTTCTTACTCACTTAAATATGTATGTATGTATTTACGTGCCTATAGGCTCTGGATCGAGTGGAGGAGGAGGTTAATGCACTTGCTGATTGCTGTGACAAGTATGTAATCTATGTTTTGTCCTTAATTTTTTTCCCATTTCCTATGATCACATTACATAATTGATGTGATACGATGAGATAGAATGCAATAGAAAGACAGAGAGAACAGGTTACCTACTCTTAATGGTCAAAGCAAACCATTTCATTCTGAATTCAAGAATTTGGAATGACTCAAATTTCCTTTAAGTAGGATTCAAGCCTATGACCAATTAGCTAAAAGCTGAGCCTCTACCACTAAGCTATTGAGGAACAACAGGAGATTAGATCTCATAGAGTTCAATTCCTGTTCTCAACCCATGACAAATATGAGCTCAAAGTTTCCTTCATAGTGCATTGCCAGAATCACTGTTGTACATATATTTTACAGATATAAGTTTTCAATCAGTTTATTGCATTGACATTCCTACTTGGAATTTGGAATTATTTTAATCCGTATAACTGGTTGCATTGATAAACAGCATTCCATTTGCTAAACCCATGTGTGTGTGTATTATTTTCATCACACAGACACACTTTACAGAAGAAACTAAACTGAAGAGCTTCTTTTATCTTCTGTTTCTCCTGCTCTTTTCTGTCTTAGCATTGCAAAGGCCTTGAACGCATGTAGCACTGGTGATATCGTTAGCACAACTGAGAGGCTTAAACAGGAACTTGAAACTACCACTCAAAGAAAAGAGATTGTTTCATGTTTTCTTCGTGATTACCAGCTTTCGACTGAAGAGGTTTTATATTTACATTTTCATCCTCAAATTCTTTACTTCCTTTGCAGTGTTTCTGACTTTCTGTTGTTTTCACAACCAAACCCTAAGTTGTCTGACTCTCTGGTGGTTGTCCCATTTGTAGATAAATGCCCTCAGGGATGAAGACCTTGATGAAAATTTCTTTAAGGCACTTTGCCATGTTCAAGAAATTCATGCCAACTGCAAGATACTACTAAGGACACATCACCAGGTATATGCATACACCTATCCATATGTAGTGTCGATTCAGAAGTTCCTTTCTCCCATTTTGTGTTGAATGTCAAATGATCATATTTTTTTTTATAGATAATTTTCCTTCTACATCATGCATCTGCTTCAGATGTCTCTAAAAAGACAAAGAAGAAGCAACTGCAACAGCCTTCCTTTAATTGGTTAATTCCAATGATTAATTTCTGTTCTGTCATGTATATGGCTAGTTCACATCGCACAACATCTAATTAAGCACACACAAATGAATATCTAAAATTAAGAATCCATGCCCAAGATTTGTATATATGCTCTATTAAATGCACTAACTGAGCCTTGACTGTTCCAAAAGTCCCACTGTTATTATTGCTTGCTTAAGTTTGCATATGGGCTACTGCTTCGATACTCCACTCAATCCATGTTTGAGCAGCTTGTCATATTTCTGGTAAACCCTGGATTATAATTCTTTAGGTTTCTCTCTCTGTCTCTTTTTTCTTTGGAGAAGATTCTCCAAGTGTGATCTTGGATTCATTGCATGAAATCTAAGCTTTGAAATTAATTGTGGTAAGGATAAAGAAGATATGCTCCTTTTATATAAATTGAGGTTTCACTTGCTTCTCATTTGGTAGTTAAAATGAGGAATGAAAAGTTTTCATTTCTATGCAAATTGCAATGCTATATTCTTGATCTGTTGGCACACTTTCAATGTTGTTGCGTAATTTTTTATGCACTTTCAAGTAAGGGTAAAAAACAAAGAAAACTTGCACAATCCCAATCTTCAACTGTGCTCAAGGATGCGGGAAAATCCTCATCTCCCCTCTTTCGTAATTGCTCTGTTTACCTAGTTTAATTACTCCTTCTTGCTGGTGTTCATGGGCCAGCTTGTTTTCCTCATTTTGTTTATGTCTAGTGACTATTTAGCTTCTTGTTCTTGTTGCTTTGGGTGACTGCATGTCTCTGGTATCTTCTTTCTTTTCTGCTTCTAACATATTTTGAAGACCTCTCTATTTTTCTCTCTCATATGCAGAAAAGTTGTACCCACTTGATTTCTATTCTCTTCCTCCCTTTCTTTCTCTTACACATATCATCATTTCATTTCTTGTTTCATCCAACATCCGGTTATTTGGCTTTCTTACTGCTGCACATAACATATCTTGCAATATTGTTGTGTAGTATCCACAGGACTTCGCTTTTCTGGAGTACCTAATAACATGTGGCATGTGTTGCCTTACTTTATATCAATATTTTTATTATGTATATCTTTCCTTTTTATTTTTCTCATCAGAGAATTTATTCCAACCTTGCGGCTTGTGGTCGCCCTTTGTTTTGTGTTTTATTCATATCCCTTTGTTCCAATTTCTTTTGAAATTATCATAACTTTATGGACTATTGACTTGAGGATTGTTTCACAGCGTGCTGGTTTGGAGCTAATGGATATGATGGCAATGTACCAAGAAGGAGCCTATGAACGCCTGTGCAGGTACAGCATCTCTCTAACAAGATGTGCGTACAAGAATGTCCTCACGCATACCCAATTGCTGTAGTTGTGTTTTATATACAATTTATGTCAGCTAATGATGTTGATGGATTGTCATCTAAATTGTTGTGCAGCTGGTCTCATTTTCCATCGTTTGTTGAAATGGATTGTGCTCGCTACATAAATGAGATGGTTGATGGGATGGGGGGCCATTTTACTGTGGTGACATTTGTTGTTACTGTCTTATTTAATCATCTTCCTCTTTTCTGATCAGAAAAGATAAAGGGATACAGATGTGCACCTGTTAAGTAATTTTATGAGGGAAATATCTTTTTTGTGTTGGTTGTACTGCTTTAAGTAGTATTTGCATTGGCAAACCGTGCACATGAGACACATACATGCATATTTGTAGCTTTTGATCCTAATGGGATACATACATCCATAGTTTTGCTTTCTGACCCCAAGGTGTATTGCTCCTGTCCTGTGAGTACTTACTAAATGCTCAGTTCTGGCAGCTGCAAGTTGCTGTTTTGTCAGATGTAGAATTTTTGCAAGGAATTTGCTGTTTTTTTTTGTATTTGTTTGATTTTAATACTTTGGTCAAATTTTGTAGTTCAGTAGTGCCTATACTTTGCTGAAAATATTGTTGTCCAACATTTAGGTGGGTTCAGGCTGAATGTAGGAAACTAGGTGATACCGACAATCCTGAGGTTGGTGAGCTCTTGAAGACTGCAGTCCGTTGCCTCAAGGAAAGGCCTGTCCTTTTTAAGTACTGTGCTGATGAGGTGATTTTCATTCTAAATTTCTTGTGATAATTTATGAACAATCTAAAGTTTCATACATCTGGTTTTCCTTGTTTTACATTATATGATATCTGCACACCTATTCTTGCAGGTGGCAAATATGAGGCATAATGCATTGTTTAGAAGATTTATAAGTGCTCTCACACGTGGAGGACCTGGGGGACTGCCGAGGCCAATAGAGGTTCATGCACATGATCCATTACGATATGTTAGCGACATGCTAGGATGGTTACATCAGGTTTGGGTTGAAGCATTATGTAATGAATTTATTCCTAGTTTTCTAACATGGTTGAGTTCTTTACAAATATGGGCTTGTTTTCTTCAGTATTTATTACTTACCAATTACTCTTACCCTGCTTATAGGCATTGGCATCAGAACGAGAACTTGTACTTGTCTTACTTGACCCTGATGCCGTGGTAGACACAGGGTCAACTGCAAATCAATTGTCCAAGAAATTAGAGAATAGTACGGGGAAGACAGAATCTGATTTAACATTTGTTTTAGATAGGATCTTTGAAGGAGTTTGTCGGCCCTTTAAAGTCAGAGTTGAGCAAGTTTTGCAGTCCCAACCAAGTCTTATAATTGCATATAAACTTGGTAATACCCTGGAATTTTACAGCTACACTGTGAGTCAAGCTCTGTCAACCTTTTTTTTTTTCAAGACCACATTGCTTATTAATTTATTTCCCCCAATTTTATTGATAGACCTCGTAAACTGTAGATATCTGATTTGCTTGGGGGAGATACATATCTTAGTAATACACTTTGGGTACTTAAAGATGCTGCTCAGAAGTCATTTTTTGACATGCTGAAAGGCCGAGGAGAGAAGCTGTTGCGTTATCCTCCCCTTGTTGCTGTTGATCTTTCCCCACCACAAGCAGTGAGAGAAGGAGTCTCTGTTCTTCTTGAAATAATTGAGACCCATAATAGCATGATGGTCCCTGTCTCAGGGAAAAAGCCTGATTTTGGTCCAGCGCTCTCTGCTTTACTTGACCCTATTATTCAGGTAATGCAACTTGTAAATTTGTGTTATGATGGGCTTGCTTCTGGTTGCAAAAATTCTGAAAAATATAACAACTTGATTTTAATCATTGAAGATGTGTGAGCAAGCTGCAGAGGCACACAAGGCCAAGGGTGCTGGGCACGTCTCAAGAAGAAGAGCGAGCTCTGAATTGGCCCAAACAAATAAATCTTCAGTAGATGCACTGTTGTCGCATAGTAGTTCTGCCTTACCCTCTCAGGTTTTCACTTGTCTAATTTCTGTTTGCTCGGCATGTCTACATGTCAGACTTAAAATATTTCCTTGGCTAGGAACTTTGCAGAACTTTGCGGATATATTGCCATGTTTCCATTAACTCTTATGACTAGTTTTTATGGCAGCTTTATACTATTAGGCCATTGGAAACTTGGTCCTTCTAGTTCATTATAAATGGAGAATTTATGCCTCATGGTGTGTTGCCAATAGTAGCTGGGTTTGCATTGGCATAGCACCCCATCTGTCTCCCCCTCTCCCTCTCTCCTAGATACAAGACAACTTAAGCTTCCTCTTTTTTCTGATTAGCTTAATCCTTTTATTTAAAGATAGAGGTCAGGATAAAAGATTGGGCTTCTCTCTCTCTGTTTTTTGTTCAATAGGCTCTTTTACAGTCGATACTATGACAAACTATGACAAGTTATGCAGTTCTCACTACAACAAAATAGGCATTCTAATCCATCTTATATCACGATCCTCTGCAGAATAGGGAAACAGCCTCTAAGATATTCCTCATCAACTGTCTGTGTGCCATCCAACAGCCTCTTTATGGACACGAGATTGCAGTAGAATATGAACAGAAACTCGGTGCAATGATAGAAAATCACATTCATGCTCTTGTTGAAAAGGAAGTAGATGCCATCCTGAAAAGATGTGGCTTGTCACATAGGATGCACCACTTCCAAAATGCATTCAACAAGGAGGCGAATAACAACCCCTTGTCGGAAATTGAAGATACATCTCCTGCCTCTCTTTCAGAGTGTTTGAGGGGTTTCTTTGGGGTTATTTTAGGAAGTGAGACTTCTCTTCCTGAGTTTGAGCAGGTCCAAGTTCCAAAGTTGCGTTCTGAGGCTTGCATCAAGGTGGCTAGGATGCTGGCTGAAGCTTATGAGCTTATTTACTTGGCAATAATGGAGCCAAAGAATGGCTACTCAGATCCAAAATCACTCGCAAGGCACCCTCCAGACCAGATAAGGACCATCTTAGGAATATGAAGCTTGCTCCACAGGATTAGACTTCTAGTGCTTTTGGGGTTATCTTTTATTATATTCATTGCAAGCAATATGATAAACACAAAAAGGTAATTTTTGTTCAATTATTTTCATTTATATGTAGAATTTACGTTAAGTGTTGTTACTCAACTTTTCATCTCTTCTTATTCGTCTAGCTGTGACTTTTCTGACAAATTTTAAGATTGGAAGTTGCATGCACGAGTAATAAACAAACAAAAAGACAAGATAAATGGGAACCGACTGGTCAGAATTCCAGGGCTACTGTTTTTTGTTGGCAGCAGAGGCCTGTGTCTACAGGCTCCTTTCTCGTCTCTCTGTGAACAAAATTATATTTATAATAAAGTTGGAATAGAGAAATCAGATTAATCAAACTAAATAATAATATTTCTTTATCTTGTACTGTTTGCATGCTTTAATAAAAAAAAAACAATAAATAGAGGCCGATGGAAAGTATCATTTTCCTATTATAAATGCAGGAAAAATTTTATGTTTGGCATATAAAATTGAAGATTAATTATGAACATATAAAAACTTACCAAAAATTACAAAAAGCATATTATAATATCCATGCGATATAAAAAAAAAAAAAATACCCTGTTAAGTGAAAGTAAAAGTTTGATTAATAACCAAAAAAAAAACTATTATAAATGACTTACAATATCTTTTATGTATAAAAATTGGCTAAATATAGTACAAAATTGCCAAAATTTTACTGTTGAATTCCCTTAGTATCATCACTTGTAATTACAATATCATCTCTCTCTCTCTCTCTCTCTATATATATATATATGTATGTATAGTAAAAAAATATTTTTCCTACAATGGAATGTTGGTAAAAGATTGAATGCTCAACTCCACATCTTTAAAGACCAAATTCCATCGTTGCCTTGCTAAATCTGCCAAACCATTGCATGAGGAGACTGTTTTAAGCCATACACGAAGACTTCTTCAATCAACTAACCAACCCACACTCTTCCCTGCGCAACAAATCCAGAAGATCACTCTATATGAACTTTCTCATCAAGTTCACCATATAAGAAGATCAATTATAAATAGCCGCCAAGGAAAGAAAAGCATGGCCACACGAGAGAAATGTCTCCAAATGGTTAAAACTCGGTATTTGAGTGTATCCTTTGGTGGCTAAACGAGCCTTCAACCTGCCAACTAAGCCATCTAGACAAACTTTCCCAACGACAACCACCAATGAATTTATTAGGAGGAAGAGGAATAAGTTCCCGAGCATCATTTTGTTGCAATGCAACCATTTCTTCTTCCACTCCTCTCTTCCGCTCAGAGTAATACAAAACCTTGGAGACAAAATGACATATAAGTATGGATAGAATACGAGGTGCATTGTCTGTTACTTTTTCTCAGTGTAATCCAAGTCAGCATCATAAGAGAGTAAAAGAGTTGGATTTGCATAGAGACTATTTTTTTTTTTTATTATCATCTTATAAATTATATTGTAATTTATTTAATTATTTTATAGTATTTAAGTATAATTAGAAATTTTAATAAATTATTTTTTAAGAAAAAAAAGATATATAAATAATTTAGATATTTTAAAATATTTTTTTTAATTAATTAGGTGGTCTTGAGTTATAAATAAGTATGTAAAATTAAGAATTAAGAGATCCTACAAATTATAAAATTTAATTATCTAAATATCTCACTATTATTCTTTTACTACAAATTATATATTTTTTAATAAATTTATTAAAAAATATTTTTTAAAAGTTCAATCAAATATTGGTCTTTTATTACTTATTTTTGTTCTTTCATATTAAGTTAAGTGACTTAGACTTGCTTTATTTGATATAGCTTGGACCTACCTTACTTCATATCATCTTACTTATCTGCGTCCCGCATCACAGGCAAATGGTCGACTCGTCGAACATTGGAGCCTACAGGTGGCTGTAAGTGTGAACTTGTAAATTGTGACGGGATAAACAATCAAACAAATTGAATGGAGGCGAAGACGCAATTGGAGGTACATCCACAGAAACCAGAAACGGAAGAAGAATCGGAGATTAAACATCGTGGGGGTAGGCCTAAATAATAAGGTGTTGATTAAAATAAAGTGACGTGAGCACATGAAAAAAGGAATTATTTAAAGTAGGACTATAACAACTTTTTTTTTTTTTTTTTTTATTTTTTATGTGTGTGTGTTCTAAGAATAACCTAAATACATATACTCAATTGCACGAGAATTCAACTTGTCAAACACCTGGATTGAGTTGGTAAACAAAGTACACACATCTAAATATATGTGGGGATAATAGATACAAACATACATCCATAGAGAAATAAAAACACCACAAGGGGATTAGTCATTCAGTATCAATGACAATTGCTGACTAATTAAAAATCAAACATTAAGAATAATATCACTCCAAAATAAATTGGGAACATGCATGTTTATTAAAAGGGTTTGAGTGACTTGTATAATATATTTATTTTTATTTTTCAACAGCTCTATTTTGTTACGACATATAAAAATATTAGTGAATAATATTATAATTAATTATAAATTTTTTAAAATAATTAAAAAATATTTAATGACATTATTACTGTAAAATATTTGATATTATAAATTAAATTAAATTAAATATTAATTTGAGTATAAAAAAAAAATACAAAATTGTAGATCACAAAGGAAGAGAAGTATCAGGCTTTACGGTTGCTACACCACTGACTCTAATTGTTGAATCATCAGCCAAAAAGTAATTTTGGACAACGTTTTAAAAGTATTGCAAGTGAGAAAAATTATTACATGTACTTAAGACATATGGTCAGTAGCACCAAAATCGATAGCCCAAGACCTCGAGGTCGAAGAAATGAAGGAGAGACAAGCTGTGGGATGATCTTTTATGGGCCAAAGAGGCTGTAGGAAGAGATACTTGGTGGTGGGGCTACCTGAAAAATTGAGGAGCTTTGAATACTCCTCTTCTCTTCTGACAACATCACTTGTTTTTTGATCAAATACAACTATTTGGTGCACAAAAAACTGATGAATTAGACTTCATATTATCAGAGTTGACAACATTGGCAAAATGAGGTGTTTTGTATACCAAATCCCAGCAAGCCTCTCCAGTGTTGTTATATAAAGGCCACAATGAGTATAATGTCAAAATGAATCTTTGCCTTCAGTTGTTCCTTTGAATGCCACTCCCCACGTCCACCACGGTGACCTTTTACTCTATAAGACAAATCACTAGGTGTAGTGAATTTTCCCATTGATGATGCCCAATGAAGAAAAGGTATATAGTATACAACGATATAAACTCAATTTTCTTCACAAACACAAAAGACAAACGACAATAAATTAGAGATTTTTTCTTTTTTTTGAAAGTAAAATAGAACTTTTGAACAAATTTACAACATGAATATTTTTGGCGGAATATATTTTTTTTTTCTTAGTTATTCCAATACATAAATGCATATAGATAGATATCTTGTCTATCTTTTTTTTTTTTTTTTTTTATAAGTCTTTTTAATCAAGACGGAGAGGCATCCTTGAACCTATTTACATAAATTTAGACTCTGAAATTTGAGCTTAAAAAAAAAAAGAATTATACTTCCAGCCCCCGAGTGGCAACCTCCATCGATTGAGGACTGAGGATGTGGGTCCTCTCCTGCGGCGCTCCAGCTTACCCTGCGCACTCCTTCAGAGTTTCCAAACCCACTGTTAAAGTTCGTTCAAGTTCTCAACTTTCGTTCCAGAACCACCAGGACAACCCTTTTGTTCCAGAGGTACAAAAAAAGACAGATGAAACGCAGTAATGAAATGTGTTTTGTTTTTTATTTGGTTCATTAGATAAACAAATGTAAGAAAGCCGAATTTGGCTTCTTTTTTCGTAGGATTTTGGGACCCATTACATCTTTTGATGCAAAAACCTCAGCACCCAAAAACCCCATTAATGTAATTGTAATCTGGTTTTGGTTATGTTTGGTCGCTGAGCAAATGCCGGACACGAGTAGAAAATTTTATATTTTTCAATCCTTGCAGTGGCACAGGGCCATTTCTTTGCGTAGTTGTGTTTATGTCAGGAAGTACTTTATATGTTTATACCCGGGTAGTAGCTTTCTCGTGACACGAGATCAAACATTTTATATTGTAATATCCTTTAGTTGGTCCTATAATGTGCTGTGCTCATTACCATATAGATATACAGAATCTTGTTTTTGAGTTTTAGGCCCTTTGATGGCTTTAAATGTCTCTGAGTCTTGTTGCATATGAATAGCATACAAAGTTTTCACATGTTTTCTCGGAAGTAGGTTGTGACAGCAGTGGACTCCCTGCACTCGGAGTTCAGAGCTGTGGATAATTTGGTGGCCAGCAATACCTCCCGTGTTCTTAAAGCTTTCCAGAATGCTCGGGTTGGATCACATGTGAGTAGAAGCTCGTAGATTGACTTTCAAAAAGTGCACATATTTGCTTGGCATGTTCCAAATTTCAGATGCATTGGCATTTTCTCCAAGGATATGGACGAGCTAGTGTTGATTCATAAGCATTTTGCAAGACTTGTAACCTGACTCTTCATTTTGGACGATATATTTTGAACTAGCATCATAAACCCAGGATCGACATGAATATTGGTAGGATGATGTTGCTCATATCTAAGTCCAAGCAACCCAGTGCATAAGGATTTAACTTTACTTGGAAAATTGTGTGTGCTGCTGATAATGGTTATTTGCATTGTGCTAATAAGCAGCACTTTGGTGGATCTACGGGCTATGGTCATGATGAAGCTGGGGGACGTGAAGCCCTTGACCAAGCTTTTGCTGAGATTGTAGGGGCTGAATCTGCAATTGTTCGCTCACAGGTCTGCTTTGTCTTCTCTTTGTGCCTTTTCTTCTAGTTTTGTTTTTTCTTGTTTGGTTGATCTCTGCTCCTATCCTGCTAGTTTTTCTCAGGCACCCATGCTATCACCTGTGCTCTGTTTGCATTTTTGAGGCCCGGAGATGAGGTGAGCTGTTACTCTTGATGTTGTCTTCAATCTGTGTCCTTCAAAAATTTCAGTATTCTTAAATGGCCTCTCTTCACTTTAGTTGTAAAACATGGTTTATACTTTGGAGTAATTTGATTGTCAGCTTTTGGCAGTTGCTGGTGCTCCTTATGACACCTTGGAGGAAGTTATTGGAAAAAGGGACTCTCATGGACTAGGTTCATTGAAAGATTTTGGAGTGTCGTATCGTGAGGTTCCTGTATGTGATTCTACCATTGCTAAACAAATTGTGAACTTTGGATGACAACAATTTTTCACATTGTTGCTGTTGCAGCTCGCAGAAGATGGTGGACTTAACTGGGATGCACTTATGGGTGCTTTAAAACCTCATACCAAATGTGCACTCATACAGAGGTCTTGTGGTTATTCATGGCGCCAAAGTTTAAGTGTAAATGATATAGGAAGGGCTATAAATATGATCAAGGTAGGCCTTCTGATAATTAGCTGTTTAATTAATTGCCAAATGTTTTATCTGAAATGTGTTGATGACTGGAAGAAAGTTCAGTTGTTCTGTGAACCTGTCATTCTTGAGTTGATGACTGTATTTACATTTTTAGAAAACAAAATGAACCTTAAAAGAACAAAAAAGTTGTTGATGTTCCACAAGCCTGTCATCCATGTGCTTGTTTTGTATTTTCTGTTGGCTTGAGTGGTAGAAGCATTCCACATTGTGATAACTGAAATCTTTATTAGATCAAATTTATGATGTTTTGGCAATATTATTATATGATTTCTACTTGGCATTGGGTTCTACTCTCATTTCTTCACATTTTGACCAAATGTTTAGAGATTGAGTTACTCTGTAACCCTCTCAGCAACCTTTCTTCTATTTCTTGACAAGAGAGCAATATCAGTATGTTTTGTTGAGTGCCAAAGCAGTTAATTGACATGAGCAGTCACTCCATTTTATGATGTTGTGTGTTGGGATCTTAAACTGTTCACATTTATTAATGTCTTCCAGGATATGCTTGCAGATGCAAAATCCTAACTGTATGGTCATGGTGGATAATTGCTACGGCGAATTTGTTGAAGGCATTGAACCTCCAACAGTGGTATGTCACTTAGTCTGTACTAACTCCCAAAGAGGGTGAAATAGCTATCTGTTTCTGATATATGGTGGGGCAGGGTGCAGACCTGATTGCAGGCAGCTTGATTAAAAATCCCGGCGGAACCATTGCACCATGTGGTGGATATGTTGCGGGGAAGAAAAAATGGGTAGAAGCAGCAGCCACTCGTCTGTCTTCGCCAGGGCTTGGTGTAGATTGTGGGTCAACACCTGGTGATATTATGCGATCTTACTTTCAGGGTTTGTTCCTTTCACCTCAAATGGTTGGGGAGGCAATCAAGGTAGTGGATTCTATATGTTCATGAATCTTGTCTTTGTAATCTGTCTTCTATTTGGTGGAGTCACTTTTTCTTCTCTAAATTTAAGGGAACCTTTCTGATTGCTGAAGTCATGGCATCCAAGGGGTATAAGGTGCAGCCCCTACCTCGCACCACACGTCATGATGTAGTGCAGGTGCATGTTCCTTTTCATTCTCTTACAAACATCTGAAAATATTTCAGCAGTTGACTGTATGCATGATCCATAGAGTAAGTGGGAATTTGAGTGGGAAAAATGTGCTTTCTCAGGCAGTACAGCTTGGAAATCGTGAGCGTCTCCTTGCATTCTGTGAAACTGTTCAAAGCTGCTCACCAGTAGGTTCATTCACCAAACCAGTTGCAGGCTTGACTCCTGGATATGCGTCAGAGGTCAGCCATCCTATGTTTGCACAAAATTTTATGCTGTGTTGTTAATTAAACATTTTAAAGATCTTTTTGTAGTTTTTGATGTTGCTACTTTTTTTTTATGTATATATAGTCAACTATGGCATGTTCTGCAACCTTTCATTTTTTCAGTTTGATGAACATGCATCTTCTTCCGTCTCAGTTAATTTTACTTGTTTTCTTTCTAATTGGGATTTACAATTTTCCTTGGAACCCAGAACCTCATTTATTATTCTCCTTTTCCTTTTAGCAAACCACTTTATTGTAGTTAATCTGACGCATGTGAATCCGTCATTTACCAGGTCATATTTGCTGATGGGACCTTCATTGATGGGAGTACTAGTGAGTTGTCGTGTGATGGACCATTGAGAGAGCCATTTGCTGTATTTTGCCAGGTGTGCACTTTTACGGCCTTTTCCATTTTCTTGAAGGTTGATGCATTAGAGAAGATGTAAACATTGAGTAACAAAATAGTTTGAGGGAGATAGTTGATCAGTTGACTTATCACATCCGGAAATGGTCTGATTCAGGGCGGCACTCATTGGACTCAATGGGGTCTAGTTCTTGGAGAAGTTCTGAAGTATGTGTGACCAAATTGTCATTTCCGAACAATTGGAGCAGGACGATGTTTTGGGGTCACTATCTTCTGCTCTCTCCACTTGAGCGATCCTTATAGGTATGGTTGTTGGAGTAGCTTAAATCACGTTTACCTGGACTTGTTCTTGAATTATAGTTTACCATTCCTTCAAGCTTACGCACATCGTTGCTTTTGTTTTTCCGTGTCAGAGAATCAGATGCTTCATGGTGGTTATTTTGCTGCAGCTTTCAATATGGTGCCTCAACTTAAAGTTTTAATGCTTTACCCTGTGAAATGCTGGCTGCCTACTGCCAAGCCTTTTTCAAATACAAAATTAGAGAAATGATGGTTGGATACCACATAATCAACAAAAATTTTACTTTTGAAGTCAGTTTTGTGAGCTATACGAATCTTCGGAATGCAACATGTTTTTGGTTACTGAGAAGCGGCCAGAAGGCTAGTGAAGTGATGTCAGGCGATTTTATTTCTCAAACTTCTGTAATTCGAGGGATGGCACAGAAACGATAATCAATGAGGAAGTTCCTGTAGAACGAATAGCTGGTTTTGACTGCAAGTTTATTTTTCATAAAAATTAGAGGCACAAAAACTGGTTCGATCTAAATAATTAAATTTAACATATTCAAAAAAAAATTAAAAATTGATTGAATTGAAAAAATTAACCTATAATTCAAATTATTAGAAATTAAATAACTTGAAAATCAAATAAAATAAATTTGAAATGACTTAATACTTGTTTGGTTTGAAATCTTAAAAGTTTAGATTTAGTATATCTAAGATTTAATGAATTTAAAATTTAATATATTTAGAACTCATAATAATAATTAGATTTATCAAATTAGCAGCAATTATTTCCATCTAACAAATGGTTTCCTATAAATAATCATATTTGTTATTAGTTCATAACTAAATTTTGAAATTATATTAGTATTACATTTTTTTTATAAAAAATAATGAATATATTTGAGTAATTTTGTTTAAAACTAGAACAGTAATCCGTAAAATGAGAAATGTTCAGTCGCACAAAGCCACGACAAGAAGAAACAGATATTTGCAGAATAAATCATGAAACCTGATGCCCCGCATAAGAGTGGATGGATGGCTGGCGAACGATAGAGTTGTGGCAGTCCAATGGCAAGGCCCATAGACGAAAATGGCACCAGAAAGTAGTGCGGGCAAGTGTGTCCACACTCAAGAATCCAGAGAAAATAGTAGTGGGGGCAAGTGGACATTCTCATATGATCCAGTTTGGGGATCAGATGAACAAAATGAGAACGAATGGTAGAATAATAAGTTAGCGTGATCCACAAGCAACGCTATGTTCGTCTGCAAGTTAAAGTTTAATGTAGGCAGCAGAAAATGGTGCACCGGTTATTAGAACATAAGTAAAGGTACTTGATACATCAGAGTATCAGAACCGAAAAATAAAAGAAATACCAATGTTCAACCATTTAGGCATCATTCACAGCTAAAACTGTCAAAAACCAGCTGTCTCATAGCTTTAAAAGAACATCCTCCATCTCAGATTTTACTTCAAGGTATATTTTGCTTCTTTGGCGAAGCTACTTGGCTGCTTCTCCAACTTTCTGCAGTACAGAGCATGGCATGCAGTATATGAGTACACTGACAATACTCAATTCGCAGGTGGGCTCACTGTGCAGTTGTTGATTGTAAAACTTGAGGAAATAACTTAGTTTCTAAGCATCTTACCGAAAAACCCAAGAAAACAAAAGACACAGAATAATTTGAAAGAGGAAAAGATTTATGCAATCAATCCTAGTAGCTAGGGATTATGGCTTTTCAGTTTGGAACATAATTCTTGCATTGTTGCTAAACATACTAATATGTTTATGATGGTTCATTTTAAAAGAAGAAGCCATAAACTTATGTAGAAGTACCTCTTCCTTTTTCTCCTTCTTGCCTCCGGTAAAAAGCTTGTAGCCACCATAAATGATCAATCCCCAACCAGTTAGAGAGATGATCACAAACTGTGAAGATGAAAAGACAAAAATATCAGTATCAAATATGCTGCTACACTAATACAATCATTTTCACAAAATAGACCAAGCAACAGCGTTGAGCATTCAAAATCCAAATAATTTTTATATGTATACCTCTGGATCAGGCATCTGCAAATTTTAGGTTCAAAGTCAGCATTTCATTCTTTTGTTCTAACCATAGAATCCACCAATAAGCAAACTGAACTTAGTAGGAAGTTCGCAACAACGCAACTCCTTTCACTAAGATTGCTTTGTGTGTAAACCAGAAGAGAAGACACAAGTGACCTTTTATTTCTTTTTCTGCTAGCCAGCCCTCAATCCATCTTTGCCCTCTCATGTACACATGCATAAACAATTTCTAATTGTAGTGAGAGAATTAAGTACATTTCTCATCCAATTTTCCAACAGAAAACTGAAAAGATTGGTTGAAGACCAAATTTCACAATGAACCTTTTCTTTAAACAAAGAGCTTCTCCTGATCAAGTTTCTTACCGTAGTTTAACCGACAAAAAAATCCAATCAGAAGACAATCACAAATCAGTCAAGCACTGAGAACCTTTTCTATTCAACTTATTAACTCGAATAACTTGGACCAAGGATACTCGACCACATTCAAAGGGTTGGTAACTTAAGAATATAATACATCCAAAAGCCTAGATCACAACAACAACAACAGACATTATAAACATAAGAAAACGAAAAGGTAAGAAAGACTAACGTGCTCCTCCTTCCATTTCGAGGGACTCATTGGGTCTTCCCAGATGTTCACCTTTGGAGGCGCGTGATGATCTGCAGTCATCAAAATCAAACACCTTTCAAATACAAACAAAAAGGCAACAAGTTTTTATTTTTTTTCTTGGGGTCTCTCCATTTTAAATTTCAATTTCTAGGGGATACCAAAAAAAAAAAAAAAGCTGAATATACATTTCTGTGAATCAAAGTCCGGAAATTTGTCAACGTTCAAATTAATGATTGACGTGGAAGGAGAGGAATACCGCCGCCGCCGCCTGCTAGACCGCGCCGAGGGATAAGGGAAGCGGCTTGAGGAGCTGAAACCACTTTTGGATAGCAAATCCGAGAGAGATTCGCTGCTTGGCGAGCCGTTGCCGTCCACGCCGCCATAGCTGGTATGCCAGAGAGCTGCAGAAGCTCAGAGCAACTACGAGAGAGAGAGAGAGAGAGAGAGAGAGAGAGAGAGAGAGAGAAGCCAAAAATGAAGAGAAAGAAAGAAAGAAATTAGGTAAATACAAGACACGAATTTTTATTAAATGACGAAATTGCCCTCATCAATTGCCAAAAATAACCTGGGGAGACATAGTTCCGGCGAACAACATCTAGGCCTTGGCCGCGGGTTCACGTTTCTGGACAATCTTTGGGCTCAATTGTTCGTCCCAATAGTTAGTCTCTTTTTGTTTCCCTTTTGATTTAATTACGCACTGTTGAGATTCTCCAAAACTTTTAACTCACGATTTCACCAGCATCCCTTTAAGTAGAAACTTATTGGTTACAATTGGTCTAGTTTATACTACTGACGCAGGTTTGTTACATTTGGATTGGGCCTCAAAGTTCTCCACTAAACCCCATGGAAGCAGCATCCCCTTTAAAAATTCTCCAGCGAAACACAGAGAGAGAAATGCAAGGCTGAGATTAACATAACAGTAGACACAGCATTGTTTAGTTAAGTCTCTAATTCATATCAACATACTTAGTGATTGTGCATTTAGATTCATAGCCGTGAACGAATAAAAATTCTTCTCTTTTCCATTTCCAGAACGCCTGATTCCTTGATGCCTCCATTCGGCACGTCCTTTTCGCGTTCCATTCCATCTCGCTTCAGCTCGGTCATCAAGTCCTCCTGCAGTTCTTTTATTTTTGTTTGCATCTTCTCCATCAACTTTATCTCCTCAGGCTTCTTGCACTCGTTGGATGGGAGTGAGGTTGGCCGATGTCTAAATCTGTCCTCCACAATCCTATAAAGTTTCTTCAAACCTTCATCATGAATCGATTTGAATCGCAGAAACATCAAAATTTTGTATTGTTATCTACAAAAGGTTTTTTTTAAAAAAAAAAAAAAAACTTTTAACATAAAACCTAAATAAATAAATAAATATCAGAGAATGTTAGAATCCATCATCTTAACACTCGCATAAAAGAGAGAGATGGTGAGAACTGACCGGAAACGCCTTTGGAAGAGTCGTTGACGGCGGAATCCACGGCGAACTTGACGAGGTTCGTTAGGATCCGTCCAATCTTGTTGTTGTACCTCAAGCGATCAGGATTTCGCTCTTCCAGGTTCAGATTACGAGGTCCGTCAAGCTTGGCGGTGCCACTCATTTCGGTGGCGGCGTCAATGAATCTGGTTTTGTCACGGTCTTTCGTTGAAGGCTTCGGCCGTTGGGTCCAGCTGGTTGGTGCCGATAGACCGATATATCTTTTAAACGGCATTTTTTTAAAATTTATTTCTTCTTTTTTTATTTTTCACGGTTATATTTTTGCTTTTGGGTACCCAGAGGCCTTGGACAAAGCGGGCAAAAGGCACATTGGCTTTGATATATATATATATATATATATATTTGGAGAGCGGAACAAAATTGTATTCATTTTATTATTAGATAATCAATATATTTGAGTTAAATTTTATATTGAAATTTACCCAAACATCCCCTAGTTCCAAAAGTCTTGGTCGGTCTTACGATCAAATAGAATGAAAATTATAGAAAAATAAAACATTACGAGCAATCTTGATGTGCCGAACACATATTTGTGTGATACAAAGTCAAAGTGGCTGTAGCTTGGAAATTGGTCAAGCAAATGAATCTTCTTGCATTACTAAGCAATCGATCCACTTCTCCCTACAATTAACTGACTCGTATTTGTGATTCCACAGCCTACTTGTTATATGACTCCCACTGGTGCTACTGGTAGCTAAATATCAACTAATATATATATATATATATTTATTTATTTATTTTATTTTATTTTTTTTCTGTACATTGTAAACTTCCACTGAGCCACTTGAGAAGTCTACATCGCCATTGAAGTTGGGAAAAGCTTATCCAAGAACGTGTACACGCCCCCTCCTAGCAGCAGTGCACCACTGCAAAAAAATTACATTCAAAGTCACAAGCGAGCAAGGCAAATCTAAGAAACCTAACTACTAAACACCTGAGGAAACAACTCTTGATATACAAGCAATACAGCTGCACAATGGCACAAAGGATACCTCATTGGATTGATCCACGCTGAGAACTTGCGGAATGATAGCAGGCTCTGCATGAATCTCGGCATTAAACTTTGAAAAGAATATTAAAATAGGAAAGAAATGCAGTATCACTCTGCTGATCACAGAACAACTATGACAAGGCTAGTTGCTAGAATCACCATGTGATAATGGAAGCATAGTAATTAATTTCACATAAGGCTAATCAACCCCTAACAATCATACATGAAACCCACTACCCACCACCGTTGCCAAACAGCATACAGTCTTAAAGGTGGTTCACGCATTTGGTGCTTCTTTTAGTTTCATAAAAATGATGGCTCTAAACCCCATTAGAAAGTCAAATACCTGTAATGCACCTGCAAAAGAAGCAGCAAGTAGTAGAGGAGCAACATAGCCAGTTGTGTAGGTCAAAAGTAAGCTGCCTCCTACCAGTGGATCCTGTAATAGATAGCACCTTGTTATTCACTTATAAAATTACGAATGGCTAGATCAACTGTTAGTTAAACACGTATTGTAGATTATAATAACCTAAACCTCAAGAGGAATAACAGAACCTTAAATCATTTTAAAATACCTTTGATGCAGCTACATATCCCAGTAAAGTGGCCAGCACAGGCGTACTGCACGGTGAGGCAGCTAATGCAAATGTCAGCCCAGCTAAATACGCTTGCACACCTAAAATGTCATACCTTTATCTTATTTGAAACTATAAAAGCATCAATTGGAAACATAAACATTTGAAAACTTAATAACAAATGCTAGTTACTTGATGGAAAGTTAGATGCAGCAGCTCGAGGGTCAAAGTTGTTGAAAAAGGAAGGGAGCTGTACTTCAATTATCTGCAAAAATGGACCAAAAATGAAACACAGAACACAAGAGGTTAGATACTTAGGTCTCAAACATTAAAATGTAAGCAAACTACTCAAATTCATCTTGAAGGTTCAATCAACAGGAACTAGACCGATAACGCAACTCATATTTGTAATGCACATGAATTGAAAATAAAACAATTTGATGTGGCACCTCAAGGAGATTTAAACCCATAAGAATAGCCAAACAAGAAGCCGCCAAGGGCAGTCCCTGCCCTATTTGCCCATATGCCCTTCCAGCAAAAGAAGCTGCTATGCCAAGAAGAGCCAATGTAGTCGCTAATCCGAGGGAGAATGCAACACAATCCCCAACGACCTGAGATGCAAAGCATGAGAAAGTCTTCTGTAAGGATCCAAAGAACCTGAGCCACTTGATTAAGAATATTAGAAAAAAGGACCAAACAGACCATAGCCTAAAATGACTAAGCTTATATTGCATTCACATTAATAAGTCAAATATAACTATTTTACTTCTTTTATGATCATTTCATTTATATATATAGACACACACACACACACACACACAAAATGCAACAAGTATGGGGAAAACAAAAAACTACAAACACTCAACCAGCATTACCTCTGCCCTGCTCTTCCCAGAGCCAAATGCTCCTGCATGATGCAAATTATACCACAATTCACCATCACAGCTGACAAAAGATTCAAAGCAGTGATGGCATATAGCCCAGGATAAAACAACCAGTTATGAGGTTTAATTGCCAAATAGAGAGAGTGGCTTACCAATGTAACCTAGGGTCAATGGCAAAACACTAAGTGTACAAGGAGAAAGACTAGTCACAAGTCCAGCCCCAAAAATAACAGCCAAACTGAAAAGGGATTGTAAAATTAATAGCAAATACTCATAGCTTCAATAATCCATTCCCAAAAATATTGGTGCTAGCAGAAAATAGTGGAGTGACAAACCTAGTGAAGCTCAGGGAAGATAACTGGTCCTGAACAGCTTCATTAGCTTGTTGGCCAGCAGAATACAGGAAGCCTCCAAACCAATCCCCAATGCTTCCATCAGCCAAAGTATAAAAGGAAGCAGCATCTTCCTAACCCATAATTACAGCTTTTAAGGTTGCACAAGTGGTATAAGTTGGACAAGACTCTGAAATTGACCTTTTGAAACACTGATTAAAAACCAGCTTTTGAAACAGAAAGAAGGTTTGTGTAATTTGGTGGGGACCTATTTTGAAATAGTGGGAAGTCATAGCCAAATAATTAAATATGGATCAGATCCTCTCGAGGTTGGGAGGAATTAGCTCAAATGCAAAGTATGAATTCCTTACCAATAATTTATTCGATGCCACAGCCTTTGCAGGATCTATTGCAGCCAAATTTGCAACTGAGAGATCAGAAAAGAAACTGCTTATAGCTAACAGAAGGTGAGAACATAGGGACTAAGCCTCGGTATGCAAATTTCAGCTTCTAAATCGAATATTGAAATTTAACCAAAACAACCAATTATATTTCCAAAAACAGATCTTCTAATAATTCAAATAAGGATCTACACAAATTCTGAGCCTTAAAACCATGAAACTCAACAAAATGAAGTGAAAGCTCAGCATCTGAGCACATAAACATAACGTTAATGTACAAAGGGTAACGTACAGGATCTAGACTTCACAACGCCAGCTTGAGCTAAATGGAAAAGGATAAGGGAACAAAATAAAAGGAAAAATTATTACCAGCAACAGAACTCAAAATAGTCTCAATTCGAAGGCGGAAATCGGCATGATTCTTGGACATAGGTGCAAGATCTTCAATGCAATTATCATCTATGCGAGATTTGTTGTTCATTTTGATCGGGACCTTATGCCTCCCTATCACACACACACACACACACACACACATCTAATTAAAAATTTTAAATAAATACATATATATAACAAAAAAATAATTGAACAATAAGAACACAAAACAAAACATCTACACGCACACACAAACGCACAAATTGATAATTTAAGTAGAGACTAAACGAAGAGAGCGCAAATAAGCGGAGTCACCATAAGTCCTTCTCTGGCTAATGGTGCAGACTCTAACACAATTGCTTGTAAGCAAGCTCATCTTCCCCCCGGGAAAGCTATAATCGCAATGAAAACCCAGAGAAACAGATTGGAAATTTAATTTTTCGGGCAAGAACAGGGATGGCCCTCGTGTTGTGAAGCCTGAGACTTTTTTTTCTTTTTTTTTTTTTTTGGGGCTTAGATTTGTGTGAACCGTACCTTTGACGACGTCGTTTTCTTGTTTCCCACTTGTGTACGCAATGGATTTTGATAAAATTATGGAAATTGTTATTAAAAAAAATTAATTATAAAAATTATTATATAAATGGAATTAATGTATATAAATGTTATGTCAACATATTATATCTTAACCTACAATGACGAGGAAAGAAAACATATCAGAGTGTTTCAGCTTAGACAAAAATCTGAACCTTTCGTGCTGCCTATTAAATATAACCCCTTTAAGACAAGAAACCTAAAATTTTCTACCCAATCTTTACATGTAAAGTCACGTCATTCATCTCTTTTTGTTTTTCTTTTTTCTTGGTTGCATTTTATACAACAGAGCATTGCATGATTGCAGTCATGATACTGACCACTGGTCCTTCCTTTTAGCATATGTATGACATGGCGTGCCACTTGTTAAAGCATGCGCATTAGAAGTTTTACAAACAATCACTAATAACTACAGCCCAATGAAATGGTTCCGACGACAACAGCCCCAATCAGTTTCTTCTATTCTATCAAGGCAACTTCCATTTAGTCAGTTTTGTCCACTCCCTAGTTTGTGTTGTCTAACGCTGCAGTATGTTTCCATTCATTCAATTCCGTCCATTCCCTCACTGAGTTTCGTCTACCAGAGCATTTTTTAAGTCTAGTTAATAGAATTTCAATTATGGTCAGTTCAATTTATTGCAATCCTTCAGTTCTGCTCAAATGCTCCAATCAGTACATTCTCTAAATCTAGTCAGTTTCATTTATTACACAATTTCAATTTGAGTCAGTTCTATCTACTGAATTTTCGGTAAATATTATCTCATGAAACATTTTAAACCTAATTAATTTTTCCACTAGTAAATTTTAATTAACATCAATGTCATCTACTAATTTTGGTCCACTGCCACAAACTTAGTATTCAAGAATATTTCATCTCGTAGCATACGGTCTACTAGATATTCCACAACGTGAAAAAGGAGAAAAGAAACAAAGACATATTAGCTGATATCCAAAGAAGGACCACAAACCAAAAAACAAGAAACATTAGCCAACCAGCTGTCTAACCATTGAGACAAAAAAAAAAAAGATAACTAAGCTAAACCGCATGAAACAAAAAATGCCATCAAAAAGTCATTTCCGTGCAAGACCGTAAACTTATCATTGTTCCTTAATTCAATTAATGGGAAACCAAAATGTGTTAGTTATTCATATTATATTTTCATAAATTTGTCGTTGCTCATATATTTTATTAATCACGTTCATCATGCCTGATTGTATGCATATATGTATGTACTTGGCCGATGCAGTAGAGGCAAAATGCAAAACAATGGCTCAAGATCTTCATGTAGTGATGCTTCCCTGGGCTGCGTTCGGCCACTTGATACCATTCTTTCAACTCTCCACGGCCTTAGCCAAAGCTGGAGTTAAAGTCTCCCTTGTGTCAACCCCAAGAAACATCCAAAGACTCCCTCCATTTCCTCCAACTTTATCCGAACTAATCAACCTGGTAGAGTTTCAATTTCCGACGTTAAACAATGAAATACTGCCAACAGGTGCAGAGGCCACTGTGGACATTCCAGCGGACAAGATCCAATACTTGAAGCTTGCTTATGATCTCCTGCAACACCCCTTCAAGCAGTTCGTTGCGGACCAAAAGCCAAACTGGATCATTGTCGACTTGATTCCCCATTGGGCCGTGGACGTCGCCGGGGAATACAGAGTTCCCCTCCTCCATTTCTCTGTTTTCTCTGCTGCAACATATGCATTTTACAGGCCCGCCGAGTGTCTGGCCAGCGACGGTCGAACTAGGTTCTGGCAATCATGGCAAAGAATGACGGTACGGCCTGAGTGGATCGATTTCCCTTCGTCAGTGGCTTACCGAGATCACGAGGCTGCTGTTATGTATGAAGGGTTTTACGGAGGAAATGCATCCGGGATATCGGACGCTGAGCGGTTTTATAAGACATTTAACTCATGTCAAGCTTTTGCAATTCGTAGTTGTCCAGAGATCGAAGTTGAGTATTTTGATTTGTACCGAAAGCTGACGGCAGAGCCAGTGATTCCTGTGGGATTATTACCGCCGGAGAGACCAAAAGTGACAGAGAAGGTCCCTGACGGTCCATGGGGTGAAATTTTCAGGTGGCTAGATGGACAAAAGCCCAAGTCAGTTGTTTTTGTAGGCTTCGGTAGCGAGTACAAGCTCAGCAAAGATCAAGTTTACGAGATTGCTTATGGGCTAGAGATGTCTGAATTGCCATTTCTATGGGCACTGAGAAGACCTAATTGGGCAGTTGATGACGTTGATGCATTTCCTTCCGGATTTGCAGAGCGGACGTCTCAAAGAGGTGTGGTCTGCTTGGGATGGGCGCCACAGTTGGAGATCTTAGCACACCCATCTATTGGCGGGTCGCTGTTCCACTCGGGATGGGGTTCTCTCATTGAAATGCTTCGATTCGGTCACTGTCTTGTGCTCTTACCATTTATCATTGATCAACCTTTGAATGCAAGGTTGTTGGTTGAGAAGGGTTTGGGTGTAGAAGTAGAGAGAGGCGAAGATGGGTCATTTAGCAGGGATGCGATCTCTAAGGCTCTGAGAGTAGCCATGGTTTCCGAGGTAGGTCAAGATTTGAGGAACCGAGCAAGGGAAGCTGCTGAAATTTTTGGGAATCACAAGTTGCACGATGAGTATATTGATAAATTTGTGGAGTTCCTGATCAGAAACAAACATTGTCTTAGGGAAGGGGCCTCGGGATGCAGTTAGACTCCTGCTTCTCAAGTCCTGGTAATGTTATTAATTACTGTCAGTTAAAATTAAGGGCAAGTTTGCTTAATTTGGATATCACAGATTTAACGGCGCAGCCTTTAAGTTTTGTGCGTTGTATTGCGAAAAATGTGAGTAGTAAGTTACTTTACAGAAATTTAGTTTGGATGGTGCATTTAGCACATGGCTTGTATTTATTAACAGTGTTGTAGTCAAATGTTTTTTTTTTGTTTTTTTATACTGAATTGCTTGGGATTCAAGATGATTAGAGTATAATTATAAATATATAAATTGTAGGATTAAAATTTTTTTATGTAAATATAAATATATATATAAAAGTAAAATTAACGTTTATTGGTGGATTTGGGTGATGCTACAGCAGCAGCTATTCTCAAGCTATGCTTATTCTTTTAAGTTTATGATATGGAGATGGAAAATAAGCCATGTTAATTTTTTCACCAGGTCAAATAATTCATATCAAATGCTGGGGCCACTCTTGTGACTTTTTACCTTGGATGGTTTGTGTGGCTGTTTTATTCTTGTTCCTAAGAAAGATTTCAACCACAGAAACATAACCACAATAAAAAAAAATTGCATATGAAAGGCGTATTGAGTGCCAAAACAGGTGGGTTTGTTTGTGCAACGGTGGGCAATAGCATCAGTGTGGTCATAACTAAAAA
Source organism: Kandelia obovata (assembly GCA_021464305.1). Classification (NCBI taxonomy): domain Eukaryota; kingdom Viridiplantae; phylum Streptophyta; class Magnoliopsida; order Malpighiales; family Rhizophoraceae; genus Kandelia; species Kandelia obovata. Next base: position 8,906,714 of record CM038478.1, on the reverse strand, counting down.
GGAACCTGCCACTGGCAAGCGAGACCCCAATAACACAACAAGGTGGCTAACCAGAAAGATAACACAACAGCCCCAATCAGTTTCTTCTGTTAAGGCATCTTCCATTTGGTCAGTTTTGTCTTCTCCCTAGTTAGTGTCCCCCTAACCAGTTGAGTCTACAGCAGCATGTTTCATTCAGTCAATATTGTCCATTCCCTCACTTAGTTTCGTCTACTAGGGAATCTCCAATCAGTTTTGTGTTCTGAAGCATTTTAAGTCTAGTCAGTTTCGGCTGCGAGAGAATTTTAATTCCGATCAGTTTCATCTATTGAAAAATTTTAATTTTAGTCAATTTTATTTAATGAATTCCCAGTCGATTTTGTCTTCTAAAACATTTTAAACCTAGTTAATTTTACTGCTAACAAACTTTATTTACGGTCACTATCATCTACTAGAATCTCTCGGCCAGATTCACCTACTAGAGCATTTTATATCTAACTAATTTCATCTATTAGAGCATTTTCCTCCCACTCAGTGTGTCTGCTCCAGCACCTCATAATCCAGTCAGGTTTCGCTTTTTCTTTTTTTTTTTTCTTTTTTCAATTCTAGTCCGTTTTGCTTATGGGAATCTTTCTCAGCCAATTTCGTCTACCATCTTCCACCTAATCAGTTTCATCTACTAAATCCTTCCAACATATAGCCAATTTTAGTCCACCACACGAACTTCAGTATTCAAGAATACATCATTTCGTAGCCTATGGTCTACTAGATATTCCACACCGTGAAAAGGAGAGAAGAAACAAAACACATTAGCTGATGTCCAAAAGTAAACCCAAAAAAAGATAGACAAGACACATTAGCCAACCAGCTGTCTTACCATTAAGACGTAACAATGTCATTTCCGAGCAGACCATAAACTTATCATTGTTCCTTAATTCAATTAATGGGAAACCACAATGTGTTAGTTATTCATATTATATTTTCATAAATTTGTCGTTGCTCATATATTTTATTAATCACGTTCATCATGCCTGATTGTATGCATATATGTATGTACTTGGCCGATGCAGTAGAGGCAAAATGCAAAACAATGGCTCAAGATCTTCATGTAGTGATGCTTCCCTGGGCTGCGTTCGGCCACTTGATACCATTCTTTCAACTCTCCACGGCCTTAGCCAAAGCTGGAGTTAAAGTCTCCCTTGTGTCAACCCCAAGAAACATCCAAAGACTCCCTCCATTTCCTCCAACTTTATCCGAACTAATCAACCTGGTAGAGTTTCAATTTCCGACGTTAAACAATGAAATACTGCCAACAGGTGCAGAGGCCACTGTGGACATTCCAGCGGACAAGATCCAATACTTGAAGCTTGCTTATGATCTCCTGCAACACCCCTTCAAGCAGTTCGTTGCGGACCAAAAGCCAAACTGGATCATTGTCGACTTGATTCCCCATTGGGCCGTGGACGTCGCCGGGGAATACAAAGTTCCCCTCCTCCATTTCTCTGCTTTCTCTGCTGCAACATATGTATTTTTAAGGCCTGCCGAGTGCCTGGCTTGCGACGGTCGAACTAGGCTCCGGCAATCGTGGCAAAGCATGACGACACGGCCTGAATGGATCGATTTCCCTTCGTCAGTGGCTTACCGAGATCACGAGGCTGCTGTTATGTATGAAGGGTTTTACGGAGGAAATGCATCCGGGATAGCGGACGCTGAGCGGTTTTACAAGATAGTTAACTCATGTCAAGCTTTTGCAATTCGTAGTTGTCCAGAGATCGAAGTTGAGTATTTTGATTTGTACCAAAAGCTAACGGCAAAGCCTGGGATTCCTGTGGGATTATTACCGCCGGAGAGACCAAAAGTGACAGAGAAGGTCACTGACGGTCCAGGGGGTGAAATTTTCAAGTGGCTAGATGGACAAAAGCCCAAGTCAGTTGTTTTTGTAGGCTTCGGTAGCGAGTACAAGCTCAGCAAAGATCAAGTTTACGAGATTGCTTATGGGCTAGAGATGTCGGAATTGCCATTTCTATGGGCACTGAGAAGACCTAATTGGGCAGTTGATGACGTTGATGCATTTCCTTCCGGATTTGCAGAGCGGACGTCTCAAAGAGGTGTGGTCTGCTTGGGATGGGCGCCACAGTTGGAGATCGTGGCACACCCATCTATTGGCGGGTCGCTGTTCCACTCGGGATGGGGTTCTCTCATTGAAATGCTTCAATTTGGTCACTGTCTTGTGCTCTTACCATTTATCATTGATCAACCTTTGAATGCAAGGTTGTTGGTTGAGAAGGGTTTGGGTGTGGAAGTAGAGAGAGGCGAAGATGGGTCATTTAGCAGGGATGCGATCTCTAAGGCTCTGAGAGTAGCCATGGTTTCCGAGGTAGGTCAAGATTTGAGGAACCGAGCAAGGGAAGCTGCTGAAATTTTTGGGAATCACAAGTTGCACGATGAGTATATTGATAAATTTGTGGAGTTTCCTGATCAGAACAAAGATTGCTGAGGGAAGGGGCCTCGGGATGCAGTTAGACCATCCCTCTTAAACCCTGGTCCTATTTTTAATTACTTCCATTTAAAATTAAGTGCGAGTTTTACTTAATTTGGAAATCACAGATGCAACAGTGCACTGTGATGCCCTTAAGTTTGTGTGTTTGTGCTTCTATTGAAAAAAAAAAAAAAATGTTGGTAGTAAGTTACTTTACAGAAATTTAGTTTGCATAATGTATTTAGTACTAGCGGTTTTGGGTGCTACTAGCAGCTATTCTCACTCTATGCTTATTCTTTAACTTTCTGATATAGATATGGAAAATAAGGCATGTTAATTTTTTCACCAGGGCAAGTAATTCATGTCAAATGCGGGTCCACTTTTGTGTCTTTTTTCTCCTTGGATGGTCTGTGTGACTCTATTATTCTTGTTCCTAAAAAAAGATTTCCCAATAATAATAAAAAACAGAAAAAAAATTGCATATGAAAGGCCTACCGAGTGCCAAGAGTCATTACTTATAGTCGAAGAAGCAGGAAAGAGACTTATAATTATATTATATATATATATATATAAACTCAATAATAATAACGAAAGACAAGAAAAAAAAGAGATTTTCTTTTGCTGGCAACGGGTATCCCACTTAATTTTTAAGGGCAATTTAATAACAATTAAAAACTCAGAATAGAGTTCTATGTTGTTATAATTGGTAAAACGCTACATTTTTACTGATCAAAATATTCCTTTAGATTCATTGAAATTTCATCTAAAAAAAAAAAAAAAGGAAAATCTACTTCACATTTAATACAGAGCATCTTCTTTGCTGCATATTGCTGGCGTATCTAAGTAGGGACACAATTTTGACTTGTCAAATTAAATTCATGAAATGCGACATATGTAATAATTTTTTAAAAATCCAAGTTGATAGACTTGACTTTTCAACAAAAATGAGATACAATGTTTCAACTCTTAAGGATATACCATATATATTAAATTTTAACTGATAGAATGATCTTTTTAAAAAAAATTATTAAAAATAATTAAAATTGATAATTACTAACAAGAGACATTTTTCAATTAAATAATTCTTTAATCACTATATATATCATGATATTATATAATTTTTTTAAAAAAATAACATTTAATACACCGTTATAATCATATTTTTTTGTCCCGCAAATCCCTCTCCTATCCCATTCTGCAAGCACATTTCTACAAACTAATTAAAGTTTCTCGTATGTAATGAGAGGAGGAGAAGAGAGAATGGACCCAAACATAGTGAAAATGTCCCCTCCTGCTCCTTACCGCAAGAGAAGCAATACGTTCTTGCAGCAGCAATTAGGCTACTAGCGGTGTTGGTGTTGTTGGGGTGTTTTTGTTTTGTGATTTATGATGCCAACTAACACATACTGGAATGAATGGTTGCCTAATATCCACAAGGAGTTCACTTCCACTTATTTTGGAACACAAGGCTAGGATTCGTTATTTTACTTAGCAAATAAATTTGTACATCAATATTTTTTCATCTTTTCATTGATCATCAAGATTATGTTTAATTCCCATTTTCTTCCAACTTTCTTTTGTTTTTTTTTTTTCTGTTTTCATAGTGGAAATCTGTGTTTATCATGTTACAGGTCCTGCTTTGTTGCTTTACTCCTTCCCCATTCTCTTGGTCGCTCTCTTGGGTTGTGTTTATCTCCATGAGAATAGACTGCAAAAGTAAGTAATGAACCTAAGCAACAGCCCATTTTGATCTATTGTACAGCCAAACTGCGTTTGATATAGAATTCATTGTCACCATTGGATTCTGATAAACAGCAATAGTGGCAAGACAAACGATCGTTTGGCTGCTTTGAGAAAGCCAATACTCGTTAAAGGCCCTCTGGGATTGTTTTGTGGCATAGAGCTGGCCTTCCTGATGATGTTCATAACGCTACTGATGTGGGTCTTTGGCTGTTTATTTACGTAACAGCTTTGCTACGCAACAATCAGCTGCAGGGATGGACAGAATGTGTAAAAACGATATTTCATTTAGCTTAGTACTCATTATTGAAAGAAAAAAAAAAAGGTAACAAATTAAGATCTTTGATTATTATTTTGTTATTAACCAATTAATCACCGACTGTAATGATTGTCAGATGGAAAATTAGGCTTAACAAGGCAGCCTTAAGCCAAAGCCTAGGTCTTGTGGGAACATATGTTCATCATTTCTTTTCTTCCTGTGGCGCGTGGATCATCGGTGCTGCCACTGTTCGGGCTGACTTCCGAGGCCAGCATTAAGTACCATATTGGCTAGGCCACTTGTTATGCCTTCCTGACAGCGCATGGTCTTGCTTACATCGTCTACTGGGCTGTTACCAATCAGATTTCAGGCGTAATTAACTAAAATTTCTTTCAAATGTTGGTATCCACAGGGCTATAAATATTTAATTTTCTTTTAATTTTCTTCTTACTTTTTCTTTTTTTTTTTTTTCATTGCACTTAGTCCTAGAAATGCGCTACTTAAATGCATCCCTTTCAGGAGTTTACTCTCACCCTTGTGTACATATGAATAATGTAATATACTTTTTTTTATTTTTTTTATGACTAATGAGTTGATAAAAACAACAAGATTGGACTCATAAGTCAACTTTCTACGGTTGTTACATAAACGAAAAGTAATCGTTAGGACAGCGCAACAAAATTAAACTTTAATTTCTTTGGAAAAATGTTATTTTTTGTTGTGGTATTAGAGCGTTTTTCTTGGACAATTCCTTGTCATGCATAAACGCAGCCTTTTGGTTCTCCTGTTCTTCACCGTCTTTTTTGTTTTCTTTTCTTTGTGATAACGGTGCTCTTGTTGTACTTCGAAGAAAAGGTGCACTCTGTTCCCTTTTTTTTTTTTTGGGGGGGGGGAGCACTGAAGTAAAGAGGTAACGGGAAATTGGGTGGCTAGGATCATTTGATGAGAATGATTTCTGGGCCAGGAATCAAACGGTGTAGTGCTCTTGAGAGGAATGTGAGGAGTGATATAAAGTGTATATTCTTGTGAAAATAAGGCCATCCTAGAGCTCTTTCTCCTTCTGATGCGAAGAACACTATACAGTTTGAAGAGCTGTTTTTGTTAAAACGTAATATATTATGTTCTAATTGATTCCATTTGGTGGGCGCGTCAAATTGATCGTGTCCAGCTCTTGTAATATTGTTAATGTGTAATGGATTGCAGACGGTTAAATGGGATTCAGCTGGTGTATCAAACTTGGCAGGGGAACTATCTTTGCTGGCTGGACTAGCCATGTGGTCAACACTTTGCCTAGGATAAGGAGAAAATGTTTGAGCTCTTCTTCTACACTCATTGCCTCTGCATTGTGTTCATGGTTTTCTTCATCTTCCATGCTGGCATCGCTTATGCATGTATTATGCTCCTGGATTTACCTCTTCTTGCTCGATCGTTACTTGAGATTCTTGCAATCTCGACAACGAGTCCGTTTGATCTCTGCTCGTGTTTTGCCATGTCAGACTTTGGAACTTAACTTCTCAAAAAGCCCTGGTCAGACTACTATACAAGTGTTATCATTTTCCTATTTGAGTTTAATCGACTTAGATGATATTTATGCTTTAATGTCCAGGTTTGAGTTATAATCCGACAAGTATTTTGTTCATGAATATACTAGCATTTCCAAGCTGCAGTGGCATCCATTTACCATCACTTCTAGTGGCAATTTGGAACCCAGAAGCTGAGTGTTGTTATTAAAGTGAAGGAAGTTGGTCCAAGAAGCTGTACCAGATGTTTTCTTCACCTTCCTCGTTGATCATCTCGACGTCTCAGTTGAAGGACCTTATGGACCTGCTTCAACAGATATCCTAAGGTCTGCATTTGCACAAGAACAAATACACAACAATTAAACATGCTAAAAAAAAGCGTACTGATTAATGACCTCTTACGTTCAGGCATGATACTCTTGTGATGGTGAGCGAGGAGGCGGCATTACTCCTTCATATCATTGATCAGAGAACTCATCTTTGCAAGCACAAGAATATAAATGCCGAACCCCTGAAGTAGTCCTAATTTTCAGCATTCAAGTACTCTTCAGAGCTCACATGTTAGACCTCTTACTTCCAATTTATGGCACCCATCTTTATTTTCCATTTGCAGTTGAGTATTGAGGCTCATGTAACGAGAGAGAAAGAACCTCTACAGATAATTCAAAGCTCATACGGTTCAAACCACGCCCAACAGATGCCACCTATATCTTGCCATTTTAGGCCCCAATGGTGGCTATGGCTTGGCGCCATTATCTCATCTTCATTCCTGATTTTCCTCATCATAGTCGGCCTTATTACTCCTACCACATTTACTCGATCCATAAGAATACTAATCAAAATTTCTCATTTTCACTGAGAGCCCTTTTCAATATGCTAATCATTTGCACAAGCATAGCCACGACGGCGAGTGTAGCCGTTCTTGGAACAAGAAACAAAATGCAAACGACGAGAAACGAATTGAGAATGTAGAAGGTTCAACACCAGCGGCTTCACAAGGATCATGGTTCTACAAAAACTGACATAGAATTGGAAAGTCTTCCCATCAGTATATTGTTCAGGCTACTCATGTGCATTACGGGAAGACCTGATCTAAAAAGTAAGCCATTTTATTCATTATTTCCTTTTCTCCTCGTATATCCGTGATGCAGTTTAGTTGCTCTTTTTGGTCATAGATTTTGATCATAAAATATTGGTCTACCAGCGCATTAGTTGATTGGACCTCCTTTTAAGTTCCTTTTTCGTTTTGAACGTAGACCTGTTGTTGACTGCAAGGATCGAGTGTGGGGTCCTTGTTTGTGTCCGAACTAGTTGAGAAGTGAGGTTGCAAAGATCTGTTCTTCTGGTTTGGCAGATAATCTTCAATTCGAGTCCATCAGCTTTAGTTGGTGATCTACGATCCTCTCTATCATACTCATCATTAGCACTTTCAATTGCATCACATCCAAGTTGCATTTCTGGTCCCCATTACCCAGCTACGTTTGCCCGAGCATAATATACTTCTGCTACCGGCGGTTGGCTATCTTCGTCAAAACAAGGGCCGCACTCTCCTCTTTTTGCTTGATATGCCCATAGCAAAGGAGATATGCCATAAACAAATGATTCGAGTGTCTGCTGTAAC